>CM033273.1:21525433-21843954 GCA_019343175.1 Oedothorax gibbosus
TGAATGAAGTTTTTAATTCAGTGAGTTCTGTACAAAATAGTTAACAAAATATTTATTTACAAATATAATTATTTACAATTTCAATTCTAAAAAAGTGGTTTTTGAACATTAGTCCGTCTGTGTGTCTGAAACCACTCTACAGGTCGAACTAAAAGAGCTTCAGACTTCAATTCTAGTACCTGTTGAACGTCATAATAAGATTTTCGAGAAAATCGCGCTTGTGCTAAAACCTCAGAAGAAGCTAGTAATTATTATATATTATTTATTTTTCGCAATAATGACGAATGTAGATGAGTGTAAGATGGCGATCACTACTTTTAATTTTTAATTCAATATATTTCATATGTGAGATGTAATTGCAGAGTTTATATATATAATTTTTTTAAAATTATATTTTGCATAAAGCTTGAATGAAATATCCTTGCAAATTTCAGTTTTTAACTTTTTATTAAGTTAAAGTGTAAAGTTTGCTATTTTAGCCTAATTCCCCTACATGTATGGCGGAGGACTAGCAGCTTCTTTTCCTAGTTCCAATTTTCTATAGCTTATAACTACAACTTCTCTTAAGGGTCCATGTCATATTGCTGCTGATTAATTTGCAATTTTTTTTGTCAACTGTTCTTACTTCAAATTGCGATATTGGGGAGTGTCCAGAAAAAATACGGCAGGACAATGTTAGTGTGTTCTATATACTGTAATTATCATATAAAGTCCATTGATAAATACAAAACGACCGGGGAATCGTCTGAGCCTCCGAATACGCGCCGACAACATCTAATAAAAGAAAGAAAAAGTTAAATCATTAATTAATGGTCATTAATTTCCACGGCAATTCCTCTCCAGCTGTCAACTGGGGCGCAACTAGAAAAAAATTCTGGGGGGGGGGGGGGTCAATTTTTTTTTTCAATTCAAATTTACAATTAAGGTTGTTAGTAATAAAAATTATTTTAATTAATATTATTTATAATTAAAATTATTTATAATAAAATTATTTATAATTAAAATTATTTATAATTAAAATTATTTATAATTGAAATTATTTATAATTAAAATTATTTATAATAAAAAATTATTTATAATTAAAATTATTTATAATTAAAATTATTTATAATTAAAATTATTATAATTAAAATTATTTATAATTAAAATTATTTATAATTAAAATTATTTATAATTAAAATTATTTATAATTAAATTATTTTTAATTATTTTAATTAAATTTAATAAAATTTTTTTTTTTTAAAATAAATATATAATTTTTAAATATTTTAATTAAATTTTTTATTAAACATATATTAAATATTTTAATATTTAATAATTTTTTTAAATATAAATTAATTTTAAAATATTTAAAATTATTTATTAATTAATTATTTTATATTAATTTTTTAATTAACATTATTTTTATTAAAATCGATTTTCAATTTAATTTTCCATTGTAAATGCAGTTTTTTACTATTAATTTAGTAATACTAATTATTAGTTAGGAACATTTGAATTAGTTTTTATTTTACACTAGCTGACCCAAAACAGACGTTGTCTTGTCTTTACTATGAATATTGAATTGTAATTGAAGGTTGAACGAAAAATCCATCGATCCTTGGCAAATGCAGCCAAAAATGTCCAAAGAACAATACCCCATGTGGTGGGAGTGCACGTTAAATATTTTTTCAAAGTCCCGACGCTGCGTAGGATGTAAAAGTTGCATTGGGTGACTAACCAGGTGTTGGCTCGTCACATGACTGTGGTTCTAAATAAAGACGTCCGTGGCCAATATCGCTCTTGTATAGCTCTAGTGCAACGATAATTCAAACTAACCCTAACTACCCTACGCTAAATTTTTATCTCCGCCAAAAGCCACCAATGCCAACATTCAATTGGCCATATCATAGCTGTACCAAATTGACAGTTTCATAAACATTAAGTTTTTACGCTATACGTAGAGGGAAGTAAAAGTATTTCTAATGTGTGTCTAACCTTTGTTGTGAATTACTATATACGAGTAAGGCGTACATTTAAAATGTAAATATATTCAAGGTGCGAGATTTAAGATATTTTTAAATACAAGTGTAATTTAAAATGGACGGTTTAATTTTATTTTTGGAAAACTGATAGTGCTGCCATCTGCTGTGTTAAAACAATAGCCATCTGCTGTGTTTAAACACAATAAAATGGTTTCCTTTTATTCTATGAATGCGTATATTATAGGTACTCCAGGGGATAGTGTACCTAGACCTAGAGTAGTCCCCTTTTAGCTTCCACGATACGTTTATAACGTAAAACGTGGAAGGTATTATAATCGTTCAGTCCGCCCGTTACCCACTTTCATATCCCAAACTACAAATGCTACAGGAAAGTGTGACACGTCAAAAAATTCGACGCGAATTCGATTCGATTTTCGAAAATTCGAATTAGAAGACATTGAAAATCTCAACAAAAAAATCTAAGTCGAAGTACTTCAATTACTATTTAAAAAAAACTGCAAAATTTAATACCCATTTAAAAAGCATAAGAAGTCATTTTTATTAGAATTAAATCACTATTGCCATTCACAACAATAGCTTGAGAAACTTTATTTCTTTTAAATAATAAATTAAAAGAAATTTATATTTGCGACATAAATCAGTTTTGAATAAAGACAAAGATATTTCACAAGAAATTCTTTGATTGTATATTGATATGAAATGTTTTGCTTCGATTTAAAAGCGAGGAATATTATACATTTATTCTTTGAATATAAATTAATTTAGTAAACGGTAAGAAATAATTATTGAATTTCAAAAGAAAATAAATGAAATTAGCCAAATTTAGCGTGTAAATATTTAATACTAGCAAATAAATACCCGTACTTCGCACGGACTTAAAAAAATACGCTATAAATGCACTCATAAAAGTCATCGTAATTTTCCTTATAAACATATAAAACCTTTTAGCTCATTTGGCGCGTTTTTGGAAAGAATTTGGCGGGAAAAGAGATATAGCTACAAACACTCTTATTCTACAAATAATGGCCTTCGAAAAACAAACCAGCTTATAAATTTTTTTTAAAAAAATATATTATTTGGCACGTTTAGGTAAGAAATTGGCGAGTTTGGCAAAATATTTGGCGAAAAAGTGTAAACAAAACACTAATATGTAGCTCTAGTACGATGGCCTTGAACGCGTTTTTGGAAAGAATTTGGCGAGAAAAGAGATATATCTACAAACACTCTTATTATACAGCTCTAGCACCATGGCCTTCGAACAACAAACCAGCTTATAAATTTTAAAAAAAATATATTATTTGGCGCGTTTAGTTTAGGTAAGAATTTGGCGAGTTTGGCAAAATATTTGGCGAAAAGTGAAAACAAAACCCTAATATGCAGCTCTAGTGTGATGGCCTTGAACGCGTTTTTGGAAAGAATTTAGCGAGAAAAGAGATATAGCTACAATCACTCTTATTATACAACTCTACCACAATGGCCTACGAACAACAAAACAGCTTATAAATTTTTAAAAAACAATATTTGGCGCGTTTAGGTAAGAATTTGGCGAGTTTGGCAACGTATTTGGCGAAAAAAAGAAAACAAAACCCTAAAATGTAGCTCTAGTACGATGGACTTACAACCACCATAGTTATAATTCACGGAAGTAGCTTAAATATGCACATTTTTGCAATCAACAGAACAATCAATGAAGAAATCCATCACCTAAACCCACAATAAAATCCTAGAATGGAGACTGGACAGAATTACGTCACTTGAAACATGTCAATTATTTTTCAAATAATGAATTTCGTTTCTGAAGGCAATGGCAACAGAATAAAATAAACAATTTCAATTTTAAATATTTTCGTTAAAAGTTTTATTTAATTTTTTCAGCAGATAGCGTCAGGAAAGTAAAAAAATGATCGGATTTGAGCGAAAGTGGTGTATTTTTTTCAGAATATTCGAATTTTCTCTAAAAATAGAACATTTTGAGCTCTGAAAGTTCAAAATCTATAACTTAAGTATGAACTACACATTTGTGCCAAGGTTACGAGTCAAACAAATGTCTAGTTTATGAGTCTATAAGAGACATACCAACAAACACACACACACACACACAAAACTTCATTTTTATTATTTTAGATTAAATTAATGCTGTGTTTGACGCCTTTTTTCCTGTTGAACACAAATGGAAGCGGACTAAGTGACAGATTTTGTTACAAACCTACTTGTTAATTTAAAGACCAATTGTGTGCCCATTGTCGTTATTTGAACCATTTTTTAAGTCTTGTAGAAACATCTTTTGGGAAAAAATGCAAAAGGGAACATAAGTAAAATTTTGTACTTCATTTCTTCTATTATTTTACAAAAGTAAGTTTGATACATTATATTGAATTCTACTAAATAACACGGCTTGTTGACTAAAGTACCAAATAAGAAACTAAACATCGTATATCCCTGTATATTAGTTAAGATATTCTCAAAGAAGAAGTAAAATATAAAATTTTCTGAGTATTACTAGAATTAGAGTGTGGTAGTAGGAATTGTGACTTTATACAACTTCAGAGCATTTCCTATATTAAGCTGGAATGGAACAACCTTGAGCAAAAGTCAAACCACTTGCTCTCAAAATAGGCACAAAAAAATGTTGCTTTAAACTTTTGAGACGCTAAAAAATAAGACCAAATTATCTCTTCAGAAAAGAAAGAACTTAATGAACAAGATATTTAGAGATGTCCAAAGAAAATAAGAAATGCAAAAATCTTTGAAATTTAGATTAATTCGCAGGGACACGCAAAGACACACACATGAAATTTCGGAAAATGACCCAGGTTATTGACCCAAGATACGCTATTAGTTTAATGTATTATTCAGTGTTAAAAAAATAATACAATTATACTAGAATTGATTTTTTAATAAAAAAAAAAGTCTGAAAGAACTTAGATACTGCAAATTCCCTACTTCTCTAATATTTACAGAAATTCTCTTAAGGATTGACTCATAGACGGGCAAAATTATAAAAGATTGTTATCTGAAGGCATACTTAGCAAAATGTTTTATTTTATTTTTTTTATATTTTATTTTTTAAATCGGACTGTTGAACGGAAGTTGAAACCCACGTTGAAAGACAGATGGACATACGGATGGGAAAGCGTACAGTTAGACAGACCAACAAAGAGTATAAAATATTGTGTCTTAACTGATGGGTCATACTAACAAAATAAAATAAAAGAATTGTTAAAATCGGACTGCTAGAACGAAAGTGGGAAAGGGATATACAGACAGACAAACGGACGAAAATCTCCATGATTAAAACTACCACCATTTACATTTGATTAAAAGAGTTAAAGAAATGTTCCTTTCTTAGTAAAATAGATTTGTTAAAATCTGACTGTTAGAAATGAAACAGACAGTTAAAACCTCTACCGATTGGTAGACAAACTGAAAATAGTATAGACAGAACAGACAAAGAGTCTGTAAACATCTCTCTGTACAAGTCTCTTATGTCATACTTTTCTATTAATTTTAAAACAAATTCGAACGGATAGAGTAAAATTAAGAAAGGGTACAGACGGAGGTAAATCTCTATGACGTCAATATTTATATTTTATTATGATAAACAATCTTTCGCAGCAAAATAGGCTAAATATGGTAGTTTTAATAATTTCCTCTTCGTAATATAACTTGTCACATTAAAAGTAAATTCCATCTTAGCTTTCTAAAATATTTCTTCTTTAAGCTTCTAGATCAGTTCAAGTCAAGTTGACTTAAAAAACAAATTCTAGCATATTAAGACACTATTGTCCCCTTGTGTTTGTGATAAAAAATAATCTATTTTGCCATAGAAAAAACGATTAGAAAAGATAAGAAGTAGACACAACGAATTGGAGAATTATACAGGCCGGTTTACCTGATAAAGTCTTAAGTAAACATTACACCATATCATTATACATATCCTTTATAACTCAGTAAAAGAATAAAAATAACCACAGGGTGTCCTGTTCTCTAGATTTGAAAATTTAATATATCTGGAAAAGGGTTAGCAGTTTGTCTAAACAAAATTCTTGCGGAATATTTTTGACAGCGGATTTTTTTACGACATTAAATTTATTTTATGACGCTGACGCTGTACTTGCAATGACGTTCAATTGGCTTGTTTGAGGTTACGTAGTTCCTCTCAGCATTCATTCCTGTACCTCCTTTGATCGGTACTCCTGTTCCCACGTGACATTAATTCGTCAATCAAAGCTCGAGAAAGATTTTTTTTCATTCAGCATTGCTGATCTTTTTTCTTTCACCTTGATCTTTTCTTCATAAACACCTGAATTTTTTTTTTGTTAAATTATCTTATAAGGTATGTAATTACCTTTAATTCTTTAAATGCGTGATTTATTAAGCGGTAATTGAAAGTCGTGTAGTGTTACACCCCCCTAGTTTTTAAGTAATATTCTTGGATATTTTTACAGTGCAAGGCGTCGGAGGGCTGCGACTCCATTCAGATGACCCACTTATGGGGAGGAGGGGTCATATGGATGCATGAGCAAACTGCGACATGAGCACCCCCGTCATCTCCTTAGATACGGGAAGATCATGACCACCTTCAGTATCGTCCATTTCCCGAAAGGGAATAGTGAGCGCAATGAGTATCTATATTCTATAATAATAAAAATGAAGTTATGTATGTGTGTTTGTGTCTTATAGATTCATAAACTAGACATTTGTTTGACTCGTAATTTGGCACAAATGCGTAGTTCATACTTAGATTATGATTTTTGAACTTTCAGGTTTCAAAATGTTCTATTTTTAGAGAAAAATCGAATTTTCTGAAAAAACTACACCACTTTGGCTCAAATCCGATAATTTTTTTTACTTTCCTGATGCCATCTGCTGAAAAAATTAAATAAAACTTTTAAGGAAAATAACAAAAAAAATGTTTATTTATTCTGTTGCCATTACTTTCAGAAACTAAAATCATTATTTGAAAAATAATTGAAATGTTTCAAGTGACGTAATTCCGTACAGTCTCCATTCTAGGATTTTATTGTGGGTTTAGGTGATGATTTCTTCATTGATGGTTCTGTTGATTGCAAATATGCATATTTAAGCTATTTCCGTGAATTGTAACTATGATAGTTGTTCAAGGCCATCATACTAGACAGAGCTACATCTTAGGGTTTTGTTTTAATTTTTTCGCCAAATACGCTGCCAAACTCAATTCTTACCTAAACGCGCCAAATTATATATATATATATTTTTTTAATTTATAAGCTGTTGTTCGAAGACCATTGTGATAGAGCAGTATAATAAGAGTGTTTGTAGTTATATCTTTTTTCTCACAAAATTCTTACCAAAAACGCGCCAAATGAGCTAAAAGGTTTTTATATGTTTATGAGGGAAATTACGATGACTTTTATGCGTGCATTTTATAGCGTATGTTTTTTATTTTGGATTTCTAAGGTAATATAAGTAACAGTATTTTACACTTTATAACGAGCGGGAATAATAACATAAGTTATTATTCCCGCTCGCTACTTATTAACATAAGTTCATAAATTTGATTCAATTTAATTCAATTTTGGGTTCTCTATTGTTTATTTTTAAATAGCACCGACGACTTTGCCAAATTTCATTGTCATATCTACCCTGTATTGTTTTATTAAAAAAAAATGTTTCGAATTTCTTTTCACTCGTATGGGATTTTAAATCCCCAGAGTGTTTATTTTGTACTTGTTGTTTTCTTGATAATAAAAAATAATAATAATAATAATAAAAAAAGTTAATTATCCTATAATGGATTAAATTGTACATATACTTGAATCAATTACAACTTTTTTTTTAGTCTGGACTGCCAACGTCAATTTTTTTAATTTCAATTTAATTTTCGAATTGAATATAACTGGAATAAGCGATGTAGTGTTAGCACACATGCATCTACTTCTGCAACCAATGCTGATGATGTCGGTTGGGGATCATGCGCAAAAACCAAACATCAAATATATTAATTTACGTTTTGACATTAAATATCGTTTGCTAATCGAATACTGTATTTTATTATGCAATTTTTTTTCACGTGAATGGATTTAAAATACATATAATATTTATATTTGTAACGAATTATTTGATTAACTGTATTCCGATAGCAAACCGTTTTTTTTATTTCTTCGTTTGGGAACATAAGTCATGAAGATATTCTTTTTGGTATATTTGACGAACTAAAGAGAAACTAACAAAAAGCATCAAATACAGGTTTCTGATACTATTACTACGTATTTTACAAACAAACAAAAAATAATTTTTAAAATCGGACGGCTAGAACGAAAGTGGAAAGGGGTGGTACAGACAAACGGACGAAAATCTCCACTTCTTTATTAAACCTACCCCCGCACCACTTACATTTGATTTTTTTAAAAAAAGTAGATTAATAAATTTGTTTATGCTGCACTAGTTAGCACAAATACAAAATTGGCCTGCTTCTGATGACGTTTTTCCTTCCGTAGTCCACTTTTTGTCATTGCGGGCACCATTGGCGAGCACTATAACTAAGTCGAATTTCTAAGTAGAAATTTATAAAACTTTAAAACTTTAAGCCTCTGTAGTTCTGAGACTATATATAACTCTATATATAGTCTCTATATGCAAAGAATTCTATATGCAAAGAATTCAGATTACTGGATAGAATCGGCTTGTTTTACGTGACATAAATTCTGCTTTCATTCCTGGATTTCGTAAGTCATTTTGGTGATAGGTGGTTTGACATGTTTAGCTCCACCCACAGCAGCGATTAACAAATTCCTCATTTTCATTCTTGTGGAATTTTTGCGACTCAAGGCGTGAAACGGGCCCAAAACTCCTTTCCTCCTAAAATTTTGAATATATTCGGGAAATGAGGCAAGACAAGACAAGCTGGCTTTCCGGCGACAGTATCCAGGAAGGCAGGAAATGGGTATGCGCCTTTTCCCAAGAAGAAAAAAACATTTTTTTTCGGGCTCCACCCCAATGATAAAATTACAAATAAGACATAGTAGGAACCTACAATATTTCATATGCAAGTTTTGGTTTTGTTTATTATGGTTTATTGCCGTACGTCATCGAGGTAACACGAAATACCGGGTGATCTAAATTATATTCACCTACAGTTTGTTTTATGTTATTGCCGCTAACCTTAATGTGAAATGATTCCACCTTTTTTAGTCTTTTAACAAAATTTATTAAGCATAAAGTTTATCAGGTATCTTAAACTTTTAAATCCAAAATTTTCAAATGTGAAACTAAAAATGCAAACAGTATTTAGTAACTCAATATCTCAAATATCGATTCAGTATCTGGCAACATTTGTTGCTGAGATAGAAGCCTTTTGTTAATTGTGAGGATTTTGTTTTACCTCGATAGAGTATTTAATTTATATATAATTTCGATGAAATACTATTACCATTTTAGGCTTTCATTTAATTTACGTTCCATGTTCACCATTCAATATTTCTCAATAGACGCGAGATATACGGCGTAGAATTCGGGCAGTGTATCTGTCTAATTTCACTATGTGGAACTTATGACTAACCCAAGAAATCATCGTGTATGCCGCACCGATAGCGGTTTAATACCTAACTAGGTACCCTAGTTAGGAGATAATTCATAAAACCATCTGGGGGTAGGTTTACCAAAATGCAGAAGTTGGAGTCTCAAGATTACAACATTAATAAGAAGGTAAAAAAGGAGAATCCATTTTCCGAAGCAAAAAGATGGACACCACCTTCTGAAAGTAGCACCAGGAGCTCCGGAATGTTGATGGTTGGACCAAATTTTAAAGTTGGGAAGAAAATTGGGTGCGGAAATTTCGGTGAATTAAGACTTGGTGAGTATTTGTTTACATTTACAGCTGTTTATTCGACGAACAGGGTTAGTACATGACCCCACCTTATAACGGGGGAATCTTTCACTCGACATCTTGCTTTGTTTATTATTCGTTCGGATCGCATAAACATGTTTCATACCAAACTTGCAACACTTTTGTGAACACAATTTTAAAATTAGTTTATTGTGTTTCGATACTGTTTGTCTCTATGACTCATTTTGCGCATGAATTAACATGCAAAGCAGGAATCGTTAGGTGTAAAACAATAGCCTAATTTTTACTCAATCAATTCCTTTCAAAAACTTTGATGGGTTTTTATCCGTTTGTTTTGCATGTTTGAGACTTAAAAATTTCCTTTAAAACCTCTAGATTGATTTATTTTATTTGATTTCCTGCCAATTTTCGCATTTTTAGTACTCAATAGTACTATTAGTAAGATAATTATTAAATTTGAGTGCATTTTTGTACATGTGTTTATTGAGACATTTTCTTGCAAATTTTTAACATCAAATAATCAACCTCGTTTTTTATAACAAAAAAAGGCATTCATAAATTAAAGGAGAGTTGCAATTTTATTTATATTCAGAGAATTTTCTCTTGCCCTATAATTCTATGCAGTTGTAGCTTTTCTTTCATTATTATTTACTTCTAGATCTGGGTTTTAGTATTTTTTTTTCTGTCATGGCCTATTGGATTGCTTTTGCAAATATTTCAAGTCTTAATATTTTGGGAACTTTTTACCTTAGTGCTGTGACAATTTATTATTTTTATTTACCATTTTTATGGGTTTTCAATCTTATGATCATCAAATGTTATGTTGTTGCACTGCCAATATTGAAATATAGTTCCTAATTAAAGAGAACTTAAATTTCAATCGTTAACTTTGTACGAATACAATTATATCGAGGGAAAACAGGACAACAAACACGTTAACATGATACGTTATTTTTTTTACTGCCCATTTAAGATAGGCAAGAATATTTTGGAATTAAAAATAAATTCCTGCCTTGGTAATAAATCTAACTTTTTCTGGGGTTTGCTGAGATAAGGTAGTTTTTTGGTTGTGTAAATACAATTTTGAGCCTCTTTAAATAAATAACTCATAAAAAATAAAGACCTATAAATTGAGTGTGCATCCAAAAAGTCCAACAAATAATACCCTGTGTGCAGGGATTGTCTTGAATATGATTGAAAGTCCTGTTGTTTCCTTTAAAAGTTGTGTTGGGTTCCGATTCATGTGTCAGCTAGTCATTTGACAACAATTGACAGGTGTCAACTGGTCACTTGACTCTAAATTATGGCGCCTGTTGCCAATAGCCCTAGTGTAGCTATAGTATGATGATAATACAAGCTAACAGCTAACCCTTATAAAAGTCAGACTTAATATACAATTTCACTTATAGTGTGACTACTGAGTGTGTAATACACAAAAATGCTTATTTCCTTTTTTTAAATATCCAGAGAAGTAAGGGAAATTATAGAAGGTTAACCTGAAGAAATTCGAAAAATGATTTTGAACTGACCCTGTTTGAATAGCAAGATTTTCTGAATGAGTTATTTAATGCTTTCAAAATCTTAAAACTATTAGTATAATATAATTAACAGTACATTTTCTATTTCAAAATTTAGTAAATAACAATCAAGCCCTAGAAATCATCCCATTTAATGTGAACTTTAGGGAGTGCTGAAATCTTTCTCATTAATAATATTTTAGCTAGAAAGGAATTTTTAAGCATTGGTTCAAAGCTTAAGTAGGATGAGTTAGGAAGGTACCTTAAGTTCTTCTGTAGTAGAATTGCATGTCATAACTTCCTTTAAAAAAAGGATATCATTTAATTAGATTTTAATGTAATATAGATGCTACAAGAAGCGTAAAGATTTTTCATAAAGGCTTTAGCTTTATTTTATAGGCTTTAGTTAAATAACCTATGGTGTAGTGGGCAGCTAAATGAAGGATATATGCACGTCTAATAATTTTTGTTTATAGAAAATGTTTACTTTTAAGAAACAAATTGTATGGACCTTCCTTGTCTTCTCAATTTTCATAAGCATCCAATTATTCTTTCTGCAACTAATAATTTAATGGTATGCTATAAATCCATTTTATCCAAACTGCAAATTAACATAAAAAATATTGTATATATTCAAGCAAGGTAACTAAAATTATTTAAGATAAAACTAAATTGGTATATATTTTTTGCGAGTAAGCATTAGCCTTAATAAAAATTACTTTGTTTAAGGCTTCTCTCTAGTACCAAAGTGTTTACTGCTGCATTTAGAGAGCATTTTTTGTAAAATCTTAACTGATTAGGTGTGCAAATTAACACAGTTTTTCATTGTTCATAAATAACTTTAAAAAGTTAACTTGTTGTGCTTATAATAATGGTGCAAATATAAAATATAATCATAAATAAAATAAATTTATTATTAAATCTTATATATAAATTAAAGTCAAATTTTTTCGTTGTGACAGCATCGCGCCTGAACGGCTAGACCGATTTCACTAATTCTTTTTTCGCTGTGTTTGTTATTGTCAGGAGAAGGTTCTTAATGAATGAGTTATTCGAACCCGAACGGGTGTAGGAGTGCAAAACAAGATTTCTCTATAGGAATGAATAGCATTGTTATGAACTTTTAATTTATAAATTTTGTTTTCTAATTTGAAAAAAATTTCAGCGCGTTCAGCGTGAGCGAAAATTAAGTATAAACATGTCAGAGCACGTGAGTTTAATTTGTAGGATTGTTATTTGAATATCATTATTTTATTTGATTTATAGCATTTAAATCTTTTGATTTTTTTTTCCGAATTTAATTTAATTGATGTTTACAAATGGTAAGAAGTGAAGATATTGCTACAATGTATCATGGCAGTAAAGGTGATTACTATTCTAGATCTGATGAATACTTCTAAGAAACATTAATTCCCTCTACGTATAGTATAGAACTTTACGTAAAAACTTTATGTTTATGAAACTGTCAATTTGGTACAGCTATAATATGGCCAATTGAATGTTGGCATTGGCGGCTTTTGGCGAAGTTAAAAATTTATCGTAGGGTAGCTATTCCCATCCAGTTGTATGGGTTAGGGTTAGTTTTAATTATCGTCGCACTAGAGCTATACAAGAGGGATAGTGTCTTTATTTGGAACCACAGTCATGTGACGAGCCAACACCTAATTAGGCACCCAATGCAAATTTTACATCTTACGCAGCGTCGGGACTTTAACGTGCATTAACACGTGCAACGTTAACTATTTAACGTACATTCCCACCACATGGGGTATTATTCCACATTGGAAATTTTTGGCTGCATTTGCCAAGGATCGATGGATTTTTCGATCAACCTTCAATTAGAATTCAATATTCATAGTAAAGACAAGACAACGTCTGTCAGGTCAGCTAGTATTTAATAAAAAAATAGGTCAACTAGTGGAATCTGTGCATATCATTTGACATAATTTTTTATTGTGTTTTGTTTGTTAAAGTATGTGCTGATAATTTTATAAGTAGACAGTTAACTTATGTGTTTTACTAATTACACAATATTTTTAGGCAAGAACTTGTACAACAATGAACATGTAGCTATAAAGCTGGTAAGTGAATTTTTATTACTGTATATCAAATTATAAAAATGTATTGGTTAAAAATTATTTCAATTAATATTTAAATTTCTTGTAGTTAAATTTCTTTTTTTTTTGTTTGCACAACATATCTATAATTGTCATTCATTTGTTATTTTAATAGGAATCTATGAAGTCAAAAGCACCCCAGCTTCATTTAGAATATAGGTTTTACAAATTACTTGGTAACCAAGGTAAGAATTACAGAATTATGAGTGAACTCTAAGTTGTAAACATAAAATAATTATAAAATTGCTTTATTTTGCTATTAGGGTCTTATTTTTAGTGTTAGTTTTTACTTTATAAACAAATTTTCAAATGTGTAGGCAAACTGTTACTATGTATTGTGGTTACATAAATATTTTTTTTTAGCTTACTCTCATTGTTTTAATTTGAAGGGAGTAAAATTGGTATTGAATTGTGAAGAGTTCCGTCTGTCCGTTCTTCTTTCCACATTCAGTTCTATCCTTCTATCTATTGGATCTTAAAAATTATGTTTCTTTATTAGAAATGTATAACATCATAATGGCCAATTGAGAATTTCCCAAAATTTATCTGCAAACTCAAAATTATTCTGCAGCGCTCTCTGTATTTTTGCTCCATTTCTGCTGCTTTGAATCCCAGAACCAAACGTCCCTTATTCAGATGTGTTCGTTATTTGAGAGGATTATCTTTTTTCAGTGTTAAGTGAACACATAATTTATTGAAAATTACGGCAAAAACTGATGCAGGGGGTGGTTAGTTGTTAAGAACTGATGTTAAAGTACTATTTAAGAAAATTTAAACTCGTCAGTTGCAGAAGAGTTTGTCTTGTAATTTTTACCTTGAGGTTTTGCTGCAATATAAATTATTGGAATAATCCCTTTATGCAATGAAAGAACACCCTGAAAGATTGCTGATGCTGCTGTTTGACTACAATAGCAGTATCGATAGTTTTTCTTGAAATGATAAAAACTTGTTTTGCTCTAAATGGGGTTGATAACAAAATTATAGGTTTCAAAACTGAAGCATTTCATTTAGTGTTGATTCTAAGAAAAACAGAGAAGGGAATAGTAGGGATTCGGTTGTCCAAAGTCATTGTTGACATTCTTAGAGAAATCACTACTTTGACTTGCCAAGCAGGGAACAATCTGCATCAATCTGCAATCTGGTCACATTTTTAGCAAAATTCGACTAGTTGCACGAAAATGTGAAAAAAAATATTAGCCGTTAAGGTATACTGCTAAATAAAATTAATGAACTGCTATACAAAGATTGATTTGTGTAGCAATTATTGCCACGCATTCCCCCCCCCCCCCCCCCCCTCCCTTAAATTGAACCCTGCATCCCTGCAAGTGATTTAATTGGCGTGCCATTGATTCACAAGCGACTAATTTTTTCTTTAGCATTTTGCTACAGCTTCTATATTTTAGCATTTTTGCTGCAGCATTTTTTGACCCAGGTTGATCCCTGTTGCCAAGCAATCACTTGTGACTTTGTAAAGTGGTTTTAAACCCTTTCAAGATAAGTTACCACCCGGTGTACAAACATCTTTTTTCCAGGACTATTTTTTTCAAGAAAGAGTTTTTGAAAATTGTTTGTTGGTAAGAGTATCCGCTATTCAAAGGGAAATGCATAAGAAAGCCTATATATAAGAAATGGAACTTGAAAAATGTCTGCTATTTGGAGGTGTCCATTAAAAGAGGTTTTACTGTATATGCTTACAAACTGCCTGCATAAAGTTGTATAACAGTTAGAGCTCTAGACTGCCAATTCCTGTGTATGACTTGGTTGCAGGTTGTAAACTTGTCTCAAATAAGGGGTAATATTTCTTAGATTTTGTGTAAATAAATCTTGAAATCTAGTCTAGTAAAAACGTTTTTGTTATTAATATTTGAAGACGAGCTTTTGATACACTAGCTAAGTATAAATGTTAAAGAAAACTTCTTGTAAGTGTGCAATTTTAAAATTTAGGACTCTAAATATTGAATGTACTATTTTTTTGCAGAGGGTATACCAAAGGTGTTTTACTTTGGACCATGTGGGAAGTACAATGCACTTGTGATGGAGCTGTTGGGTCCTAGTTTAGAAGACTTATTTGATGTTTGTGATCGGAAATTTAGTTTGAAAACAGTTCTTATGATTGCTATACAATTGGTATGTAAATGTGAAAAGCTTAACAGTTCGTAAACTATTTTATACAATTTTTAAGTTAGGGATTGCAAATTTTTATTTGTTTTTAATTTCAAACTAAATTGGCCAGGGAAAGATTATTTAAAATGTAACTTATTTATTATTATTTATTTTCAGAAAATCACTGAATAAACTTAAATAACCCTTTCCAATCAAGTACTAACCATGTACCATCACAACTATAAACTTTTATTTAGTTGTTATAAATCATAAACATAAATCATAAACTATACAAAATATAAAAAGTTAATATATATATTTTTTACGTAGCTTCAATACAATTTAGTTTCAAGTTTTTTGGATAACTAAAATAAAGACAAATTACATGCCTCACTAAAATGTTTAATGGATGCATTGCCTAACTTAAAGAATTTTTGATAACCTTTTGCAGCTCATAAATTTGTATCATTTAATGAGTGTTATTGCAAATTTTTAACCATTTTATAAATTAATTAACTTTGTTAAATTTTGTAGCTCCATCGTGTCGAGTATGTTCATTCCAAGCATCTGATTTATAGAGATGTGAAACCTGAAAATTTTCTGATTGGAAGACAGTCAACTAAAAAACACAATATAATTCATATCATAGACTTTGGTTTAGCAAAAGAATATATAGATCCAGAAACAAATAAGCATATACCATATAGAGAGCATAAAAGTCTTACTGGCACTGCTAGGTATATGAGCATCAACACACATTTAGGAAAAGGTATGGCACTTTTCTGCATATTCTCAATTATTTTAATGAGAATCTTACTGAAAATAATTACTGTTTAAACAGAGAACAGCTTTAACCCTATGAGGGATAAGCAAATTGAATAAAGCGTCAACTTGTTTTGACTGCATGATATTAAAATTTAAATTTTCAACTTAAAAACTTAATTTCTTTAGGTTTTTTTAAATTAGATTTATGTACATTATTATAAAACTACTCCATACATCACATTTTAAAATTTAGTAAAATTTATAAATATTTAAAGTTGTGGGTTGCTGGGTAAACTTGACAGTCAGGTGACTGGTTTATATATCTGTATTCTTCAGAGGGTTAATGTAGAAAGTTTAAATTCTTAAGACATGTACTTAGTAAAATAATCCATCAAATTCAATTATTTTTATCTTGTAACTTTTTTAAGCTCACAATTTTGGGGAAATATCCTTTTTTATATAGCAATTTTTTTTTTGTAAATAGTATGTCCACAAACCGGGAATTCAGTAATTTGGGAAATTTCTGGGTCTTTTACAAAAAAAATCAGTAAATTTTAAATTAAAAAATTAACACCAGAAGCTAGCTCAGGCTCACAAATAAAGGGTATGATTTACATATAAAAATTGTTCAAGTCTACTTACGGTTCAATTAAAAAGGTTTAATATTTCTCACTGTCATTCAATGTATTTAGCAAAGACTCGGTTTAGTTATAGTATCTGAAATTCTTTGTTAAATTATCTTATTTTTCGGGGACAATATTACAGTTTGGAGACATTTTAGCCGCTGGTTAGGCAGACATACTTTTAAGTGACGGGTGTAGTTGCAAAACTCTGCATATTCCCCAAAGCATAACTACGGTATAGGGTTCAACCTGTTCATTGTCGACTTTTGATAATGGTAAATTCGATTGGATGAAGCCGCCAGACCTATACTTTAGTTATGCTTTGGAGAATATGAGTTTTACAACTGTCCCCTTCAAATATTTAAATATAACTAATTTTAATTTGTACAGTTTTCAATTATTTTAAAAAGTTTTAAGCCTGCTTTTCTTAGTTGAATCATATAATGGTTTAATAGTATGTTAGTTTATTGTAATTATTACTATGTTTTGGGTTTTTTTCCAGAGCAAAGTCGTCGTGATGACTTAGAAGCTTTAGGCCACATGTTTATGTACTTCCTTAGAGGCAGTTTACCCTGGCAAGGTTTAAAGGCGGATACTTTAAAAGAAAGGTACCAAAAAATTGGAGACACAAAAAGAGCAACCCCTATTGAAAATCTGTGTGAAGGTTATCCAGGTAATTGTTTTCTCCATTTAATACTCATTTTGCATAATACAATTGTTTTAATAGCAAGTTTTATATGTTTGAGTGAATATAGATCTAATTAATTTTTTATCCTACTATAATCTTTTTATCAATATATTAATTTTGATTAGTTTTAATTTATGTTGAATGCTACATTTAAATACTAATACCTGCATTTTCATTTTAATAAAAAAAAACAACCTTTAAAAGTTACCTTGAAAAAGATTTTTCTTTGCAATTACACTTTGAAAACTTGCATTAAATCATAAATCTCTGTGTATATGGGTGCAATTTTTATTAATATTTTCCCGTTCATACTATTATTTCATAATATTTCTTTCATTGTTTATGGCTATTTTATTTTTTTTCTAAAAGTTATGTAAGGAATTGTTCTATTATAAATTTATGTCACTTATGTTTTTTTTTTTTTTGTAATTTCTCACTTGAATCTTTTAGTCTATCTTTTATATTTAAATGCACTTTTCTCATTGGTTTTTCTTTCATTTAGATGAAATGTCTACTTACTTGCATTATGTAAGAAGACTGGATTTTTTCGAAACCCCTGATTACGACTATTTAAGGAAGCTATTCCAGGATCTCTTTGATAAGAAAAAGTATGTCGATGATTCACAATTTGACTGGACAGGAAAGCAATTGGTAAGTTTTAGTTTTTTATGCAATTATTTATTAATATAACTTTTTTGCAAACGTGCAAACAATTTATTTCAGTAAGAAAAATTACGATTTGAATTTCATGAGAAAAGGAAAATAAATTTATTTTCTTTAACTTTGTCTTAATGTAATAAGTTGTACCATGTAGCCTATTCAGATTTTCTTTATTGCTAGAGCTCAATATATATACAAGTTAATGAATTAGAAGGCTGCCATAATTGCTCAACTTTCAGTGTACTTAACATATATCTCGGCATGCATGTACACATAAAAGTTTTTATATTTAAAACTTGTTTAGAATATTATGATTCTATCATTATCATTATTAAGTCAGAAATTACTTTTTTAAATATTAGGCTACTATAATATATTTTAATTGTCAAATTTATTTTAATATTCAGACATTTGCTCCAAAATAAATTTTAGATAAATTATAATGTTCCTGTCATACATATTTATATTTATTATACATGACAATTTCAGTTATTCTACTGACCTTGTATTAAAAAAATTAATTTAGTCCTTTATAAATAAAATGCGAGTCTGACTTGGCTTTCTTTGCACCTGCATACAAACTATTTTATTCTTTATATGTAAAGTCTGCAGTTTGGTTTTAGCTTTTGCATGGCTTCTTTATTAATTAAAATTTCAATTCTAAAATTTTATTTTCTAAACCCTTATTACAGTAGAACTTCATAGTGTCAATGTGCATTTATTCTCTTGGCATTCATAAACTATCCCAAGTGTACAGAACTGATCATTTTAGTTGGGGATAACATAGTGGGGAAGCATTTTAGTATTTTCTGGGACACTGCACTTTTTTTCTTTTCTACTTTTAGCATGCTAGTAATATTTCTTTATTGTATTTATCATTTTCATTTGGCTTTTAAACTTTATTGAATGATTAATGCTGTGAATATTGAACTCTATACGCATGTCTCTGGTGGCTTTTGACCTTTCTTGCAACTATTCTCTCTTTCTGCAAAGCCCCAAAACTTTCTGCAGATGCAACAGTTGCGTAATGCTCCGCCATCCGACAAAACCAGGTCCGGGAAGGTTGGTATGGTGGAATTTGTAAACCATTCTTTATTTTCTAGTTCTTGTCTATTTTTCATTCAGTATGCTGCTGTCGCAAAGTAAAAATAAATGACATTTTACTGCTCATTTTATTACAATTTTTTTTTAATGGCGATGATCATTTCATTTATTTGAACCTTTCTTGCAATTATTTTCTCTTTCTGCAAAGTATTAAAAAACTTGTTGCTATTAAAAGTTCATTTTTAATTTAACTATTTAAACAAGGGAAACAAGCTACAATAAAGTGTAATTATGAGTTTTCTAATGATAAATATGAATTGTTTCAGGCTGGTATTCTTTAACTGACCTATGTTTCTATAATATATTATTTCAGTGTCTTCCATTAAAGTATAGACAGAAAGCAAACTTGGTATTCAATGAAACATAGTTTGTTTATTGAAAGCTTCATTAAAAAAAAATGAAACTGTTGTCAAATTTGAAGGTTTAAATCTATGCATCTGCATTTTAAATTATAGCATGTAGATTTAGTTAAAATCTTTTAACTCTTTATTGGAAATGGTAGGGATATTTTTGTGCAAACCTTTAAATCTGTGCTATAATTAGTAGTATTTTACTTTTTGAAATATTAAGGGGAAATGGGCGCTGGATCACGGGTCTCCAAACTCAAGTGCCTCAGTGTTAATCCAATGGGGAAAAAATTATTTTCACTGCCACATGTCTCCGGCTGTATTAAATATTTTTACAAACGGTTTTTTTTAATAATAAATGTAGATAACTTACAGGTCTCTATCTTCCCACTTTTTGAAATTGCTTTGAATATTTTGTGTAAAATTATTTATTGAAAATTTAAAAAAATATTTGAACCAATTTGAAAAAGTGGGAAGGTTGAGACCTGTAAGTCAGCTACATTTATCACACAAAAAAAATCTGCTTGCAAAAATATTCAATACAGCCGGAAAATTGTGGCAGAGAAAATATTTTTTTCTCCACAAGTTTAACACCGATGCACTTTGCTTTGGAGACCCCCGGTCCAGCGCGCTTATTCCCCCTTAAGTGATATTTGATTTTTTTTCCTCCTTTGTCAGTGTTTTAGGCAATATACCAGCATGATAGTGCATTTATTAAGTTTATTTTTAGTTAAATTCTGGTATCTGTTTTAGTGAAAAGAATTGCATTTTGCAGTAAACGTGCTCTAATATTCAGCTATTATTACTAAACAAGCAAGTGTGTATAAGATTAAAATTGTATTTGTTTTGGAAATTGATTTATTTTTGTAAGAATTGCAATTTTATATATAATGCACACACTTTTTTTTCCTTTGGAATGTTTATTAGAATCATTAACCCTGAGCAGAAAACCAAGTATTCATTCTGACACAGCTTTCTAATATCACAATTTTAATAACATGCACTTATTATTCTATTAACTTATTTTATTTTCCATATTAACTCACTTATGACTGTGGGTGAAAGCCATTCCTTGACCCTAAATGATTAGTCTCATTTTTTGTGGGTCTTTGACCCTTATTTCGGTATTAGTACCAATTTCAATATGGCAATGATTTTTCAGAATTTCCTGACTAATTTAATTCAAAGCTTTAGCAAAATCGGCTATTCTTTATGAATTAACATATTATGCTAATCCCTTGCGTGTTTAACAGCTGTATTCATACTAAGTGTGTACATTTCTTTAGCGATTCCTCTTGAAATTCATTCAACATTTTTTTTGCAATTTTAAAATGCTGCTTGAAGCCTAATTCAAGATTCCGTAAAGAAAAACTAGAATTTTCTTCAGTTATACTTCAATATTATCAAATGTATTTAGATTATATTGAACCTAAATTTCTAGGGTTCGGTGCCTTTTCTTGATGTCTTTCACCCATGGTTTATATTTCTTTTTCTCATTTTCTCATCAGGAGCTTTATACTAGTTACTACTTTTCATCAATATTTTTCTTATAAATTAGCATTTCCATATGAAATTTTAGCATTTTCTTGTTATATACACTACACTGCTAAATTTTCCTGCTGGCTACTTAGTCATTTTAAGCTTCAAACATAATACCACAATTATGAAAGAATATTTCATACCCTGGGGCCACTTTTTTCATCATCCTAGCCTAGAAGAGTACCACCAGCTAGAGTATGATTTGGTCACTTTTAAAAATCAGCTGCAATGCTTGACTTTGTATTTCTGTCTGGGCAGTATGAGTGCTAATTTCTGACAAACTTGCGTTTGGACTGACTTGTCCCTTTTCATTAGTCCACCCCTGTAGGTTCAATGCAGACTGCCCAGGAGATCTTTTGGTCACCTAACAGGGAAAGGCAGGACAGGGTGAGTGAGCTCTTTGCATGTTCTTTAACCAAAAAAAAAAAGAATTACTTGTTTTGGTCTTTTACTTTTTCCCCCATTCCCTTTCCTTTTAAAAATCTTCTAACTCTTTATATTTTTTCTGTGCCTTCACTGTTCTTAGTACTGTTTTATTTTTTCCTTTTTGGTGAGGATGTTTTTTTGCAGATTTGTTTTCTTGTGGCTTGTTTGTTGAAAGGTGTTTAAACGAGCTGTATTAAAAGTGCTGATATCCTTTTTGACCCCTTTGTTGTCATAGAGAGCAAGAGTGTTATGGGTGTTTTTTCTGAATTGCTTGTTGTTGTTGTAGATGGATTTTTTTTATTGTGCATATAAACTGAGCTAAACGTGAATGCATAAAAATCCCATCCCAAGTATATGTTGCTTACGGAACCTGTGTGGAAATGTTTAATGTATTAATTTGTGTGTTATATATTTCCAGTGGTTAACCATATATTGTTTTTAAAGGTGATATTGATCAACAAGATTCCACAATTGGCCATCTAATGTTGCAGTAGCAACAAACAAAATCGCTGATTTCTTTATAATTAATTTTAATTATTATTTTTAGCAAACTCGGTTTTTGCATCAGTAATCCAATCAAGTTCATTGCTAACATTAAAAAAAAAAAGGTGTTTATTTAAAAAAATAAAAGCATTTTGAATGACTAAATATTGGTACATAATTTTACAGTGAATAACTTTTACTTTCTATTACGGAATATTAAAAATAAGGCAGTAAAAATTTGGTACAAGAGTTCCTGGTGCCTACACGTCATAGTAAGGTTTTCAAGAAACTCATGCATGCACCGAGTAACTGCCTTAGAACTTTTCAAGTTTTAAGTAGGGATGCACCAAATACCAAATTTGGCAGAATAACAAGTATTCGGCCAATGTCTTAGCCGAATACCGAATATTAAAGCAACACACAATAAAGTAGTACTCGTTCGTTATTAAAACAAGCCTTTTAGAAAGTGTAACTTGGTAAAATCACACCATAAAAAAAATAGAAGTATGAAAACTAAAACAGAAGTATGAAAACTAAAAGTATGTGGATTCAATGTAGAATGAAAATAAGAAAAAAATGAAACCGTAAAAAAATATTGATCGGCACCAGCTGGCACTTAGCAGTGTCGATAATGAGCGGTTTTTCTCCAAAACTGGAAACTGTTGGGAACCAAAACGCAATAGATTACTTCCCCAAAAGGCTGAACAAATCTTTTTCTTACATCATAATTTGCTTCTACTAAATTTTAAATATAATTATATCCATTCCCATTTAATATAACTGAATTCATAAAAATACTTTTTCATGAAAAAACAGCGTGTATATTGAGAAATTAAAATGCTGTAACATTCATTTTTCTGATGTTTCAAATTTTAATTTCACTATTCGGCCGAATATTCGGTGCATCCCTAGTTTTGAGATTATCGAAATTACCTTCTTGGTTATATAATTAACTTTAAATGCATTGATTTATTGAGTGGTAATTTAAAGTCAGGATGTCCCCTAGTTTTTAAAAAATAATTTTCAAGTTGTTCTACTCTAAACTTCTGTGGGATTTGAAGTTGTTATGTATTTATAGAATGGGGAATGCTATAATAGAGGTGTTCGTAATTAATAATTGTACAACTAATATTTAAATTTTACCTGGCAGGAAATGGGATGTGAAACTGGTTTTTTTTTATTTATATGCGTATAAAAAAGTGTCAATTTTTCTACTTTATTAATCACCGAAAAAAATCACTATAGCGGGAAAACCTTGAAGTCTTGGACAATGTTTTAATTTTCTACAAATGTCCTTTTTTGTAAGCCCACAATGATAATTAAAAATGTAAACTAACATGTTTCCTAAACTTGGTGTCAGTTTTTTTATTTTGTATTTAAATGTATCTTTCTTTTTAACGCATCCAAAAGTGTTTTAGTTTCAAGTTTATATATAATGGAAAATGCATAAACTGTGCATGTAATTTTTTATTAATTTTTTTTTTTTCATATAACTTAAAACAAACAACAAACTGATTATTTGAGCTCTATTGTAATAAACATGCATGCCATCTTTTCTCTTGTAGACCAAAAGGCCTCGTCAGTTTGGCTCCGTAATCATCGTTGATCAAGCCAAGCCCCCCGAAATGAACGTCCCTAGTGGGAATTTGGCCCCCAACGATCGACATGATTCCGTCCAAGTGGTCAGCTCTACCTACAGCGAATTAGCTACAGACAACCCAAATACAGGCCACTCCAATACCCCTATTGCAATACCAGCAGAGGTGGAGGTCGTTTCAGAGACAAAGTGAGTTTCACATTATCCTCTTTGCTCCAGTGGTACAACTTAGTAGAATTCACTTCACAACTTTAGCTTACAATTTTTTTAGTGCTAACTTTTTTTAGTATAAACTAGAATCTTCTAACTATCCAAAAATACCGACACAGAAGTAGTTGATTTATTAATTGTTTTAAAAAATTATGTACCAAGAGGGTCGAGCGGATTTCGAAGGTAAAAAAAAACTGGTTAATTTATAGGACATTTTGGATTGAAACAAAAGTTAGAATTGTCTATAATTCACAAAAAACTGACAGCTTGTTTGTTTATTCATAGCACACGAAAAATGAGTTTAACAATCAAAACATTACTTTCCAAAATTTTTCAAAATTACTTGCAAAACATATTTATAAATGCATAATTATTTGAAAATATGTTTATATAAAGGATATATGTTTAGGAATTTTTCCAGGAGTGAAGAGAGGTTGTTTCACTATATAATTTTGTTGTGTTTTTATCTAATACAAAAGTACCATGCCATGTTAAAAAGTTTAATGTGACTAATAAAGTACTGCCTCATAAATTGACTACTTAACTTATAAATTTAGGTTTGTTTTAGATAAAAGAAACAATCTTAATTAACTTTTTAAGACAAATTTTAGTGTACTCGTATACATCCATCCATTCATTTTAAGTTTTGTTACTGAACATGAGCAATTTTAGATATTTATGCTAATAAGTCTTTTTGCTTGTAGTCAAGAAACGTATACTTCAGTGTTACTGCATTAAAAAATAAAAAAAATAAAGCAATAATTTCAACAACTTTTAAATTAAAAAAAAATACTAGATATAACCTTTGACTACATATTATTTGTATTTTGCTATCCTAAGTATTACTTAAGCCATGCAGAAAAACTTTTAAAGCTTAACTCTGAAGATATTTAATGTGTCTTTAAGGACAGTTATTTGCATATTCAGTGGGTTTTTTTTTAAACTAATTTTTTGTTTCAGATGCTGTTGCTTTTTCAAACGCAAGAAAAAGAAGCCCAGCCGCCAGAAATGACTCGCAGTCACGTGTAGTCCTGAGCAAGAAGTTGTGTTGCTGCACACTTCTCCTTCAGACTCCAAAGGAAGTCTGAGTGTACAAACTGCTACGGTATGAACGAAACCCCCCTTTCTCATCACATTGTAATCACAAGGTTCAACATTGGCGACCTCTGTATGTCGACTCACCAAAGCTGTGATTAACTATTCCCGGGATGGAGACATTTTGCTGGCCTCTCCTCAAACCAACTTGTGTTTAGATTTGATACTAACAGAGTTTACCAAAGTTTTAGCGGCCTAGGAAGCTTTCTCGTTTTCTCTTTTATCGCACTGCCCTAAACATCCATTTTCCGGTTTCGTTGCGAGTCTAGATGTCGACATTTGCGGCCCATATTTTAAAATATTAGACTAATTCAGTATGATAGCACTTTTCTCCCTTGCAAGAGCTTTTCTTTTTTTAGAAATTAACATTACTGTCTCTCCTGATGTTTCACACCAAAGCTTTGAAATGCGAGTGGCCCATGTGTAGGGAAATTTTAGGGTGTGTAGGCATTCATTAAACCCGAGATAAATATTAAACTTGACAAAAAAAAAATCTATTTTAATTTCAACTCTCTTAGCTGTGATCAGTGTTACTTAAAAAGGGATCACTGCAAGCAGGACTTGTACCATATAAACTGAATGGCTGGTCTTTATCAATTTGCCATATCTTTGTATGCTATCTTTTACTCTTGGTGCACATAAGCGTATGCTGTATTAATATTTTGTTGCAGTGCTTGGAGACAGAATGAAACCACTTGAATGTTATTCGGGATATTGTTATATACAGTAAAATAAATATATATCTATATAAAATTAAATTCGCAAGCCAGTGCTGCATAAGCTGGTGTAACTCTTGCTCTATGTAAATAGTATGTTACAATTGTATCAACTTTTAACAGTACTTTTGAGGTAGGCCCACTGTCTACGAGTAAAGTTTATTCTTTCAGAATTCACACTACTAGGTCGATTGCTGATGTTACCTTAGGGGCAATGCTACAAACTTGAAATAGTAATTACTGCACTGTTAATTTCTATGTTTTGTAATTTATTTTTCACAGTGCTTGCTTGTAACTAAATCTATTAATAAAGAGTATTAAATTTATTTTTAACCATTTTTTACTAGAATTATATGAACTACAAAACTTCACTTATTATTTATGTACTTCCTGCATGTTTTTAAATTTTTTTTAAAGTGTGATAGGGCATGAAAAAATGACCATGAAACGTGTTCAGATTTTCCCAATCCACCCACACAAGTTTGGGTTTTAATTTTTTGTATTTTAGTTTGTTTCTTGAATGTAAATTCATCTTTCTCATGCTTTTTATTGGTTTATCAGAGTTGATGTGTACATTTTTTGTGATAATGTGAGTATTAATTGAAATATAGCTGTATTAGTTGAGTTTTAAGATGTAACTGACAAATCACATCCACAGAGAGAGTTTTACAAGCTAGGTTGTAAAAACTTTTCGGACTGCGGTTAAGCTTGCAAACCGAGCATGTTTTTATGATTTGATGTGACGAGGCTTTCGCAATTATAAGTGTATGTAATTAAACTATACTCACTCCGGTTAACTTTATCCTTTTTGTATCCTTCAGTTTTTTTTTAAGTTTCTGTGCCTATTCACCGATGCTGCCAAGCTCACATGTTGGGGGGTTTTGTGAGGTTCTTAGTCATATAGTTTGTGGCGTCTTTTTTTTTTCTTTTTGTATATTGAATCAATGATTGTGAGTGACATATTCCCCTCTTCCTTAATGAAAAGTCACTAACTGTCCTATTTAAGTGTGGGCTGACTTTTTAAATTGAATTAAAAATTGGTCTTTTGGAGCATGGACTTTACTGTTTTTAAAGGATATAGAGGATAGTTGTTTGTTAAATTATCCAGCACACTAAATGCCTGAGCCTTATTTTTTTTTAATTCTGTATGAATTTTAAGATTGTTTCCTAAGTGGATTTTTCTTTCTTTGTAGTTATTTGTACAATCAATGAAAATTTTGAATTATTTGTACTCTGTATAGATGGAATAAAGAATGCTGTCTGAATCATTTTGCTTTTTTATTTCATTACTTTGAAGGGCATTTAGAGGATTCAAAGTTTATTCTTTTGTACCTGTCCATAATTTCTTAGACAAATTTTGAGCTAAAGTAAAAAGACCCTACCATGTTATCACTTAACTTCAAAGAATTGGATTTCGGTCACACATAAAAAGCCAAATTATTTTTTTAAAATACTATATGGGTCATTCTCAAAAATTTTTACAAATGGTGTCTCCCAGCTTTCATTGCTTGTAGTATTTTTAATTTTATTGTTACGGAATTTTTACTTGATTTGCCTAAAAGAATGCACTTTTAAGTTATTGTACCAATATTTTAAAAATACAAAAATACCAAAACAAAAGTTAGAGACTTCATTTAAAAGAGCATAGTCCGTAAAATTCACGTATTCCATGACCAAAAAAATGAAAAACGAGATCATATATATAACTTAAAATAAATATTTCGTAATTATTGAAGCGTACATTGATTAACAAGTATCTTGGCTATCAAATCAGCTTTTAACCACCACTTAATTAAAATAGCGTTTTCTTTTATAGCTTAATATATTTTGTCCCACAGAATCGAAGATATTTTTTTGTCGACTCACATAAAAAAAATGAAGTTTTTTGATGAAATAAGTACCACCATAGACACTTATTTCTGATATGGCTATCAATTTTCTCATAAAATTTTAGTTTATTGAGGAAAAGACAAAAGTTTGAAAAATTAAGGTGACTGTAATTATTCAATGAATACTATGTTACCGTGTTTTTGTTCATTATTTTAACCTTATCGGAGTCTACAATTACGATCACTGCCCTTACCACAATGCTACGTTACCTCCACGGCTAGAGGGTTTAAACACTAAGCAGCAAGTAAAAAAGAACAAGATTCTTGTTCTACTGAATAACCACGTGAGACGACCAAGAACATAATGAATCCACGCTAAAATCCCCCGTCTTATTTTATTTTAATAATTATTACTTATCGTTTGGAAAAATTAATTTATATTTCAAAGAATAAGTATGTAATATTCCTCGCTTTTAAATAGAATAAAAACATTTCATATCAACATACAAAAAATCTCGTACTGAAATATATTTGACGTCATTTCAAACTGACCGATGTCTCAAAAATAAATTTATTTTAATTTATTGTCTAAAAGAATTAAAGTTTCTCGAGCGATTGTTGCGAATAGCAGTGGTGATTTAATTCCAATAAAAATGGCTTCCTAAGCATTTTAAATGAGCATCAAATTTTGCAAATTTTTAAATATTTAAAGTACTTCAAATTCGAATTCTTTTCTGAAATTTTCAATGTCTTCTAATTTCGATGCGCTGAATTTTTTGATATGTCACACTTGTCTGTAGCATTTGTAGTTTGTCTATGAAAGGGGTGACGGACTGAACGATTATAATACCTTCCACTTTTTACGTTATAAACGTAGTGTGGAAGCTAAAATGATGCCGACTTAAAATTTGTCCATAAAAACACTCCATTTTAAGTTTATATTTCGAATTTGACAAATTTCAACCGAAATACTAAGTCTTGTTAAGTTTTAAACATTATTAGTTGAATTACAGACATGGAAAGTTATCTTACCGTAATGTTAAATGAGTTGCAAATGCAAAACTATCCCATGCCCCATTTCTATAATAATGAAAATGAAGTTTTGTGTGTGTGCATTCCTCGTAACTTGGTACAAATGTGTAGTTCTTATTTAAGTTACGATTTTTGTACTTTCAGAGCTTAAAATGTTCTATTTTTGGAGAAAATTCTAATTTTCTGAAAAAGGGCACCACTTTGGCTCAAATCCTATCATTTTCTTCTTTCTTGTTGCTATTAACTGAAGAAATTAAATTAAACACAAAAATTTATTAACGGGATTTTTTTTTTATTTTTAACGGGATTTAATGCTTTATAAGAGCGCTAACAATAACATAAGTTTGTTGGATCGATTTGGTATGTCCGTGCGAAGAAAGGGTATTTGCTTGATAGTAATTGATAAAAAAGTTTTTTTTTTGTTACTCAGTGTAGCAGTTATAATACCCTAAACAAAATACATACACTTTTGTAGTATTTTAAACACTTATATTTAAATCTTTTTTTAAAATTATGAATATAAATTTTATTTAAAAAAGGAAACATTGAAACAATGACCTTAAATTTCAATATAAATATCTTGTGATACCTATAAAAAGAAATGCTGATGGTGCCTCATGATGCAGTGGCGCAACGCAACGTTTAGGAATCCTTGACTTATAATATTTTAAAACATTTTTTATTAAATAAACTTAAAATTCTTAACTATACTGCTGAAATCAACATATAAGGAAAAATAACTTTCGGACTCCAGCATCATTGACACTATATCCACATAGCAAATAAACCGGCTAGATGAAACAAAAATGTGCCAAGTCAAAAACCAAATACAAAATAACAGGTTTGCTAACATAAGCCATTGATCGCTTGAATATTAAGCCCAAACAAACACTTGGCGACTTATTTGCCGGCAACTACGCTATGGTTTGAAAAGCTAGTTGAAATGAAATATAAACAAGGTTTGTAGAGCTGATCAAAAAAGTTCCCACTAGTGATTATTTCGGTTGTTATTTATCGTAAATAAACGGACCTTTTTGTTTTTGTTAATGCAAAACATTCTAAATTGATTGCAAGACCCAGAATCTGGTGTTCAGACCCGTTTCGGAATGTTTTTGAACTTGTTGTCGTTGACAGCAGATCCTGGCTGACGCCATTTCGTATCTGATCGTTGCCTAGTACTCTTTTTTTGGCACTTTTACACCTTAAAATTTTTTAGCAAACGACTGTCCACATTTGTAGAGTCAATGATTAACGAACTCTTTAGTTTTTTCACACTAACATATTTATTTTTGCAGTACAGTTAAAAGATTTAAGTTTTTTTTAATAAATATAAACTTTTAAAATTTTGTATGTCGGTATTCTTAAACTGTGAGCCACTAGGTGGGTGAGCCAAAAGTTGGGGCGCCCTAATCATTTGAAATTCTAAATTATTTCTTACAGTAAAATAGAAATGTGTGTTTTGTAAATTCTTTTAAAAATAGTTCATGAGTAGCTCTATTGTGATGCTAATCCAATCCAATCAATGCAAAAACAGGTTTGTCAAGTGAAACCATTGTACGCTTGAATAATCTTTTATTTCCACTTGAAAGCTTTCAGGCGGCTTCAAGAGTTTTTCTCGCCAAGCATTTCAGCGTATTCCTATCTCTAGACCGGGGCCGGTTTTATTTGTCTCACCCTGTATTTGGGCCCCTCCCTTAAGATCTACCTTATGTCTACCACTACGATTTTAATTTTGGAGATGGTCCCCCAAAGGTCATTAAGTGATTCAATTTAATAACTCGTCAAATATTCATTCAAAACTAGCACAAACTTAGATTTATAGGGTTTCGAGAGTGCTTAATATTTCTAAGGTATTAAAATAGTGTTACTATTAAAATTTTTAAAGTTAGTTATATCTTTTGTATGAAGACGGCCTCTTATGCAAATTTTGTATCATGCAATCAACCCCAGAAAGTTGTAGATATACAAAAGAAAAAAAAAGGTCAGATTCTTTAGGATGAATAACGTTCGAAATAATCACTGGTAGCAACTCTTTTTGCACAGGTGTACACATCTACAGCGTTGTACAAATGTTATACAATGAAGAAAATTATTAATACCGACTAAAAGCATTTTATTCAATAGAATAACATTTTACAATAGTTCTTTTTTTAAAAAAAAATTCTTAGTTATACAGAAACTTGTTTATTTAAAAATACAGTACTTTTAAACTGTGACATTGTATAAAAGTTCATTGACTATTACAATAGCATAGCTTTCTTGGGTAACTGAAGTTTTTAAATGACATTCATTTCTGTAAATGCAGGATTGATACAAGATTTTTTGCAAGGAATCATACGCCAGCATATCAATGACTCACTGAATACAAGTTAGATTGATTGAAGAATTGATAAAAATCATTAACAAATATGATTACTTTTTACACACGATTTGACGCACTTGACTCACGCAAACATCTCGGCCATCAGCAAATCCACAAAATACTGCGCCGCGGCTCGAAATAATTTCCACAGCAAAACTTGGAAGGCCAACCTTGCGAAGAAAGACGGGGCACCAGGGAAGATTCGTCCCTCAGACTCCTCTGTTTCATTGGTATGCGACGCCCCGAAACCACCTTCGACATGCTTTGCCTCGTTCGGAAATGAAAAATCCAAGTTTCTCCCAGTTCTTGGTGCGAAGAAGTACTTTTGAAAGTCGTATACACTCGGTTCTCCATCCTCGGAAACTTCGGTGTTAGCTTCGACGATTGCTGAAATGGAAATCAAGGCACACAAGCAAAGCGTGAACAATATGGTCTTCATTTTGACTTAAGAAGATAGTTGCGTTATTTATGTTTCTTATAAGGAGTGCACGCATGCAGCAGAATCCAAATTTCAATTTAGTAAAAAAATATTTCGATGATTGTTTGTTAAAAGTTGCCATACACTAATTTCTAAAAAGTGCAATCAGTCACATGACAGTGGTTCTAAATTACGAAGTGTTGTTTTCTTTCTTTCGAAACATACTTTGAATTTTACAGTCTACATACAGCTATAAAATAAATAACACTACGACCAAGTAGCTCTTTTAGAACGTAGATATTATCTATAACTCAATATAGCAACCAATAGTATGTACTAAGATTGAGCTTAGCACGCCTTTATAGTGGATCTAGAAGTTAACTCCATTTAACAACCAATCTAAATGGGTTTAGATTGATTGAAATGACAATGTACTAGACTAAAAAAAATGCCTAATCCGCACACGCAAAAATTTTACGATGATTGTGGTTGTATCCTGAGAGATATTTCTGCTAATATTTCCTTGTAACTTTTAATCCTGGTCAGCGCACAAGAGTAATTCCTCAATTGCCACGCAATACCACTAGGCTATATGTCATGGAACCAAGACGGAATCTTCTTGGAGACTAGAAATAGACAGCCGGAAAAACCTTCAACCTAACAAAGAAGGGATTTAAGGTTATCGTACACTTGGCTTGTCTCAAGTGACGTATAGCCCCTTCCATTGGAGGATGTTCTTTTATTTCAAAAATTAACAGAACTGTACTAAAACTGCTCAAAAATTGTACCATGGATAACCGTCTATGGCGCACGCATTTTAATGAGAAACCCGGCGTGTAGGAATATTATTTGGTATCCGCAATAAATATTTTTCCCATTGCAACAGGGTTGCAAACGTAACAGTTTTCACACTACATTTCAACGTATTTAAAACTAGTTACATAAACTAGCATGAAAATCAATTATCGGGAATTGCAAAATATATATGTATACACACAATAAAACCGTTATGTACTATGTTTCTTAGAGGTCTTAAAGCAAATTTCGAAAAAATTCGCCGGTTGAATATTATTAACACGTTGGCTGCCACTGACGCGCCAGCGCGTCGCGTGGTTCCGATTCACCGATAACAGTATATTCTGATGAAATTCATAGTATCATTTCGCCAACCGTTCTTATGAGTTCAAGTTCGTTTGAAAACTTGGTTGGTTGGTTGGTAGACATATATATTCAGGTTTGTGTGCTTGGTCAGGAAAACTTGGTAAACATGATGTCTAGTAGTTACACAAACTACACGATCTAGCTCTTTCATCTACACTTTTGTATGATATTTAATTGACACCTTGTAATCCCAGATGTGACGGATGAATTTCCATACACCTATATTTGAATTATGTTAACACCGCAAGCAAGTTTAAGGTTACTTGGTGATCAATTTAAGATTATAGAAAGTAGAATATTAGATTTTACACTTTTGCAACCGATCCTGCTGTGCTTGGAATAATACTTGATGGTTTGAAAGAGTATTATTCTATTTCAAAAACGAGGAAATTAAATCTTTCGGCTCAAGTGTAGGGCGACCAGACATTAGACATACTGCATTTCGCAGTACAGTTTATAGTTTGTTATTCAACTATCTAGCTATAAAAAAAATTACAAATAGTCTGTTTTAATTTTTTTTTCAAATAAAAACAACCCAAAAAATATGAATTATGAAAATTCAGTGATGATTTCATAGTCGTAAAGTTAATAAATGAAACAAATCTGGTGATTGGCTTCAATTCAATAATTAGTGACAGATGATGAGTTAACCGGTCAGAAAAGGCCAAGAACATTTCCTCGTATTTTTACGACTAGCTGTCGGGAATCTTTAGTTAGCGACGTTAATTCCACAGATTAATTCAACATAACCTTGTAATTTTACGACCTCGAACTAAGATTTTTACTTTTTCGAAAATGAAGAAGAGTTAGTTCATTTCCATTGTAACGAACTGGTTTAAAAAACAGGATGTTCTTCTACTTCACATCAGCCTCTATCGATGAAAATTTTCCATCGCTTTAGTGGCAGCGAATGTGTTAAGTCGATGACTTTTAATATTGTTCTTTGTTGAAATAGTTTTTTTCCAGTAAAATTTGTCTTTCATTTCTTTTCCCTCGGACTACAAAGAGACTAACCGTCCCCCTCAAAGCTGATTTTCCTGCATACAATGTACATAAGTAGGGAAACAACATTGAAAGGACACGTCAAATACACACTAAGCCATTTGCTTCTATGTAGTTTAATTTGAGAAATAGTACGGTGCAATTAGACCCGAACCCGGACATCCAAAGTAAAAGTTTCATTCCAGGTCCAAATTGTTCTATACAGCCTACATATTGTTTGGTAAAAAGTCTCACCATTTTGAGCGTCGGGTTAGGGGGGGGAGGGGGGGAAGAAGTTTGAAAATTGGTTGTTTTTTCAGTTTTTCTTAAATATTTCAAAAAATATGTGGTTTAGAGCAAAAATTTCAATAAAAAAATATTCTACATTAAATTACAAACAAAATGACTATTTACATTATTATTGTAAAGTGAACGGTTCTAGAGTTACAACGGGTGTAAAAGTAGCATTTTGGCGAACTTTTTCAGATTTTTGGAAAAAAAGACATTTTAACTACGATGTAAACAAAAACTTTATTAAAAAGAATATTGTTCGATTTTTTTGTAGTATAATAGAGGATAAGAAGCACCACAGAGTATTACAATTTAAAAAATACTGAAACTGCGAACAAGAACAAATTTATTAGCAATAAGCCACTTACGCCATTTTACACCTGCCGTTTGCCCCCTTCCCTCTGTACCGTTGTGTAAAGATATGATGGTCGAATGAAGAGTGATTTCAATGAGCTGTCATCAGATGCTGCTGCAACTATTTCACGCGCTTTAGCGTACAATGGCTGATCAAAAGTAACCATTGTCATGCTTTGTCCACTGCTTGTCCCTTTGGTGGCAGCTTGAATAGCCATGTAAATTGATGACGAATTTGAAGGAGCCAAATTGATGAATGGAAGAGGGACTACTGCTGAAGTTTGGAACTCTTTCGTCGCATACAGCATTTCCATGCAGCCACTCCAACTAAGTTTACATTCTTCTGGGCCTTCCAACCAAGTTCCACTTAACCAAAACAAATTGAGTATTCCACCATGTTTATATGACAGTGGTTTTTTTCCCAAGGAAGCCATGTTTGTAGCAACTATTTTGGAATACCCAGACTCATTTGGGGCTATGTAAGTTTGCAAGTCAAACAGGCCTCGTTTTTCTACAGCATGAGCAGAAACTTCCTTTCTAGGTACATTGTCCTCTACCTGAAGAGCGGTTTTAGGAGTTATGCAAGCAATTCCACCCATAACATGAAACGTGTTATGGCCATCCAAAGTGTGGACATTATGTAGTCTGCATTATCAAAAACAAATTGCACGTACCCATTCTCAGTTCTTGTGCTCTCTTGTGAAGTGACCGATCTCTCATATTTTAAAACTTCCATGTAAGGTACAGAAACACCCAAATTGCACAAGATATCAATCAATACTTTTGAACCAAATTTTCTGTGCAATAAAACGCCTGTTCCAAGTTGGACAGGGGACAAAAATGATCTTGGGCGTGCAGCGTCGTGTATTATACTGGTAGCATATTGCGTTTTTTTTTTCCTTTCAGTTATTTGTTTCGTACTTTGAATTTTCTCGGTTGTTTGTGTTTTAGAAGTAGGATATATTATTTCAGTTATCAAGATATTTTGAGTACTTCAGGTATCAGTTCAGCTCCTCCTTTAGATATTTCTTCTATTTTTGAAAACTGAGAATAATCATAGCTTTTAGACTTGATTTCACGTCGAATAATAGCTGCTGCAGTTTTGATCACTCTCACTTCCTCTTGAGATTCATTGTCACAGTTCCGATTTCTATACCAGTTATCTGATAAAATATTACTATTTGCTCCAGAAAAATAAATAAAATTTCTTTTCCCTGGTAAAACTGCAAAATTCAAGCTATTACCATAGCGCTGGATAAGTTTTCTTTTCAAATGCTTGTCGGTATACGGCTCAACTTCAGGACTTAGTTGAAGGAACATACTTTGCAATTCTTCAAAATCGTACTGACATTCATCATTTTCCTCCAAATAATCACACAGCTTTTCAAAAGCGTGTCTTCTCTTTTGGCACCATCACGTAACCCACCTTTCGTTGTTTCTGCTGCTTTTCTTGGCCTCAATGATCCTGGCTTTTGAAATGTCTGGTAACAATGCCATTGGTATCGCCCATCAGAACTGACAAGGTCTATGACTTGAGAGAGCCTCATACTTACCTCGTCTCCCCAATTATCGTGCCTGTTATTTGCTTCTGTTCGGATATTTTCAACCAGTTCAAGTTTTTGAACTAAGCTCCACTTTTCTTGCGTTGGATTCCTACATTTAGATACATCTACACACTTGCGACCACAAAGAAAACATGAGGTTTTAAAATTAAAAATTTCTCGGGAGGTTTCTTTTCCTGTTGAAGTGGCTTTGGACGCAATATATAAGTTTTTCGACACTTATTATATACTTGAAGAGAGGTATTCTGCAGAAACTTTTCCTTAACATCATCTTTACGAATTTCACTACACTGAATTATTTTGTCCACTGCATTTCTAGTGAGAGTAATTACTTCACCACCCTTGTCTTTACAAGGTTTCAACACACACTCCGCCATTATTCACACACTTTTGAATGATTATTGACTTTTGAACTCGTGACTTGTGAGTGGTGTATCGAGTCTGCTCCCTAACTCTTTGTACAAAAATGTAGCAGTCTGTAAATATTGGCTGTAGCATTAAGTTGAATAAATAATGAAAACGCTACCACTCGACCGTCATATCTTTACACAACGGTACAGAGGGAAGGGGGCAAACGGCAGGTGTCAGATGGCGTAGGTGGCTTACTGCTAATAAATTTGTTCTTGTTCGCAGTTTCAGTATTTTTAAAATTGTAATACTCTGTGGTGCTTCTTATCCTCTAATATACTACAAAAAAATCGAACAACATTCTTTTTAAATAAAGTTTTTGTTTACATCGTAGTTAAAATGTCTTTTTTTCCAAAAATCTGAAAAAGTTCGCCAAAATGCTACTTTTACACCCGTTGTAACTCTAGAACCGTTCACTTTACTTCAATAATGTAGCTAGTCATTTTGTTTGTAATTTAATGTAGAATATTTTTGTAATTAAACTTTTTGCTCTAAACCACATATTTTTTGAAATATTTAAGAAAAACTGAAAAAACGACCAATTTTCGAACTTTAGCGAGTTTCAGATCTCTTTCATTTGAAACCTTTCTGTGCCTAAAATTTAAAATGGATTGTGTAGTTACAGGAACGTAAATCAAAACATGCTTTTAAATGGATGTCAAGAGGGTAACCAGTATAATACTTTTTTATACTTGATTTTAAAAATTTATAAGTTTTAAATCAAAACTTGGACAGAGACATTGTGATTTCAAAAATAGTCCAAAGTGTCCATAAGGTACTGACTATCCAGTTTGATTAAAAAGTACTTTTATCCACCATACTATTTTATATAAAAAAAATCATAATAAAACTACAAACTACGTAGTAGTATGCACTATAAAAAAACAAATTGTAAAATTACAACACATTTTGCGGTTACTCTTTACATTACAGTGTTGTTAGGTTTGTTTTACAGCAAATTTTAAGTTTTTACGACGTACAGAGTCAAACATGAAAATCTTATTGCAATAGCGTTTAAACATAAAAGCTAAAGAAAAGAATTATTTATTTTGCATTATTTGCTAGGATATTAAAGCATTAATTTTGAACGCGTTTAGGGGGAAATCACCAAATTGAAAAAGGTAATATTTAGGCTGTGTCTTTTCAATACGACAAGCTAACAAAAGGGGTAACATAATCTCGCCAACGAATGCTAGAATTAAATCTTTTTCACTAATATTGTGATTTTTTTAACGTGTTTTTTTAAATTTTGGATCTTAAAATTTAGAAATACAATAAAATAAAGGCTAGAAAAGGCTAGGTTTTATTTTTAAATTAAATTACATATACGATTATTTATAACGAACATATTCTCAAATGCTATTAGTTACAATCAGATTGACAAACATAATTATTACATTTATTTTTTACATTTTAGGCGAATTTTCGTTTCATTCATATTGAAACAAAAAGCTTGTTTAAAATTTGATGCACTTTATCGAAAATATAAATCACATATTACAAAACGAGGGTTACGACCTTAACACGATATTTAAGGAAAGCAAAATAAAATTACGCAGAATGATTCGGCAATGATTTTTAACCATGGCAGTGGGAACTAATCATTTTTAATAATCAATGTGGTAACAATAAAATATTCAAAAAACCAAATTTCAATAATAATATTTAAGGGTATTTACTGTTTTATATTAAACATACTTTTTAAAATTGTATTGGAAACAACATACATTCAAAAACATAGTAATCGATATAATTTAATGTTAATTACACAAACAAAATACATTGTATGCATTTGAAACAAGAAAAGATTTTTAGAAATTTGGCAGACATCAATAATTTGAATAAACATTTACCAATAAACACTTTTCAACAACCAAACGATAATGCAAGTTAGGATCAAATTTGCCAAGTAATTTTTTACACGGTCCCTAAAACTCGTTTTTTTTTCAGTTGTTTTACAATAACTCGGCAAATAATTGTTGCTGAATTAAAAAAAAATCGGGATTTTGGTTCTACTTGATCTACTTCATGGATTCATGTAAAAAAAAATTGTGGTTGCTATTCAGGTTTAAATTTTTTTTATTTAAATTTAAATAAAAAAATATGAAAAATGAAAAATATTTATGAAAAAACTTGTAAGTGTGTGTGTGAATTGTTTTTGGAAGATATTAAGAAGTATATTAATGAAAAAAATTCTTAGTTCAATTCATTTTATTTGTGGAGGTATGAATAAAAGTTTGTGAAACTTTTTTAACATTATGGACGTGCAACTTTGAATGCTTATATCTCAACAAATAATGCAAATTGATTAATTTTGTTTTTTATTTAGGGTATTTTTAAACTGACAAAAGATTTTTATAGAAAAAATTGGGTGTTGCCATTGGAATTTTCATAGTTGGTACTCATTTTAATATGTAGACGACCCCTTATACAATTTTTGTTGCCGGTAATCAATTCCTTACGCTACTTCCTGAAAAATGACACCTTTCACAAATTCCTTGACCAATAGCAGCCGATAAACGAAGGGTGGAACGGTTCCCCCCCCCCCCCCCCCCCTCCCAGCTGTACCATTTTTATAACAATAAGAGACAATAGCAATAAGAATTTTATAACAAAAGATTTCATAAAATGTACAACCAACTATTTTTCGGTATCTTTTGTTGAGTCACTTCGATTAGTAATTGAAAAGAGAGTTCGATCTCCTGCCTCTGCATAATAGGTTAAAGTGAAGTCTTACAGTTCCTCAGCTGGTGCAATAAATGTGATCCAATTATATGAGCACCTGCGTTCGAACGTCTAAAAGACGGGAAGAGAAACATATCCCTTTCTGCGGTTTCTCTTATAAGTTTTTTTTTAATGAAAGCTACCAAACTATATCTTCTAATAACAATAAATGTAAAAAATGTATGGTTGTTAGCTCTGTATAAAATTTTAATTTAATATTTTACAATAACGTATTAATTTATAAGTTTAGAATTAGGTTTATGTTTGAAGACATGATCTTAAAATCTCATTAAAAGCTAAAAAAATTAGAATAGCAATAATTTTTTTTTATAAAATTTCCAAATTTATTTCTATTGATGGAAAAACTGGTGCATTAATTACGGAAAAAGCCGGGTCTATAACGCTCAGAAAAATTCGACGCTTTTGCTTTGTTCCAATTTTTTGTTGCTTTCCGCTGTGGTCTGAAAAAAACTCTACTCTTTATTAAAAAACAAGTTTGTGTTTAAAAAAGTGTTTCGTACATAGGAAAAAATAAAGGCATGTAAACGAATTACAAATTGTACCTGCACATAGGTTTCAGACACAAATTTTTTTAAAATTAAACCTTACACTTGTACAGGGTGGCGCAAATAAAATTGACCCCGTCATGGAGATAAGAATAAGATAGAGTTGTTGCAAAGTCAAATACCAACGCAAAAACAGGTTTGCTATGTGAAGTTATTGATCGCTTCAATATTAGGCCCAAACAAACGTTTGGCAAATTATTTGCTGGCAACTATGCTATGGTTTGATAATCTAGTTGGTATGCAATATAAACTGAAGGTTTGTTCATACAGATGTGCAAAAAAAAAGTTCCCACTAGTGATTATTTCGGCCGTTATTTATCCTAGAGAATCGGACCTTTTTGTTTTTGTTGATTCAAAACATTCTAAATTGATTGCAAGACCTGGGTCAACCCTTATATAACGCGCACTAAGATTTGAACTCGAAATTAGTCCATGAGTAGCTCTAATGTGCTGCTAATCCAATCCAACTAATGCAAATACAGGTTTGTCAAGTGAAGCCATTGCTCGCTTGAATATTTTTTTTTTATTTCAACGTGAAGGCTTTCAGGCGGCTTCAATAATTTTTCTCGCCAAGCATATCAATGCATTCTTATCTCTACGCCGGAGCCACTTTTATTTGCGCCCGCTCTGTATCTGTTAATATGTATTTTAGTAAAAATAAAAAAATGCCTAATTTCAGTAACGCGTAAAATTATATTTTAGAGAAGTACAGATAAAGGTGTTTAATTTATGAAAAATTTAAAAGGAAAGGGTTTAGAGAATAATTTTACACTGGATACATAATATATAAAGCAATTTTAAACCAAAATGCATAGCTTGATAATTACTAAACTTTTCTAAAGTCTAAAAGATGATAGAAAAAAATACCTTTCAAAAGTACGCAAATTACTTTAACCCAAATAAGTAGCAACTGAACAGCTAACATTCCAAACATTTTGTAAAGTAATCATTTATGCTTATAGTTTTGTGACACGGGTGTTTAGAAAAAATTATGTTTAATAAATGAGATCAATGTAATTTTATGACACTTTTTTCATAAAAATATCAATGGCTTTATTTAACAAAAAGCTATTATTAAAGTTGTTGCTGTTAATTTGTTTAACATTTAGCGATATAAGTGTCGGTTAAAATCAGTTAAAATAGCAAAAAAATGTATGTTTTATTACTGATTATTTATTTTCTTGTAAAGCTGCATAAATTATAGATTTACTATTTGCAGTTTTGCATAGTCATATATATTCTTTGTGAAAATGTCAATTATTTATCGAATGAGGAAAAAAATTACTCTTCGCAAATAAATGCTGTAAATGAATAAATGAATCCAAACAGCACGTTTTAAAAAATATCATAAAACAAAAAAATTATAAAATATTTTTTAAAATATGCTAAGAAATGGAATCTTCTTCAAGCACATGTTTGTGGCGTGGTATGACTTAGGAATCTCCTATAATATTTGATTCCGAATCAGTTGAATATAGTCATGAAAATTTATTTTCTTTAAAACTTCTTATAATTTCAATATTTGAACAAATCTGTCGAATCGGAAATATAATTGAGTATCTACAAAGATTTTATTATTATAATACTTTTTGTTAATATAAGTTGCATTTGGGATAAGAATTAATTACAATTTATTTAATTGTTACATATGTTATGCAATGTGTGCAATTCAAATGTATACTATACACTTTATATATGTAACTGGTTGCATCCCAGACTGTAATAGCTAGTCCGCCAAAAGCAGTAAACAAGTTATATTTCATAATATTGCCTCAAAATGGTAATGCAACAAAAGTTTCGACTCGTATTAATATCTTTCACTCATAAATATCAATAAAGTGAGATATTTTGATATTTATTTTCTATTAATAGAATTTTAAAAAATCATTACTATAAATGAAATAGACTTATTTATGTTTAAAGATATAAATTTATCTATATTATTAAACTATAACAATAAAATTTGCTTTAAACTTTACAATAAAATATGTAAGTAATTTATAATGAATTTAGCCAAACTTTTATATGAAAATCCTCCGCTATAGTCTGAATGTTTATTAATTTAGTCATAATAAATAGGAAGAGCTTAGTGGAAGAACGTGCTAAGTGACATAAAGGTGAAAACGAGAAAATGACCTTTAAAGTTTTTCGTTTTCACTAAGATCTGTTGAATTCGGTACTTGCAAACCATAAAGCATATACTAAACTTAAAAGTTTTTTAAGAAGGGAAAAGTTGTTATTGTTAAAAATTAGGTTAAAGTCTATTCATTGAAACAAAAATCACAATTTTTTCAAAAATATCACTTAACACGTTCTTCCATTAAGCTTTTCATATGTTTTTAAATAGTATTCAATTACTGTTATTTTTTCATTTTCGTATTATTTCGAGCACTCTCTTACATTTTAAAGAACCCAAATTTCACTTTCGTATTTTAAATATTACAATTGAGTTACATTGAAAAACAAGTTTTATTTTAAATTTCATAAATAAAATATGCTATTCAAGGTAAAAATTTAAACTGAAAACGTTATATTTTCCCTTGGTTTTGGTAGTTATGGGATCTATTATATTGATATAATAAGTAATTACACCATAATCATCACGGAAGAACATTAAAATAAAATTTAAAACTATGAGGACTTTCCATATCAACACAATATAAAATGGAGATTTAAAATTTTTAGTAACAAAAATTTAAATTATAAATAAAGTCTAAATATAATGAAATTCCATATGTTCTAAATAATAAACTATTGTTCTTAATAATAAATTCTATATTCTCAATAAACTATTGTTCTAAATAATAAATTCTATATTCTCAATATTTAAATGATATGATAAAATGAATAATATATTCTTTGAAGAAAATTTGTCTTAAATCAAAATTTCGATTTGCCATTCTTAATCTTAATTAAATATTCTTTTAATCTTAAATTGTCTGTTAAGTAATACAGTTTGTAAAAGTATAATCGAAGTATTTGACTCGCCTTAATAGTCGCAAAGTTTACCTTTTTGACAATTATTTGACTTCATATTTTAATGGCTCAAGAGCCTTTAAAATATTTATTTAGCCTATTTTTATAGAGCCTTTAATATATAGAGTTTATTGAATTGTGATCAGCTGAAAACATCAGAGTCTATTTTTGCTGAAAATATTTTTTGCACATTTGTAATTTGTATAGCTCAATAGCAGTAGTATAGCTCAATGCAGGCAAATGCAAGCATAAGTGGATGGAACGAATTAATTAATGCTAATAAGATTTAAAGTTTAAGACATGAAAAATTAATGAAATTTGTACTAGCGTTTTTTTGCTATTTACTATTTAAATACAATCGCGCATTTGATATTTGTGAAACGTTTTCTGGTGCTTCCTTCAACAGAATTTTTTTTCTTTCCACCTGGAACCTTAACAAACATTTCGGTCGACGCGACATTTCAAGAAAATCACTCACTCACTAAAGTACACGTCATTATAAACATCGTAGAATAAAGTGATTCACTTAATGATAAATGACTCAATAATTCACGTTCGTGTTTTGTGTTATGCATAGAAAGCTAATGTCTTCCACAAAAGTATGGAAATTATTTCAATGCATAGTGGATTGAATCAGAACATAGACAGCATTTTTAGTAAACTCAATGATTTCATTTTGTATTTTATCGTTTGTTTAACAAATTATACGAAAAAATATTTTGATAGAATATACTATATTTGAAAAGAATATATAGATAACCAAAAACCTAGTTATGTTTTCAATTTAAAATACACATTTTAAAAAGGACTATTTTTAAAAACACAAGTGGTTTTCCAAATAAAATTAGCTATATTAATGTTATATTTTTGGTGAAAAAACAAATTTTGTAATCTTACTTATATTCTGTATAAATCTAAGTAATAAATAATATAATGTGGACGTTTATTGAGGTGATGCGCTGTCGTTATACTAGACCTCCAAAAAAGTAGCCAACTAATAGAACACACTTTTGGTTGTGGCTGATTACTCGTTGGATGGGTTATTTTTAGTTTAGTTTGATTGAATTACCATCTCGCCAGAATTTACCAAAAGTATTTTAATTATACACTTATGGGAGAATTACTCACACACCAATATAAAATAAGTAATGATTATACATTTCAAAGACATTTTTAAATTATACTATCTGTCTCAAAAGTTCTTCCTAAGATCTCATTACAGGAAAATTTAAATGCAAGTTCATTTATCTATTTACCAAAACCAGCGCTTTTGCATCAGTACGTAAACTGTTTATTGTCTGAAACTTAATAAATACATTTAAAAAAAATCTGGCTTATTCCTAAAATGTGTTTTCAAACCCCATTGAAAAAGGCGTCTCAGAGAACGTTTTAACATATTATTTAAAAATTTGTAAGACTTTGTAATATCATGTTCGACTGCAAAGTTTGCCTGCATTTTGCACTTGCAAAAAATCCCCAATGAAGATTTGAAGAGTTTCATCTTTTCAACTAAATTCTTCATCGTATAATGTTAATTGCATATCTTCTTTTAAAACTTTTACAGTTAATATAAAAAGTCCAGTTTTTCTTAAGTTTAAAATCAGTTTTTAAAATGTATTTAAACATAAAACTTTATTTTTTTCGTTGAAACCATTTGTATTACATAGTTAATTAAAAATTCATGTAAGGTTAATTGCAAATCTTCTTTTAAAACTTCTACAGTTAATATAAAAATCTATCTTTTCTTAAGTTTCAAATTAGCGTTAATTTTTTTATATATAAAAAATACGAATTTTTATTTATTTTTCTCGTTGAAATAATTTTTACTGCATAGTTTATAATTTGCTAATGGAATAAATCTTTTTTTCTTCTTTTAACATTTATGTTAAAAGAAGTTTATGTTTTTTTAGCTCGTCTTTTAGCTATCATAAGCTTTTAATAACTTTCATGGCCTGCATACTAAATTGATAAAATATTATGTAATGTGTAACCAAAACAAAATCTTCCACACATTTTGTAATAGAAATAAAAGGGAATGCAACGTTTTGAATTTACGCACATAATATATTCTTACTACGTTCGATTTTGTTTTTAAACAGAAATTATTAATAATTATAGTTATGTAATGAAACTGATATAATTGTTAATGTGTACATTGGGCATTCTCGCGGTTCTACTTTGATGCTACTAAATCAAAAGCATTTTTTTTCATAAGTTCATTCTTACATTTATTTTATAATATAAGCTGTAAGTCACACTATAATAATTTCAAAAAGATTTCTTACAAATGATAGTTTCAAATGTAGACTAATATTTTACATTTATTCAATATATCTTTAAAAATTTAATTTGTGTTGACAAACCGAATTGGACATCTCTAAGAGACTGCTTAATTAAAAAAAAACACTTTTCTAATTAATTCTTAAATTCAAGATACTAATGAAAAGTTGTATTAGTTGTATTCTTTAAGTTTTAAATTTTTTTTAATTATATTTTAAAACACTTCTTTACAAACTTGATCGCAAACATACTTCCCCGTAACAGGATGAAGAAACTCAATAGAGAAATCATATAATATTTCGTATTTAAATCTAGATTGCTATATTTAAAATTAACCTATAGAAATACCTTAAACCTTTAATTTAAAGATTTTACTCGCATATTTCACTGAATTCCAAACAGTAAAATTTTTAGCCTTATGTCTTTTCATTTGATTACCATGCATTGTGCTGTGTTCTAGTAAAGTATAAATCGTCAAGTTAGTAACAAATCCATAAAATAAAGATCCATCCAAAACAACACCGTAGAAAATAAACACTGCAGTTTCATTATCTTATCTTTCAATCAACCACACCATGTTTGAACGGCATCGTACGTTTGATAGTGTGAAACAGCTTACTAAGATTATTTCTCGTTTCTCTGAATATGTCACATATTTCCTCTAATCTAATAATCAATCTTTATCAATATGCTATAGTATATAGTGTGTTGCTTTGTTGATTTCTTTATAGAAGCATGTATTTTATATATTGGTTTTCTTTAAAAGAATGAAATTAGTATTTCTGTTTGAAATGAAGTATCTTTGTTTGCCAGGCTTTAACAGATAATATTTTTTTTAACAAAGCTTTATTTTTCTAGACTTATTACGTGAGGAAAGATTTCTCATTATGTTACTTATTTATAAATTATAGGCTATATTATCTGACTTTTAGGCATCATGCATGACTTCATACATTTTCATTAAGATACATTAAAACAATTTCCCAACTTACTCCTTACTACCTATTAAACCGTCATTTCGATGTAAAAACATGAGGAAGTAACAAATTTCTCCTAATATAATTTCTTTTTGAGTGATGTAAATAAATATTATTTAAAAACCTAGTTTTAAATTATTCTTATGAAATTTTACTGAATTAAAAAATTGAAATAGTGGGTACCCCTTTCTTTACACTGTATTTTAGTATAAACAGCTGAAAGTACCAAGTCGTTGTTATTGCGTAATGTTTTTGATTTTTTTAAGAAAAATATTGCATAGTTTTAATGTGTTTACAATAATGTTGCATTGTTTTTATTTCATTGATACCTATCTATATTATGGTCCATCTAAAAATTATTTTGGAATGCATTGTTTTTCAAATTAATATTTAATAATAAAGTAATGTATTTATTGTGTATAATGTCAAATTGATTTACAAGATTTGTAAAATTTTAGATAAATCATTGAATATAAAAGAATTTTAATAGTAGTGAATGTTGGATTTTCTGAAAGATGCATTAAAAAATTTTTAAAAAAAACTATCAGCACTTTATTTTTAATAGAACTTATTTACATTATCTACAAAGAATACTGATCATTTATAATTCTCGTACATTTACAATAAAACACAACACTACTTTGGTGGGATTTGCAGTCATAACCATGATATAATTAAAGCTCGTAAGTACTTTATAATACCAATCTAATTGGAACTTCTAAAAAATATAATTTGCATTAAAAAGTATAAATCGAAACAAACTATTTTTATAGTTATATCGCAAAAACTTTTTTAAAAAAGAGCGCAATTATAATAATATAAGGAAAAGATTATCTATAATAGTTTAAGAGAATGAGTAACTAAATCCTAATATTTTATTTTTGCAAGTACATATAGTAGTTTCTTAAGCATAAAAATATTTTTAACTATTTCAATACAAAATAGTCTTAAGAATTAACAACATTTATAATTTCTATACACATTTCTACTGAGCAAATAAATACTATTCTATTTGAGCATATCACTAAATAATAATCGGAAATGTTAAAAATAAAACTAGTTATTTAAACAAGGAATAAAATTATGTTTCCTTTCCTACAAATGATATATACAAATGCAATAATACTTATCCCTGATAAATGTGAATGATAACAGTCAACAACTACAACTAAATACTCTACTTTTACTCTGTCTATGCAGTTTCCTACTCAAGTTAAGTCTAAAAAGTTCCAGTAAAAGTTCTACTCTGCGGTCGAGGGAAGCCTGGGCCTTGTGCCGAATCCGTTTGTGCCATCAGGACCTCTTGGCATCCGGATGGTGTGGACGGGATGGCTCTTCTGCATCACCAAGGATCCGGTCGAAGCGGAGGTTGCCAAGAGATTCGAATCGGACAGCATCATCTGTTCTCTTCGTCTTCTCCAGGGGCTGCTGAGACTGCCCTCGGTGCCCCGCCTCTGCTGGATACGTTCTTTGGACGGGTTTCGCTGCTGCCGGCTGCTCAGCGATGCGAACGAAGATTTCGGGTCGTTGTAGATGTCGGTGGTGTTGTAGCTGTGCCGCCTCGGGAATTTGCTGTCGAAGGGGCTGTTGGGCGACGAGGAGAGGTAGCCGGAGCTTTGGGAACTCATGGAACCGCTGGAGGTGCGACGGGTCCGGGTCTGCTCGGAATCCTTGTCGTCCTCCAGTAATTTCTTGTCTGTGTTGGACGACCGTCTGTTCTTTTTCTTCTTCTTCGGGCTCTCTTTTGGGGGTGCGCCGGGTTCTGTTGACGTTTCCGACTTGGCCTTCTCCTTCACCAGCACGGGTATGACGGATATGCCATCTGTCTGCTTGCTGTCCAGGGCTTTCTGGGCAGAAGAATGCTCTTCGAACTCGACCAGGGCAGAGATATTGGACGACAAGTCAGGGTTTTGGGAAAATAACTTCTTCACGTCGGATGGTATGGTACCACCTGGTCTTATGATCCTCACCAAGCTGATGTCGCCGAATTTGGAGAACATGTCGCTGATCTCCGATGATGGATTCTCGGAATTGAAGCCAGAAACAATAATGGATCTCGAGATCACTGTTTCGTCGTGATCGGGAAGAGGGGCGAGCCTTCTTACTTTGGTGCCATCGGAGTTGAGGGAAAGTAGACTCGACTTCTGGACACTGTGGGACACCGCTTTCCAGTTGCGGCTCAGACTCTTCAACTTGCGGAAAGAAGCCAGGAGCTTCAGGCTCACGTATCCCTCCTTGTTGCGCCTCACGTGCTTCAGGAGAAATGGATCCTTCAGGATGTTGGCATCAGACAGGTAGAACTCGACCGTCTTCATTATCTTTTCCGTGGTCTCTGGATCGGGGATATCTGCGAGCAACTTCTGTTCGGAACTGTCGCAGTCGATGCCGGAGTCCTTGGGTTCGGAATCGGACATGTTAAGCCCATCGCTCTGGCTGTCGCAAGATATATTGTCGTCGGAGCTGACTAGAATAAGAGGCGGCATGTCCATTGTGATGTCTTCCAACCTCATCGTGACAATCTCAACGCTCATAGTCCAAAAGAAGACAATGTAGAGGCAAAGAAAGAGGAGACGGCGAAGACAACTCCAAACTCAGGGAAGGATCGAAAGAAGCAAACTTTTAAAGATATCTTCTCTCAAGAAACTTCCTGATTGTTTGCTGATGACTGCTGCTGATTCGATCTGATATGAAGCGCGGGAATACCGGCTTCGCCTTTTTATGCTGTGCGCCAAATTCAGGACTCTTCCTGTGATTGGCTAAGAGGAAGGAACGAACGATCTCCACGTCGTCCGGAGGGTGACAAGAAAAAACGCAGCGGATTACTCACCCGATATTGGTGACGTCGCAGAGGTGATGTGGAAGCCAGATTACACTTTTTCTTGATTGCGTAGGGCTTCCAAACATGAAATCGGGTCATGTGATGATGCGAATTATTAAGATGCTTGGATGACAGACGACGAATTAGCAGGTGTTTCTCGTTGTTTTCGAGAACGTAGTGTAAAATTCTGCATTGTTGCGTCACCTTGGAGAAAGTTCAAACACGTTGTTTTTTTTTAAACTTCAATGTAAAACAATGTTTGTAGTTTTCATAGATAACAAGAACTTAAACACATTTATTTTATTGACTGATGTTTGTGTGAAAATATACATTTAAAATGATTTTTGTCAACATTTAAAAACTGTACAGTTTAAAGCTATGTTTAAGAGTTAACATTTATTTTGGGTTTTGAACATAAATTTAATAGAAAGTATTATAAATTAATCTGAACTTCATTAATTTTAAAATACATTACTCTTATATTATAAGAGAGAATAAAGATTTAGCTTTAGTAACATTTTTAAAAATAAAATTATGCTGAAAGTATAAGATAGATTTATTTATACTTTATAAAATTAGGAATGAGTCTTTTGTATTAATTTGGGTCGGTGAGTGGAAGTGTCGGGCTTTGGACTGAACTTTTACAGGTTCGGTCTTCCCTCCAAAATCCTATAAACTGATCGTGCAATGGAAATGGCCCCCTCCCCCCATTTAATTACACCGTATGTCTGGGGATGGTGTACGGTAAATCTGCCGTGGCTCAAATTCCGAGTGCGAATCCTCTCTAGTGTAAGCCTCGTCACTAGACTGTGGTTCATACGTGCAAGGCCCGTCGAGATTAGACCTCGTGTAGCTCTAGATAAAGTATCAGTAGCGATTTGCACTAAACCAACCATGGGATAATTTTACTTGATGCATTGATTGCAATATGTTTAATTTTAATACATTTGTATTCCTTATTTAAATTGAAATATTTATGAATTGTTTCTTTTCTCTACTCCGACCAAAAAGTAATTTTTTTTGGGTCATAACCAACTTTTTTTTCAAATATATTTTCTTTTGTAGTAATTATTGGAATTATCGTTTGGTAGACGCCAACGAACATAATTTATAACTCCTTTTTTTTCCTGGTGTTGCTTTGAATTATGGTTACCCATTCCTATTCTTTGAAGGCAAACAAAATATACAAAAATTGGAGCCGCTTTTGATTTTCTTGCTACTCTCGGTGTTTTATTTTAAACCAAATAAAAATTTGCCAAAGTACAAGTTCTGAGCCCCCACCCCCTCCTCGGGTGGGGATAATTAGTAAGAATAAGAGTTAGCTGATTTTTTTTTATCAAGATTGGCTGTTTATTAATAATTTTTATAAAAAATTCAACCCCCCCCTAAAATTTCAACGATGTTGCGTCGTTGACCCCCCTTATAGGCACCCCTGAATATCGCTTTGAAAGCGATTCAAAAATACAGCTTCAGAAATCCAGCTTTGAACTCGCGCGCATGCGCACTTGTGACAATGACATCATAAAAACAAGCTCTCGCCCAGCTCCAGCGTGAATGGATTACTAGCTTTATATACCTAAAATAGTTATGTATATAATTTGATGAATTTTTTTTATCCTTGCGTTCTTTTAAAAAAATAAATCGATTTCTTTTACAGTTTTTACCTAATGGTTGGTTGTAATTTCTCTTGATTTATCATTTAAAAAAAAATTAATCTAAAATTTAATCGTTAATGGAAAATTGTAATGCTTTACATTTATCAGAATTCGAGATAAAATCTGTTAAAATATTCTAGGTTGAATATCAAAATGCATTATAAAAACTTAATTTTAAGAAATTCAATTTGTAAAGCTTCTCGAACCTTAATTTTAGGTATATAATTCCTTCCAAAGACTTTTTTTTCTAGGTAAATGTTACACTTCTTCTGAAAAAATTACTTCAATCTATTACAAACTTTTTTGGTTCAATTCTACCGAGTTTTTTTACCTGTCTAAAATTATTGAAGTAAAAGTTTAAACTGTGATAAATTAATTTTTTTCAATAAAACAACGTTATCCCGTTACATGACTTACTATTATTTATACTACATAAGTTTTTGAAATTTTCAATCAACGCTCTTTGTTAAAATCCATATTTAACTGCTTTTTCCCTCAGTTAAAATTATACATACGAGAGTAATTTTTGTAGCTAAATATAGTCTGTGGTTATTAGTTGGTATAGTTTTAAACTAAATTTTAATTTTTGCCGAAGCCAAGACTTGACCTTGCAATCCTTTCGATTACAAAAATGAGGCTTTATACCAACTGCTCTATACCATTTTGTTAGAACCTGTAATTTTTTCATAATACTTTTTGTTTTTAAACATTTATGATTAAGAATGAACTTAGGGTCTATGGAAGGTTACTCAGAGTTTTGTGGAAATTTCCTTGGAAGTGTGCATTGATATACGCATGGTTTTAAAGCTCTTAAAAAAGTAACACATTCGTAGGTTACAATAAAATAGGTTTTTATTATAAAAATAATTATATTATTAATCGATTAAACAAAAAAATACTGCACAATATTTGATGATATCAAAATTTATAAAAATAGAAGTTTCTCAAAGCTGAGCATTTCTAAAATCCTTGGTTTTAAGCGAAATACATACTAATAAGTTCGAAACCTATTTTAAATGGTTATTTTATGAGTCACAATTGTGTAAGTTGCAGAACCTGTTCACACATTAGCAGAAAACTAGTTCAATTTCTTGCTTATTTTAAGCAAGGTGTTGAAAAATCAAGTAAATCTTGTTTTGGGAAAACTGAAATCTTATTTTGAAAAGCGTTTGATGTGCAATTTAGGTGTATTATATTTTACAATAGTTTATGAAATTACGAAATCTGTAACAAATGTAAATTGATTTTGTGAATGAATGTTTGACTTATTATACTAATCAATATTTGATTTTATTAAACAGTAATTTTCTAAGTACAGTTTATTTTTGTTAGATGCCTATTGTAGAAACTATTAGTTTAATATTACTAATATTAAGCTAAACAACAAACATTAAAATATTAGTTTAATATTACTGTACAAAGAAAACTATTAAACTAAACAACAAACATTAAAATATTAGTTTAATATAACTGTACAAAGAAAAACTACTTAAAAATATTTTAATAAAGTATTATCTAAGTTTTAAAAAGTTAAAACTGGCAGATTTTTGGAAATTTTATGCAATTAAAACAAACTACGCTCTAGAGATTAACTCAATGATTTCTTCTTTCATTGGGTTTATCAAAAGATAAAATTATCAATATTGTCATTTTCAATATCTTATCATATTACTGATAAGTGGATAAAGTAACTCAAGGAGTAAAACTCAACATATTGCATGCAATGCGCATCGATTGGAAGGCTAAGGTGCTTAAAAACAAATATTTATTGGAGAACAATTTGTTATATGCTTATATTTCCAACAAACATAGAGCATATTATGAATAAGAATTTACAAATTCATAAAGATCCAGATTTATGAGGTTTGTTATATTCCCAAGTAACAAAAAAACTCTAAAAAATAAAAAATAATTTACATTAAAAGCATAAACAATAGAATTGTAGGCAATTATTTTAAAACTTATATTTAAAAGGAACGATTATAAATATATCGATACACATATTTAAGGAACAAGTATATTTTTTAAATCATTTCTACATATATAACTTTATGGTTAAAGAAATAATTTTACAAATACTAAAAATTGAAAAATAAAGATAAATTGTAAAGAAAATAATTATATCTTGTTTCTTAATTTCGTCGATTGAATTTTTCTATAATAAATTTGACTTTTGCTATTACATTCCTTAATGCAAAATTGTGCAATTCCAAAATTGATGACAACAATACACAATCGATAATAACATTATTATCGATACAAACACCCATGACATATCGATTTATATTAACAAATATACAATAAAGTATATTGATTATGTGTTTGTGAACTAATAAAAGCACAGTAAAATAAAAGGCTAAAAGTGTTCCATGTGTTATGTTATTTTCTAAGGTTAAATGGGGGATTTAATTATTGTTTGTTTAAAAATTTACCGTAATCAGATCTAAATTTTATGTACAAAACAATATTTATGCAAGATAAATTAAAAACCATATAAACTTGAGTATAATTTTCAGTTCTTCCAAATTCGCTTGGTTAGTTACTTCAAAAGGGGTTGGAAACCTATTCAAAAGTTCATCTAATCATTTTATCCCAAAAAAGTGCGTATTGTCGGATAAGTAAGAAATGGATAAAACTCACAATGGCTTCTAAAGTGCGTGCTAATTTAAGTGTTTCCACATGTCACTTTCTCTGATCGCCGCAATATTTAATGAAGCAAACATACGATAAAACTTTCACGTGATTTTTAGAGGAGATGTCTGGTGGCTCAGGTGTTATATAGCCTTAAATCATGAGTTAAGAAAACTGTACTATATACACTAACAATAAAAACATTGAAATAAAAAAAATACTTCCAATCCTCAATTTAAGACCGAAGAAAGATATATTTTGGTATCCTTGTTTTAAAATTTTTTTAGACCACTTTTCTTTTTCTTTTTTAATTCGAAAGAATTAGAAACAAGAATTTCTAAAAGAACTAAAATAGCCTACTTTCCCGTTACTTATATACTTACTGAAATTGGTATACCAGTAGGTTTGAAACAGTAAATGTCATCTACAACCGTTTCGACCCAAAATTTATACACATTCGAAGAAATATCGCTAAACGCAGCATCCAGCTATAATTTAAACTTCTAAAAGCCCAAATCAAATATTTTCATTAATTTTCTTTCGCAAATTAAATTAATGTTATTTATTGTCTGCTTGATTTATTTGTAGTTCAAAGAATAATTAAATATTTATTAATAACATAAAAACATGAAACTACTCCAAACTTGACTAAAAAATGTAAATTTAAACTAATTTGAATATTATGCAAAAAATTATAATGCTTTGCCGCTTTCTTAGTAACCAAATAATGAACACTCAAAGAATTTATTCAAAGAATTTTATTTATTTAAAAATAATATTTGAAGCAATTTTTTTTTCATTAATCAGTTTAGAATGTAGCATAATGTGATTCTTTGATTGTTCATTTTTTGTTTACAAAAAGAGCGGAAAGCATTATATTTTTTGCATAAATATCTGATTAGTTTTAATTTACATTTCTTATTTTTTAATGGAGTTTGGAGTATTTTCATGTTTTATTTTTTTATAAATATTTCTAAAACATCAGGTTTTTACAGATTTTTATGCTGATGTTTTTTCAAGAATTAGCTAGCGTCATTTAAGGCCTTTTCGACAATTTCCGACGCTCCAAATGTCGATGGAACGAATGCTGGGATTTGCCTAAGGCAATTTTTACAATATAATGCTTCGAACTGGATATAAATTAAGCAGACAAAAAGTAATATTCTAATTTTCAAAAGAAAATGAATGAAAATAGTTGATTTTGTCTTTTAAAAGTTTAAATTACAGCTTGGATGATGTGTTCGGTGTTTTTTTTTTCTAACATGTACAAATCTTGTGTAGAAGCGCCTAAGCACCTGGGTGACAGTTACTATTACAAACCTACTTGTTTTCGGGTAAGAATTTCAGTAACAGGAAAGTAGGCTATTTTAGTTCTTTTAGAACTTCTTGTTTTTAATGAATTAATTTAAACTGAAAAGGTTTTTTTTTTATTTTTGCCAGTAAATGAAAATATTTTGCTTATTTAAATTACAAATGCGGTTTCAAATTACAATATATTATTTTTGCCGTTACTACACGTTTAGTACGGCACGACTACAATAACTAAAAATATTAACTTGAATGGAAAAATTGAAAAATCGACTATAAACAATGGTTTTTCAAATGCGTTCGTTTCTTCAAATCAGACAGTGTGTGTGAGGTTACTAAAAGAGAGGAGGCGCATTACGTAACAATAGTGGGACGTCCCGTAGAGAGGTGAAATGTTTTCCGCAAGTAGTGACTGAAATATAAAATGAAAGGATAGAACACTTACGTTCCTTAATAGGGTTTACGTGCTGAGAAAAGTCTTAGAAAGTGGAGGGGAGGGGGGATTCGTACTTAATACATTCAATAAATAAACTTACTTAAAAAAAGTTTTATTTACAAACGACTCTTACTAAATTTAAAATATTAAAAAAGTAACAATTTAAAATGACAATAGTGTCCTTGATTCCTTGAACAAGTGCAGAAATTAAGAAGGATATTCCTTATCCAGAATTAAGAAGTTTTCACCAGGGATGAAACTAGCAATAACCTCAAAATGAAGCAAGTTTGAAGGAAAAAACATTATATGGTTCTTTAATTATGAATTTTTAAAGATTTTTTTTTATTTTAAGACTAGTATCGATATTTACCTATAAACAATGGTAATATAATCAATAGATTGGTAATAACAAATTGCATAAGCAGACAATATTTTTCCTTCAAATTTCATTAGTTTTTATTCATATTTTTATGCTGAAAACGAGCTTTTATTTTAAAGAAAAACTTTTACATACATCATCATTTAAAAACTTGATTTGTAAATCTATAACATAAAGTTAACATATGTTAACAACATACTTGATTTGTAAATACAAACAACATAAAGTTATTTAAATAGTTACTTGACCCAGAATATTCACATATAAATGAATCCTTTATTGCTGAGTGACCTTGAGCCAGATACTACACTTCAGTCACTTTGTTCGTAAAACAACTTTTACCTAACAGTTCACAAATTTAAAAATATTGAAATAAATACTTGAACCGAATTAACGAATTAATGTCAAGTGACTTGAGCCCTCCAAATGGATGACAGGTCTCAAGTGGATAAAGTGACATAGTTATTATTTTAAATTATTCTGACAGCCTAACTCCTTTACAAATGGTATACATATCGCACCGTACGCGGAAAAGAGACCTATCGCGAAAAAGACCATTCTTCAGGAGTGCCGTTTAAAGTTTAAGTAAAATTTCAAATTATCACAAAATCGTTCCAAATGAACCTAGATCAAAAATATTTGGCATGGATATCCGTTTTATGAGTATCAAAAGGTATGCATAGTCATTTTTTACTTTAAATTTGCCTTTGCTGAGATATTTTGAGATAGGTCTTTCTTTCGCGAACAAAAATCGTTCAAATTTGTACGCGAAAGAAAATACCTTTTGATACTCATAAAACTGATATCCATGCCAAATATTTTTGATCTATGTTCATTTGGGACGATTTTGTGATAATTCGAATTTTTACCAAAACTTTAAACGGGTCTTATGAGACTAAAAAGTTTGCTGCTAAATTCATTCTAAATATAAAGGAAACATACTTATGAAGAATACTCATTTACTTAATGCATTTTTATAATCTAATAATATATTGATCAACAATAAGAATATTTTTTTAAAATTAAATTTAACAAAAAGCTTGTTTAACCAATTTAATGAAGTTTATGTAATAAGGTTTATCTCTTATCATGTAATTACGATATTATTTTAAAGTCATGTTTATTTTTATTAATTTATTATATTCAATGATTGAAATCATAATAGTTTGTTTATATAAAAAAAATAGGTGTTATGAAACGAATCACTTTTACAAAATCAGGACTTACAAGATATAAGAAATGATATCCACATTTTCCTACAAAAACCTTTCAATCTAAATTTTCACTATGTATCATGTTTAAAATTAAAACAAAAATAAATTTTGAAGCATTATTAAAATTTTAAAACTCATGAAAATATAAAAAAAAGTTTTAAATTTTAAAAGTTGTAAGGATACTTCATACCTTAAGTATACAGTTGAATTCACTGATTTTATATCGCAAACTGTCAAGTTGTAGCATTTAAGTTTAGATTTATAGTAAAATACCGACGTTGAAAACGATTTAAAACTATTTATCGTTTGCTAAAATATTAACTTGAGAAAAAAAAATATATATAGACATATCATTTTGCAATCTATGCATATTACATGAATTTTTTTGTATATATTTATTGTACTAAATACCACAAAACAGAGCTTTTGAAATGTTTTTTTAAATGAGAGTATTTCAAATAAAGAAACAAATAAACAAATTAATTTCCGACTTCAACCTTTCCATTTAAGCACTTCAAACTTAACTTCATTGCCGTAGCAGGTGCAAACACATAGCGAAAAATCGCCAGGTGCGATAGGTCTTTCTTTCCCGCTCATTTTCATCCAAAAACGAATTCTTAAAAAATACCTATCTATTAATTGCAGACGAACTAAATCTCGGATCGCTATGCCGATTGCACCAATCGATAGATATCGGAATTTTGCATCCTATAAAAGTGTTAACTCAAAAAGTAAATTTTGGCCGATAGGTCACTTTTCCGCCGTACGGTGCGATATATACATGATATTTTTCCTTTTAATACTAAACTAAAAATCAATATGGCAGAAATAAAACAAGTGCACTATTCCATATAAAACTTTTATTGCAATTTCAAATAACAAAAAAGTTCTTGTATTCTTTACGTTATATTTCAAATTTGAAACTGGATAATATAAATAATTTTTTCTTGAAACATATTTTGATCTTAAAGCCCTTTTGCCTTTAAATTCCATCAAGCCTTTCGTTTTATCAATCGAATTACGTTTCAATCCTCAGTGATCTGCAGTTGATCTCCGAACACAATTGGCACCAAATAGATAAGATGAACGACGGATATTTTCTACTTGATCAATCTTGAAAGATGCCCGTTATTATTTTTTTTTCATTTATTATTTTTCATCGGGAATTTCACTCCAGATTCGTTCGCCTCGCCTTCTTAATTAGGTTGAAGCTTCCAATAATCCATTGAAGAGGTAGGCAGTCAGAAGGTTTTCGTTTTATAATAATAATATAATATTTCGTTATATATAATTCTAATTTACTTTGGTCTTTACAATCCTCGACAGTCCATTATTATTTTCCTTTATTTAGGAACGGCGTACTCCTACGACATTTTCCCCCTTCCCTTTTTGTTTCTTTGGAACATTTTCTTCAACTATGACTTTCACAATTGTAGTTTCAACACTAACCGGCGAAAAGATGAAGAATACCAGTCAGAAGTAACAAAATGTTGATTCAAAAATATATTAAACGTATAACCATATATATATATATATATATATATATATATATATATATATATATATATATTATATATATATATATATATATATATTATATATATATATATATATATATATATATATATATATATATATATATATATATATATATATATATATTATATATATATATATATATATATATATATATATATATATATATATATATATATAATATATATATATATATATATATATATATATTATATATATTATATATATATTATATATATATATATATATATATATTATATATATATATATATATATATATATATATATATATATATATTATATATATATATATTATATATTATATATATATATATATATATATATATATATATATATATATATATATATAATCTTTAATATGTAGATTGTGAAGTATGTACAAACTAGCTCAGGTTAGGCAACTTCGCCACTTCAACAGTCACAGCTGATCTTTCGCCCGACGTAAGCGACTGCTCTAGCCACACTCCTTCGCCAACTGGGAGAATGGTTTTGAAAAAAGAAAGCCTAAAAGTTTTGTTTAAATTTTCCATATTAAAATAAAGAATGTACAGGGTGTTTCAAAATTGACCGGAAATGGAAAGGATGCAATTCCGAAATATTTACCCGGCCCCCGCCAATAAAAAACGGCTAAATAATTGGCCGCACTTTCGGTCGTGCATGAAAGCTTACACTTGAGCTACACAAGAATGTAGTACTTTTAGTTTGGTTTGGTTGAATTTACATTTGGTTAAAATTACAGGTTCAACAAGTTTTCAACACATATCTTTTTTAGGAGGCTGTTAATTTCGATATGTTGCATTATTGTTACAAAACTTAATGTTGACCATCAGTCGATACATAACAATTATTGTAATTTGCTTATTTATATTAATAAAAAAAAGGACAGAAAATTAGTAAACAGCACACGCTTTCAGCAGAAAAGCGACTTTCATAATGGCGATCTCACAGTCTGCGTTACTTTATTAATCTCTCAAATCACCTATAGATACAGTTATACAAATACATGTATATCAGTTGTTAAAAATTTCAAAAACCTATCCACCAGAAAGCTGACTGTTGTCCCGTCCCAACACATACACATTTCGACAAACTGTACATTTCCATCGCAAAATGTTTAGTGTTTATTGAATTTTCATATATCCTGCTCAAATTTGAAACACACCAAATCATTTAAATTGAAATCCAAACACAAAAATTCCATTTTTAGTAGTTACTAATCATTTTTAGTAGTTATAGAAACTGTGATGTAACAGAATCTGCCACTGTAAAATTACTAGGCGATATGTCAATTCAACCAAACCAAACTCAAAACGAATGCACCACTTCGTCAACGCATTCTTGTGCTGCCCTAGTTCAAGGGTGAAATCCCAACCAAAATGCGTGACCAATTGGCTGTGTACTAGTTTTTGGAGGGGTTGGGTAGATATTTCGGAATTGCATCCTTTCCATTTCCGGCCAATTTTGAAACACCCTGTAGTAGGACTATGTGAGAATCAATTATTTCCAAAGCAATGTCATTATTAACACAAATTTATCACGTTTCTTGGGGAGGTGTAAAATTTATATGTACACCTGAATTTCTAATTCAAACATGAGTGCAAAACATGATCATATACTGCTTGTAAAACTGGAAGAAAACTGCTTTGATCAGCTTGTACATAAGTTCTTTCCTTTTGCTATTTTTTAACAATAATGAGACATAAAAAAATATTATCACATTCATGCGGTTATATTATAACAACTTTTTATTTTCACAAATTTGAAAAATCATAAGTAATACTTTACACAAATCATGTTTTCGGTTTTTATAGTCGACACACACAAAGAATCTCCTAAAGCGCTATACCCCATATGACTGGACTGCCTACCATTGAAACGCTCCAAAGGTGTTGGTAACTTTGGCAGTGACTGTATTTTTTAAATCTTTAATTACCAGTACGACTTCCGTCGCCAATAGCCCTTGTGTAGCTCTAGTGCGACGATAATTCAAACTAACATTAAATTACCAGATTTCGAAATAAAATATCTTTCGAAATCTCCATCTGTCCCCCCCCCCCCCCCCCCCCCCCCACAATCTTACTTTTCTTTCTTCTCTCTCCTATTAATTTAACAAAAATGCTTACGAACAATTCCTAAAAGTTCAATACTTAAAATGCATGGTGATTTCAAAGTGTTTAAATAGTTTCTGTAGCTTAATTTTTTCTTCTCCTGTACAAAAAAACTAGGATATGGGGCCCAAGTTACCCGCATTGACGGTAATATTTTTGAAATTTTTAGACTAGCATCGGCTGGTATCCTTTAATAATAATAATAAACTAGCCTGATCCAATGAAATTTGACTTGTTGCTGTCTTCTGTACTATTTTCATACACGATAAAAAAAATTCATGCGTTTTAAAGCTATTCCTTGAAAGGTATTGCAATCTTAAAAATAAAGCCATAAGGTCCACGGGACTCCCGAACCCTTTTAACAAAGCTGTACTCACAAATGCAGATTGTTGTAGTGAAAATAGTATTTTAAGAAAACTATTATGCAGGAATTCAAAAAAAAAATAGAAACATATTTGTACTTACATCAAGCCACAAAGGAAACGAGAACACAACAAGGCATTTTTTATTGTACTTTTTATTGCAAAATATGGAGAACATGTATAATTCTATCGAAAATTGAAGAACTTTTAAGAGACGCAACTTAGTTGGGGAAAAGATTGAACAGAAGTGAAAATTCTTAAAGGTAACAATTATGTAAATTTTCATTGTTTTTTTTAAATAATAATTGAATATATTGTTTAAATAAAATATTTTAATCGTACTAAGTCTTTAGAAACTTCTCCATTGTTTAAATATATATTTATTATATTGTTGAAATAAAGTAGGGGGACCGGGGCAAGTTTTCCCGTGATTTTTTATTTTTTATTGTATATTTTTTACTTTTATTCATTTAGATGAAAACAAGATACCATTGCCTTTCTCACATGATATGTTCCCCTACAAACTAGCATTATTACTTTTCCAAAAAGTAAATATATTTTTTTTAGTAGAAAGTGGTTAAATGCAAGCACGTTGAGCTGGAAAACGTCCCCAGTATACAGGATACATTTTCCTAGACTGGCCAAAAATGAAGGGGGCAAATTTTCCTGCAATTCTTAAAAAGATTTATCACACTTAAAAAAAAAGTGTTGTGTTGCCTCATATTTTATGTACATTTTATTATGGGGGAAAGTGGGGGCTAATGGGACAAGGGGCCAAAAGGGGGATATATTTTTTTACAAATATTTCTACACTGCAGCATTTTAACAGTTAAACTAAAGACAGTGCATAGATTAAGATATTATAAGTCAGAAACTGTGGTGAAATACACGTAGTTTTGTGTTGGACCACTTATAAATAATAACTCTGTGGGGTCTAATGGGACAAAAACTGTGGGGTCGAATGGGACACGAATAAGCCTAGCTTAGCATGCTTTTCTTAAAAAATCGATATAAATCTCTAATACCTAATTTAGTCAAGTTGTCAAAAACTTTTTTAAACTTTTCATTTTAAACTTTTTGAACTTTTTTCGTAGTATTAGTAGTGAAAGTTCAAGTTGCTTTTTTGTTGATATATTTTGCCACCTGTAAATTCATAAATTCTTTATGAAAAGAGCTTGGCGATATAAATAAAGGTCAGCTTGGTGAAGGTAAATGATTAAGTGTTGGTAAAATTTCCTAGAAAGCAAACTATTCTTAATTATGTTGAATTTATTTCTCAAATAGAAAGCGATGAACTCCGTGCACGCTTTTTGAAGAAAAAAATCTTTTTAAATTCACGTTGTCTGTAAAAGAGGACAAGTTTTGGATAAATTTAGAAGACTTAGTTACTAAACTGCTCTCTCCAGCAATTGAACAAAAACTATGCGAGCATTTTCGATTTTGAGTTATAACTATCAAGTTGAGTTGTAACTAAGAAAAAGAATTAGACGAAAATATTCAAATTATGAATCGATTACTCGGAAACTTGGAATTTTTGTTTAAAAAAGCTAGAGGTGTGTGACACTACGCGGCTTTTAATTACCAAGTAGGTTATTTTAGTTTTTATAGAACTTCTTGTTATTTTCAATTTCTGTTTCAATATTTCTTAAATTTCGAATTAATTATGCTTGTTTATTCGCAAATATTATTGGAATATCTTTCAAAAGTTTAAATAGATTTGATCAATTTGTTTAAATATTTTGTTTTTGTTAAAAAAATAGACGAAAATATTCTAGATCCGATTAAATATTCTAATTTTGAATAGATTACTTGGGATTTTAAAAAAACCTAAAGGTGTGTAACACTGCACGAGTTTCAATTACCAGTCAGTAAATCCATGCATTAAAAGGTAATTACGTACCCTATAAGTTAATTTCAAGACCTTTAAAAATTAAAAGTATTATGGCAGCAACCCTTTGCGCATTGGCGATTTTCTTAAAAACCTTATTGTGTGTATGTGTGTGTGTGAGAGAAGTTTGACAGATACTGGAAACTGGTATACCAAATTTGAAGTCTGTATCTCTTAGACTTTGCGCATGCGCGATTTTCTCGAAAACCATATTATGACATCTTCTTCGTTGACACTACAGCCTGTTACAGGCCAAGGCCGTCTCTCCAAGTCTCCTCCATCTGACTCTGTCCCCCGCAATGGCCCTCCATCGGTTTACTCCCAACGTCTTGAGGTCCCTTTCCACCACATCCAACCATCTAGTTGGGGGTCTTCCTCTGCGTCGTTTTCCTTCTATCTTGGAGAAAGTTACTTTTTTAGTCGGGAAGCTGTCTTCATATCGAAAACATGGCCCAGCCGCCTAATGCGGGACGCCTTTACCACCTTTACAATGTCAGGATCACCATACTTTTTGTATATTTCGTGGTTATAGGCGATTCTCCAAACACCGTCTTGTTTAATTGGTCCAAAAATCTTTCTTAATATTTTTCGTTCAAAAATCGATAAAAGATCTTCTTCTTCTCCCCTGTTCAGAGCTCAGCATTCACTGCCATACAGGGCCACAGGTCTTATCAATTATGACATCAGACAGGTTTTTTTAATCGAGCTGTAGAGTGGTTTCAGACAGACGAACCAATGTTCAAACACAAATTTTTTTTAGGAACAACGCCGTCCAAAAGTGTAGAAAACACAAAATATCAGATTTCCGACCCCATCGCAATACTTTGATTACCTGCCTTATATTTCATATTAAGTAATTGAAAGTAATGTATAATTTTTTATTGATTTTCTGTTACTATGAAAATTTAATGAGGGTTTTTTAAAAGATATAATTCAAAATAATGGTTTTAAAAAAGACAATTTTTAAGATTTAAAAAGAATATATATTTTTCTTTGGTAAACAGATTTAAATGAAGAATTTAACTTAATTGTTAATCTTTAGGAAACTAAAGCTACACACCTTACACACCTTAATACCATATTTTTAAAAAGTTATAACTTTTAGTTGTTTACATTTAACAATTTAACATGTAGGTATATATTATATATCTATAAAATTAAACATTATGCTTAGATTTCACCGTTAAATTGCTTCGAATTCTAACTTTTCCATTATGAAGACCATAAAATTTAATGTACTTCAAATGAAGTCGTCTACATTTTCTAAAAACATTTTTTATCAACTGCTATCTGATCATTTGACATCCATTAGTGAACTAGTAATAAAATATAACTCTCCTCAAATGTAAACAAGCCTTGCTGGACTGGAGATTATTAGCATTCGCTTAAAATTCAAGAGCGTGTAACCAAAAAGCATTAAGTGCGTATAAGCAGATCCAGATCTGCCTGGCAAGAATCGAAGCTTATAAGTACCCCCTGTAACCTTGCTCCTATCTTACCTTTATACCTGTTGTAGGTAATTTCGTTTGAAAACTTTGTATCAATGTGCTGACAAAAAGCTACATGACATACCTACAACCTAGTGTGACATAAAATCTGATGTTTCGTAACACAAAATAAAGAACCTTCTTTACATGTGTGACGATTATATAATGGATATTTTTCTTCGCAAAGTACTTCAATTTTTCTTTTAAAAAAATTAAGAGGAAGAATCACGTAATTTTTCTAAGCGGAAAATCAACATAAAATTTCGAGAAAATGGAATTAAATACCAGTAAACTTTGATTCTGAACTCAAATTTAGCAAAATCTGACATGATAAAATTTATATTATGGCTTTCCAACAAAAACTTTTCCCATACATTAGGGGGGGAAACAACAGTCTGTTTTTTTTAATATAAATTCGATTAACGTTTGTTTATTTCTTCGTTATTTATTAAGTTTCAATTCAGACTAAAGGACACGTGTTCAAAGTATTTTTGCACTTCACAAAGAAAATTTAAACAAAATTTGCATTCGTATCTGCTTTTTAAGTACTTTTTCGCCATCACCAGATGATGCAGCTACTGTTAGGACTATCCAAGTTTGGGGTTGGAAGTCGATTAGTATACGTTTTGAAGTTTTCCGAGTATCAAACGTCTAAATCAAAACTTTCAAATAAAGCCACGATTTTTTAAAAATGTCACGTGAGTTTACAGTGAAGAGGAGGGGGTGGGAGATAATATCTCGAAAACTCACCAAGAGGGTAAGGGGATAAAAAAAATCGTCAAAACTGCCTCACATGATTTATGAACGCCCCCTTTTACATTTTCAAAAAGAAAAAATTCCAAAACTTTTGGATTCGCTTAGTTAGGAGTTTTGACGGGAAAGGTGCAAACACAGTTGTACAGCTGAGTGGAAAAAAACGCTCCACCCGTTGTTACTCTGCTGCTATTGATCAAGGAATTTCATGCAAAATGTCATTTTTCAGGAAAGAGCTTACGGAATCGATTATTGGCAACAAAAGTTGTATGAGGGGTCGTCTACATATTAAAATGAGTACCAACTTTAAAAGAATCCAATAGCAACACCCAATTTTTTTATATGAAAATATTTGTCACCTTAATAATACCCCAGATCCAAAAAAATATTTAATTTGCATTATTTGTTGATATATAAGCATAGAAGGTTTAATTTTAGCATCCGTTGGCGAGAATATGTTAACCCTTTTGTTAGCTTGTCGTTTTGAAAAGACACAACCAAAAACCTTACCTTTTTCAATTTGGAGATTTACCCCTGAACGCGTTCAAAATTAATACTTTAATATATCTGCAAATAATACAAAACAAATAATTATTTTTTATACCTGAGATATTTTGAAGCTGCTGAACATTTTCTCTCTATATTAAAAAAAAAAGTAAGCTCTTTTAAAACGTCCGCAGCCATAACATGATGAAATATTCATCTTACAACTCCATTCTTTTTCTGGAATGTGTGTCTCCCTTGTATCTCGGGACGAAATTTTCTTTTTTTTTCTTCAAATTTTTCCAATTAGTTTTTTAATTAAAAATTAAAATTAGTCTCTCTCTCTATGTTAAAGTATAGCCTTTTAACACGTCCGCAGCCATAACAGGATGAAATATTCATCTTAGAACTCCATTCTTTTTCTGGAATGTGTGTCTCCCTTGTATCTCGGGTCGAAATTTGCTTTTTTTCAAATTTCCAATTAGTTTTTTAATTAAAAATTAAAATAAGGCACACAAAAACGAAAACGTAGTTCTTTTCTGCATAACATCACGGGAGAAAATAAAAGGCGACACTTCGTCTGCGACAAAAAATGGGTGAGTTTGGATGTTATATTTATGTTCTTTTTAAAGAACAGTTGCTCTCTGCTCTGTTATTTAAATAGAACAGTTCTTTAACCTGTTCTTTTTACAAAAGTTGCTGTACACGTGGAAGAATTCTACTTAAAAATTTTAGAATTATTTATGACAAAAACTATTTTAAAATCTTCGGATACCGCTCATACCCTTAAAAATTCAGCGAGTAGTAACTGAGAAAAAATTGAAAGGTAGAACATCAAATGCTTCTGCATTAACATCAAGGGGGGGAGGCGCCACTGCGTCATTTAACACCTTCAACGAACGATGCGTAAATTTAAAAAAATTCATTTAACAAAATCAGCAATTAGTTTACATACGAACGATTCGCGCATTAAGGGTCATTTTAATTTTTATTCGTTTGTATCTATGTAATATTTTTCTTTTCAGGGCGTGTTAGTTAATTAGTGTTTTATAATTAAGTTTCGTTTGCATTAATTTTTATTCGTTTGTATCTAGGTAATTTTTTTCTTTTCACGGCGTCTGTTAAATGTTAACGTTATTTTTATTTTCGTGGCGTTTGTTTTAACGATTATTTTTAACTTTGTGCCGCTAACTTTTATTTGTCGAGTGTGTTGAAAAAATTGTCACAATACCGTGTTCTACCCGTGAGTTTAATTATGCTTCGTTTGTATAGACTTTTCCTTTGCTGGGGTTTTTTAGGTCACGCACGATCAGAAGCAGTGACCTTGGTAATAAGTTTTATTACTTAAAAAAAGTAATACAATATCATTTTTAAGTAACATAACTGTAATAAGTTTTATTACTTAAAAAGTAATACAACTTAACAATTTTAGAATAATTTATGACAAAACTATTTTAAAATCTTCGGATACCGCTCACACCCTTAAAAATTCAGCGCCAGCCCCTAGTTACGTTAAAAAAAATTGGGTGTTGTCATTGGATTTTTCAAATTTGGTACTCATTTTAATATGTAGACGATTTTTTGTTGCCGGTAAACAATTCCTTACGCTTTTTCCTGAAAAATTACCTTTCACAAAATCCCTTGGTCAATATCAGCCTAGTAACGAGCGGTGGAGCGTTTTTTCCCCCAGCTGTACTTGTATTGAATTTGAGCCTCCTTTATAAATTTTATATGGAATTTATTTTAATTGTAATGTTTAAAAGAAAACTTAACAGCGTGACAAATTTCTTAAAATATCTTGTATTACACATCGTGTTTTCTTAATGTGTTAAAATAGCGGTTTTTGTACTACAATTATTTTTAATGCTAAAAAACTGGTGATAAAAATTACAATTTAAATTTCTACACTCCGTTTATAACGTAAAAGGTGTAAGCTTTTATGAAGGCTATGTCCATCCTTATGCCCGTCACCCATTTTCATAGCCCAAACTACAAATGCTACAAACAAGTGTGATACGTCAAAAAATTAATCGCATCAAAAATAGAAGTTATTGAAAATCTCAGAAAAATATTAAATTCGAGAAGTACTCCAATTTTCCCCGTATGAGGGGTACATTTTCCCAGACTGCTAAAGACAGAGGGGGCAAATTTTACAACTATTCTTAAAAACATTTAACACATAAGGGAAAAAATTATCACATAAGGGGAAAAGTTATCACATGCACTGAAGTAGGTGTGATTGCTTCCCCCTTTTCTTTTACCAGCCTATTGACTCAAAACTTTAGATGCATCATGACACGCATTACAATTTTACAGTGTAATTATTTAAGATCTATGGGGAACATATTTAAGTTTTTGGATACTTTTCAGCTGCTACATCCACTCCCGATAGTTCTTACAGCGATTTTCATTGCTTCAGAATAGAACGAGTTCTTTCCGCTTCCTTTTAGCTTCCACACTACGTTTATAACGTAAAAAATGCAAGGTTTTATAATCGTTCAGTCCGTCTGTCTGTCACCCACTTTCACAGAAAGAACCACAAGTTCCACATACAAGTGGGATATGTCATATTAAAGCAAAAAATCAGGCAAGGTTATATACCAAATTTCATTAAAAAATTTAAATTAGAAGTATATTTAAAATGTAAATAACTAAAATTTTAATCTACATTGAAATAACATGGAAATTCCATTTTTATTCAATATTTTTCAATGTTGCCATTTCGGTATACGTTCGAGAAACTTTATTTTAAATAAAAATAAAACACTTGAAAGAATATTTATTTATGTGATATAATTCAGTTTGGATTGTTGTAATATCACAATAGAGTTCTTTTGATGGTTCATTATATATGTAAATGAAGAAAGATGCATAGAAAATTCTGACTTTGCACTAAAAACATTCCAAGTTTCGCTTTTATTTTTAAATAATTAATTTTACTAATTATTTATTCTTCGAACTGTAAATTATTTTAACAAACGATAAATAATAACGGAATTTTTGAAAGAAAGTTAATGGACATGGGAAATTGTGGCGACTAAAAGATATTTATTAAAAAATTGCATTATCATTCTTCGAACTTCAAACAAAGTTAGCAAACGATAAAAAAATAATTATTAAATCTGATAAAGAAGATGAATGACAATAATTTTGGCGTTTAAAAGTTTTAATTAGAACAGCTAAAGTCCCTGTTTGGCGAATTTCTTTCTAAGATGTATAAATTGTGTATTTCTTGTAGAGTGCAAATATTGTGTGGAAGCCGTTTAAGTGACAGATTCTGTAACAAACCTACTTTTTTTATTAATATAGACAATTTTTAATCTAGAACAAAACTTTTTTGCGTTTTGAACGTATCCCAATAAAAAAAATCTGCCGAGACAGCAATGGGATGGGAAACTGCTGTCTTCCAGCAGCCGAACTTCTGATTCGGTACCGGGAAAAAGTGTACTTAAAGGTCAATAAAGTATCCGCGGGAAAAGTGACTGTCCAGCAGTGCTGGCCAGCAGCGATCCATCGCTTATTTCCAGACAGCTGCATTTTCTCCAGCAGAGAGACGGCAGTTACCCAACAGTTACTGCTTTTTCCAGCGGCAATTTAGCAGCGGGCCAGCAGCAAGTGCGATTTACCAGCACTTTTCCAGTAAGCCCCCCAGCAGGATGCTGCTGTATGACAACAGCAATATTGTGGCAATTCAGCAGTATTTTTCCTGCAGCCTTTTCAGAAAACTGCTAAATAACGGCACCAATACTGCAGCAATTCAGCGTTTTTTCCCTGCAACCTGCCCAAAACAAATGCCTTCCTATTTATTTAATTTTACAATCTCATAATGCAGTTCTTTTAAATAGGCAATCTTTATTTCAAAAGAACAATAAAATTATTCCCAACAATTAGCTTCTGACAAAAGTGACATTAATTATAATTATTTTTAACTTAAAAAATTAACACATGATTCAATTCTATATTTTAAAATACACATTTATTTTTGACATTTTTCAATAACAATTTTCTTCTTATCACTTCTACATCAATCTATGCTTTGAATCTTTTTGAGTTTGAAGAACAGAAACTGAAAGAAAAAGAAATCTCAATAAACGAAAATATAAACATAATGCATATTTATTTCATTCAATTTATTTATTAAATTATTTAGTATTTCTATGAGGGACAACAACTATGGTTATTGAATAATATTTGTTTAAAAATTAGGTATGGAAATAAGAAAATAAGTTTTTCTTTAATTGCATAAAATTACTACTATCGGAAAGCCCTACTATCTAAAATTACGTAAATAGATATCCGTTTTGTTAGTTACAGTTTTTACAAAATGAAACAACTTAAATAAAGCATGATTTATGGAAAGGTTATGATGATTTCATAATTTAAACTCTAGTCACTGAAACAAATATGGCCAGGCTTGCAACTTTATGATAATCCTAACAGTGTATTTACTTAAGGAAATGCAATCAATACAGTGAAAAGCAAACTAACATAAAATTAAATTAATCTAATTCTACGTTTAAAACTATACTGATTATCAAAATTCTACTTTGAACACTAAGTTTGCACAACATATAATATTAACATTGACCTCACTTTTAATTTACTAAACACATAAAATACTACTAATAAAAGGTTTATAATTACCTGTCAATGTTGTTCATATCCACTAATCTGAAGATGAAAGTATTAAAAAAAAGACCTTTCTGCGCATGCTCACAATCACAACTACTCTCAAAAACTGATGTTTGCCAACACTGGCTCAGCAGAAATACGACAGCACTAATCCAGCATACTATAGACCGACAGCAGCCCACCAACAATTTGCCAACAGATAATAATCAGCACACATATGCCAGCAACGTAAAGGTACTCTTTCCAGCAGAAATATACCTGCACAAGCACTAAACCATCACTTACAGCAGTTAATCAACTGCTGGCCCAACAGTTTACTGTTTACTGGGATATTTATGGTAACATTTCTTGGTCATACACTTTCAGAACATTAAACTCAGTTTATAAAGTTTGGAGCACATTTTTCTACAAGACCTTGCCCAGTAAAATTTTGGAAAATCTACCCCGTCGCCATATTTCGACTTTAATAGTGAATTGACGAGTAGAACGTCAAATTATTATTTTTTTTAAATACACAGTTACGTAGAGAGAAGAATCCCCTTTTGGTAATAAATTTGATAAAACTGTAAATTTAATAAAAGTTCGTTTGATTTAGGTCTGAATGTAAGCATGAAAAGTTACTTATCGTTGAAAAAATCAAAACAACAGCTCTAACGACAATATTACAACATCAACTGAGCAAAGATTATTGTGGGTGACATAAGATGTGTTGCTTCATAAATCAAGCAGCTAGTTGATGCCTCATAACGGCTTATTTCCAATATAATGCCTGGTGGAAAACTTACCCCATTTGAAAATTTGCCCCAGTCTCCCTACAATTACCTTATGAAAGGTCGTTGATTTTTAGTCGTATAATGATTCAAATACTGCACAGAGATTCCAATTTTTAAATGTTTCAATGATATACATTATCCATATTTATAATTTTAAAAATTACTTATTTAATTAAAGCGTCTACAAAATAATAAATTTTATTTGGTTTTAGTTACTATGAAATGCAATTACGGATTCTTGTAATAATACTGTTAAAAAAAATTACACAAATTTAAATGCATCTAAATCTTTTTATTTAATAGTAAAAGTTTTTGAATGATGGCTACTATAATTCGATAGAACTAGCTTAAGTAAACGAGAACTTTACTGCTATCTACAAGTATTGATAGCTTTTCGCAAACAGACTATTTTGAGGAATTTTCGTAATGACAACAGATAAGCACAACTTTATAATTCTATTTATAGAAAATAGGCATCTCCACACATATGTGCATATCTTGAGTCCTGGACATTTATTAGAATTAAGATATTTTTCTATGTTAACAAAACCAACTAAATTAGGTCTATTTTTAACCTGACTTCTGAACTTCCACTTGAGCCTTTTGTAGATAATTCTGCCGAAATTTTTAATCACATGTCATCAAGTCGATGTAAAATATTAATGTTTCTGATTTGAAGGATTTTTGCGTGATTTGTATTGTTATGGGATGATGTTTTTTCAAAGGACGGCACAACGTTGGTTTTTAATGGGGTTGTTTCACGTAGTGGATGGCAACAACTCCAACAGTTTGTTTTTATTTGCTGTCTGGAATTACTTTTGTTTTGGTATTCGGAAATAAGTTTCCTAAGAACTTTTTCCTTATTAATTTTTTAAATGCCAACTACTTGCTGTGCTGTTGGTTATTCAAAAAAAATTTTTAAAGAAATCTTGCATAGAAAAAAAAGTTTCTTTTAATCTATATCAGTCATTTAAGTGAAATGAGAGTGAAACAGGAGCAACCAATGAAATCGCAGTACAGAGAAGAATGAAAACAAAGGCGTTACATCATCTGAAACATTCGCATTCAATTTTAATTGGCTTGTTTCAGTTGATGTAGTTCCTTACAGCTCTCATTTCTGAACTTACTTCGATCGTTGTTCCAATTTTTGCTCTATTCCCATGTAACAGTGATTCTCCAACCGAGGCCCGAGAAAGAATTTATTTTCCTTCAGTATTCCTGTTGCCACTCAACACCTGAAACCTGTTCATTCAATAAATTATGTTTTTTAAATTTTGTTTCTTTAGTAAAAATTTGAAGACTCGTCAAAACCTTAAACATGTAAAAAATTATGAAAAAATATAAAATTTATAAATTAAAAAAAGTTAAAAGCGTTGTGGGAAAACCTGACAGTTGACTGGTTTATATTGATTTATCGCTCAGTTGGCTAAATTAAAAACTTTAAAACTAAAATTAAATATATTAAATTTTTAATCACAAGCACACTATTATTCATATGTCTTTACTATGGGTTTCGCTTTTCCCTCCTCCAAAGTACTATAAAGTGTTAGAACAGCTACCAAATGTTTGAAAACAAACATTGTTGATTCTCTGATATGTATCTTTGCACGTCAATGACGGCTTCCCTCAATGCATTCTTCAAGTTATGAAACAGCAACCTCCAACACATCAGTTTTCCATCATTTCGCGGATTTATCAACCTTTCGATCTTTGTATTGCATGGTGAGATCGTACTGACCAATGAGGCTTCTGTTTTATCGTACGCCCTTTCGCTTATATATCTAACAGTTTGTCATATCTCAGAAATCGCAAACGATTTCAGCGATTTTGAACCGGATTCGAAAACTATGATGTTACATCAGCGTATGTAAACTAATACGGGTGGAATCCCACCAGAAAAATTCCATCGCGAGATTCCACTTTAAGATTAGTGTTTCAAAGTATGTTTTGAATTTGTCGTGAGACTTTGAAATGATTATTTAAAATTTGAAAGTTTAATATATTATTCAATTTATGACGTATTTTATTTTTTCAAACTACAAGGTTTGCAGAAAATGCCAGTCATGTCATGAGTAATCGGCGATTTGATCCGCAAGCTAACTAGCTGTTTTTTCTCGAAATTGTTGTTGAACAGAATTCATGTTATAAAATTTTCTAACTTAGTTTATCATAAGCTTGACAAGAATATACTGTATTAGAAACGTTAATTTATGAGTGCACTGTTTTCAATCTCATTTTTAAGGAACTTTTCTTTTTTAATTCTAAAGAATAAACAAGACGTTATAAAAGAACTTAAATAGCCTACTTTCCTGCTACTTAAATACTCACTGAAATTCTTATAAATGATAACATTGTTTGTAACAGAACCGTTTCACACAAAATTTATACACCTTCTAAAATAATAGTCAAACACAACAAAATTTTCATTAATTTTCTTTTGCAAATCAATTAATATTCTTTATTGTTTGCTATACATTGATTGACTATTTGTAATAACTATAGAGGGATTTCTCTCCTGGATGTTGTGTACAAGATTTTTTCTAAAATGATTGGCAGAAAACTAGAACATGCAGTAGAAAATTTGTTGGGAGATTACCAATGCGGTTTTAGGAAAAACCGTTCAACTATCGATCAAATTTCTGTCCTTAAATGCATGTTGGAAAAACTGTATGAATTTAAAATTGACATACACCAGATTTTTATTGATTTTCGAAAAGTTTATGATAGTATACATATATAGAGTTTGTTTTTGATCCTAAGAGAAATGGGAATACACCCGAAACTTAGACGATTAATTAGACTTACTCTGACAAACTCTACAGCAATGGTTAAAATCCAAAATGACAAAACAGAAGTGTTTGAAATTAACAAAGGGTTGAAACAGGGAGACCCCCTATCAACCGATGTTATTCAATATATGTTTTGAATATGTGATGAGAAAAATTTCGGTGAACCCTGGTGGGACAATATTTGACAGAACTTGCCAGTTTTTGGCCTTTGCAGGTGACCTGGTCCTGCTGGCTAGGAATCAGAACGCACTCAGAGAGTGCTTCTAACAGATGCTGCTTTCCTCAAAGGAAATAGGTTTAACTGTAAATGTTGAAAAAACTAAATATATGGTAAATTCAAGAAAAAAAAGAGACATTCCGAAATATAAAGAATTTTGAATGTAATGGTGGAGTATATGAAATAGTTAATGAATTCAAATATCTGGGTGCTCAAATTAATGACCAAAATTAAATGCATCTCGAAATCAGAGCACGAATGGCAGCAGAGAATAGATGCTATTACGCATTACAAAAGTTGCTACGTTCATTCTACTTAAACAGAAAGCTTAAAATTTTAGTATACAGAGTCGTCATTAGACCAATTGTTTTATATGGCTCAGAAACAGGGACTTTAAGAAAGAGTGATGAAGAATTGTTGAGAGCATGGGAAAGAAAGATACTGAGAAGAGTTTTTGGAGCAGTATGTGATAATCGAGAATGGAGAATAAGAACAAATCGGGAAACATATGAAATATACAAAGAATCGGATATTGTCACAGTGATTAAAAAAAGGAGAGCCCAGTGGCTAGGACATGTTGAAAGGATGGAGTCCAACAGAACAACCCGAAGACTCCCGAAAGAAAACCCTAGCGGATCAAGACCTAAAGGAAGACCAAGAATCAGATGGATGGACCAAGTGGAAGAAGATCTTAAGACTTGGGAATTACCAACTGGAAGCAAAAGTCGTCTAGCAGGGTAGAATGGAGAAAAACCTTAAAGGAGGTCAGGGCCCTTCAGGGGCTGCAGTGCCACTGATGATGATGATGATGATGATGACATTGATTTGCAATTCAAAGAATAATTATGTAAAAGTGCTTGAGTCAAATCCTAGCATCCGTTCCGTCGACATTAGGCACTTTGGAAAATGTCGCCAACGCCTGAAATGAAGCGAGCTTTTAGCTTCCACACTACGTTTATAACGTAAAAAGTGGAAGGTTTTATAATCGTTCAGTCCGTCTGTCTGTCTGTCCGTCCGTCCGTCTGTCCGTCCGTCACCCACTTTCACAGAAAGAACCACAAGTCCCACAGACAAGTGGAATACGTCATTTTGAAGCAAAAAATCAGATTAGGCTACATTCCAAATTTCATTAAAAATTTAAATTAGAAGTTTATTTAAAATTTAAATAACTAATTTTTTTTATCTACATTGAAATAACCATGCAAAAATTCCATTTTTATTCATACTTTCAATGTTGCCATCCACAAGTCCCACAGACAAGTGGGATACGTCATTCTGAAGCAAAAAATCAGATTAGGCTACATTCCAAATTTCATTAAAAAATTTTAATTAGAAGTTTATTTAAAATTTAAATAACTAAAAATTTAATCTACATTGAAATAACCAGAAATAACATGCAAATTCCATTTTTATTCAATATTTTCACTGTTGTCATTTCGTTAAACGTACGAGAAACTTTATTTAAAATAAAAATAAACACTTTTAAAAGAATATTTATTTATGTGATATAATTCAGTTTGGATTGTTGTAATATCACAATAGAGTTCTTTTGATGGTTTATTATATATGCATGAAGAACGATGCATAGCGAATTCTAACTTGGCATAAAAAATATGCAAAGTTTTGCTTTTATTTTTAAAGCATCAATTGCACTAATTATATATTTTTCGAACTGTAAAATAATTTAGCAAACGATAAATGGCTGAATTTTCGAAAGAAATGTAAATGACAAATTGTGACGACAAAAAGATATTTATTAAAAAAGATTACATTATTATTCTTCGAACTTCAAACAAATTAAGCAAACGATAAAGTCTAATTATTAAATCTGAGAAAGAAGATTAATGAAAATAATTAATTTTATCGTTTAAATGTTTAATTGCAACTAGCTAAAGGCTCTGTTTGCCGAATTTCTTTCTGAGGTGTATAAATCGTTTGTTTCCTGTTGAGCACAAATGTTGTGTGGAATAGGTTTAAGTGACAGATTCTGTAACAAACCTACTTGTTTATTCTTTAATAAGTACCAACATAAAAATTTGTAAAAACATAATATTTTCAAATATTTAGCAATAACAAAATCGAAAGCAACTCCAAATTGCATCAATAAATGAATAAATGTAAATTTAAAATAACCAGAGCTTTAGGTAAAAAATAGAATGCTTTGCTGCTTTTTTAGTGAAATAATGAAAAATCAAAGAATCCCTTTACATTTTATAGCGTCATTCCAAATTTATGACAAAAATAATTTTGCCTTCAATGGCATGTTTCAGAGCTTGAGTGACAACAGAAATTCTGAATGAAAATAAATTTTTTCGTGAGACTCGGTTAGTCAAGAGTTTCACGCGTGGACAGAGCACCAATCGGAGAACCGATTAAAATAAATACAAGAATGACTGCTGGAAGGAAATACGTCACCAGAAACACGCCAACTGTTAATTTTAAATAAAGTTTCTCATGTGCTATTGTTCATGTAACGCGCGAGACAACAATTTAAATGACTAAAAAATTATACTTCAATACAAATTAAATTGGTAGTTCTTTGACAGACAGGTAGACAAATGTCCGTCAGGACGTACAGACAGACGATCAAAAAGTATGAAAAATAGGTCTCTGATGTCATACCTTTGTAACAATTTTTTTTTCAATTCGACCGAAAAAAAAACGGTTTTGAAAGGGAGGTACGGACGAACAGACGGATATCTTCAGTATATCGATACCTACTTTTAGAAAACACAAAATCTCAATTTCGGATTTTTCGACGCCTTCGCAATACTTTCATTACCTTCTATTTCAAATTAGGTAATTGAAAGTAATTAATTGCACTATGTGTATGCAGATATGTTACATGAAAAAGGATCAATACTATCAATATTGATCCTTTTCACAATATTCTTTAAAAATAGATTTAAATATTTAAAATTTCTTCCGATCAATAACCATAACGCAATCTAACTATACGAGCATGCTTATACATTTATTAAATGATTAGTAAGTAATTAAATGTTAATGTTCAAATTCTACTGTAACTACCTTTCCTACTTTAGAACTATCCCTATCTAAATTTATCTGGGTAATATGCGTTGAATTTAATCGATAGCCACGCACTGCAAAAAAAATATTAGATAAATATGTCTTTATATAATACAACATATGGATAGGCTTGTAATGAGAAGAAATATGACCTCTGATTCTAACATATCAAAATTTTGAAGAGCTGAAACGTTATCAAAGTATAAATTCGAAAGTTCGAAAAATTTGAAAACGTTGTCATTTTTCATTTTAAAAAAACTCCTTCAAAACATAAGATACAATCAGTAAAACTTTAAAGCACTTCAAATCGTGCATCTATACCCTATTGAATTTCAAACTTGTTTTAAAGATAATATTCTTAATAAAATATTAGATATGCATTAAACTATTTGTTTTCAAACTGTTTCAGCTGTGTTATTGATTCGTTGGATATGTTTTGAAATCGTAAAATTATTGACAAGTAACATAATGTTAATTAATTGAAAATTTACATGCAACATTTTAACTTTTAAAAGGATTAAAACTTTGTTTTTCAACATCGACTTTATATCATTTAACCAAATTTTAAAATCAATTTAATATTTTGCAAAATCTTCATTTTTATTCTAACATCACAATTATTTCATTTTATTATTTTTCTTTAATAAATTATTATTGTTAAATAAAAAAAACTATTTAAAACGTCCATCAAGTTATGAAAATAAGATACTACTTTTATAAGGCTAAATAAAATACTTTCAGTTTTCAAGTTAATTATATAAAATGTCTTCCTTTTTGGTGGAAAAACATTTTTTAAACTTAACTAATGAATACTGAAATAAAATTGTATGCTAAAAAAATATTAACCAACCCAGTTTAGAGTCTAACTTTTAGAATAATTAAACACAATACAAAAGGTAATTCCGTTTGAAACCATTTTATATTTTTCATATAAAATCATTTAAAATGATTTTGAACGGAACTATATTTTGTAATTTAAAATGTCGAAATGATCTGATAGTAGAATCTATATATTAGAAGAAGCAATGCAGCATTTATTAAAACTTTGCTTATGCAACCACGATTATTTTAGTTAAGCTTATTAAAGCTAATCAACTAATGGAAGATAATAAAAATTATTTTATTAAATTAATGCAGAGCTATCTTTAAAAGTTCTGGCTCATGCAGTTAAGATATTTATTCAAAAAATATTAAGACAATTGAAAATTTAACTTATTAACGATTTCAATGTTTTATAAAAGTTATGTAATGTTTACTTATTTAAAAATTCTCTTTGCCAAATCATGATTTTTTGAAGAAGTATCAAAACACTTTAACTATTTAGAACTATTAACAATAGAGAAGAGTGCAATTTTGTCTAAATTTCTGCAAACAAAAAATATTGTAAGTTTCTAAAAGTTTAAAAACAGCATATAACTATGACATTTCTTGTTTTTAAACCAAAACATTTTTTATAGAAAGCTATAAGACAAAATTTGAACTGTTAATAATTCCATCACAACCATAAATAAACTCCATTTTTCATAAATTTAACTTCATCGTCTCCTTATCTGCTTAAAATAAAATTAGAAAAGTAATACATTTTAACAATTTAATAACGAATTTCAACACAGCAATAAATTAACTTTGTTTTAATCTATTTTAGTTCATATAATCTCCTTCTCTACATAAATAAGTCTACCAAAAGAAAAGTTGTAAAATTTAACCATTTAAACAAATTTAAACACACCCATTATAAACTTCATTTTAGTATATTTTACTTCATCTCCTTCTTGACTTCAAATAAATCTACTTGCATAAAAGTATTTTTTACTACACATTCCTCAATTTAATTATATTTAACAAACCAACAGTAATGCAATTTGTAATATTTCATCACACAATTAAATTTTTTAATATAAATTCTAGTGTGCTAAATACTAAACTTTCACATTTGTTATTGTAAATGTTACAAAATAATGTTCTTTCACAGGTGTTTCGTGTTTTCATAATTCCATTAGTATTATCTATGGAAATATATACTATGACCATTTTTTTATTAGCCCGAACTACTTTAGCCCCGATTTCAGAAACAGAAAACAGCTAAGATAGATAGGTTCGCCAAAAACACCTTTAAGAGCTTTTAAGCTCAATTTCATTAAAACGTATCTTTAAGACCTTGGAAATTTCGTGATAAAAGAAGTTCGCTTAGTCCTCATTTAAATATTCTTTTCTAGATTAGTTACATATCGGAATGATGCAATATGCCATTATAGTTACACGTGTTTTACTGTACTGTGTGTGTTGGAATGGGCGCGCTGGACCGAGTGTCTCCAAACTCAAGTGCATCAATGTTAATCCAATGGGGAAAAAACTATTTTCTCTGCCACATTTCTCCGGCTGCATTGAATATTTTTACAAACGGGGTTTTTTTTAAATAATAAATGTAGATAACTTACATGTCTCTATAATCCCACTTTTTAAAATTGCTTCGAATACTTTTTCTAAAATTATTTATTGAAAATTTAAAAAAAAAAATCTTCTAACCAATTTCAAAAAGTGGGATTGTCGGGGCCTGTAAATCAGCTACATTTATCAAATTAAAAAAATCCGTTTGTAAAAATATTTAATACAGCAGGAGAAATGTGGCAGAGAAAATATTTTTTTCTTCTCCATTGGATTCACACTGATGCACTTTGGTTTGGAGACCCGCGGTCCAGCGCGCCCATTCCCCCTTAAGTATCTATCGCAGATTATTCTGCTGGTTCTCAATTTCAGGCATGTTAGTATACATAAAATAGTTTTAAATGGATTTCTCATAACCTTAGAGTTAAATTGAAAATTATTTATGGTGATATTTTTAAAAACATGACTATGTTTTTATTTTTTGTTTATTCTATGATATTTCGCCTTATAAAAATCAATACCCAGATTTAAGTCCTTTACAATCATACGTACAGCTGTGGGATAAAAAGTACCCACTAGTGATTATTTCGGCCGTTATTCATCCTATAGAATCGAACCGATTTGACTTTGTGAATAAATAACATTCTTAGTGATTTGCATTGACACAAAAAGGGGCCGTCTTCATGTTAAAAATGTTTCTAACTTTTAAATTTCCAATGGCAACACCCAATTTTAATAACTATGTTAAGCACCCTCAAAAACCCTTAAATCTAAGTTTTTATTAGTTATGGATGAATATTTGACAAGTTATTTAATCGAATCACTTAATGTCCTTTGGGGGACCAGCTCTAAGGCTGAAGCACTAAGGTTATTTTTAGTCTACTTTCCAATTTTTTTTAACTCGAAATAAATAAAAAAAATAGAAAAGTAGGCATTGATATGGTAAAAGATGTCCGTCTGTCTGTCCGTACTTCCCTGAAAAAATCGGTTCTATCGGATTTTAAGAATTATTTTTATGTTAGATACGTATGGCAGCAGAGATCTTTTAATACTTTTTGTCGCAACTTAATACTTTTTGTCCGTCTGCCTGTACGTCCGGGCGGACATCTGTCCTCCTGTTAGTTGACGAATTACTCATTCAAAATTAGCATTGAAATTTAATTGTTAGTCATTTAAATTTCTGTTGGCCTGCCACATCAACAATGGGAATATTTCTTCTGACGTCACGCTCTCTAAACTGTGATTTCATTGGTTGTTTGGTTTTCTTTGACAAAGTGCCGAAACAGCTCATTGGTTTAAAAAAGGTCACGCGTTCCGAACTGCGATGCCATTGGTTGTTTTGTTTTTTGTGGCAAAGTGTTGAAACAAGCCCATAGCACGACAAACTTTATTTAATTACCATTTGTAAACAATTAAATTCGAAAAAAAATCAAAAGATTTCAATTCAATAAATAAAATAAACGATATTCAAATAACAATTATACAAATTAAACTTACGTGCTCTTACGTGCTTATACTTAATTTTCGTTCACCGCTGAACGCGCTGAAATTTCTTTTAAATTGAAATAAAAAAAGTATAAATTCTAATCTTACAATGCTATTCCTTTGGAGAAATCGGCTCACGTTTTGTACTCCTACACCCGTTTGGGTTCGATTTTCGAAAAATCGCTTCTTAAATGACGGCTACGATATAAAAAGAATAGTTTCCTAAAATTTTGTAGCTGTACCTCCAGTAGTTTGGGCTGGGCGTTGATACGTGAGTGAACGATTCAGTCAGGACTTTACCTTTTATATAGATATAGATAATTAGTATTACGTTTTTTTAATATTCTTACTCATAACTTTAACTGTGCATTGTACAGTTTCTTTTAAATGTTGAAAATGACATCGTTTGACGAAAATTTCCTTTGCTTAAAGTTGGATGTGGAGTAATCTATAAATAATTACTATATATTTTGTAGTAGAATAAGGGACACGTTTATAATTATCCCAAAAAAGGATTATTATTTAAATACATAAGTAATTTCCTAGTTAAATTTCTGAAAAAATGCATTCGGTGATTTATATCAAATTATTCATGGTAAAAATATGTAGATATTTTTCATGACTGAGTTTTATTTTAACAAGTGCGACAAAAATAATCTTTTAAGACTTATATTCCAAAAAAATAACTAAATGACATTCTTATTTGTTAAATGTACGTATTGATCAAACTAAATTCAGTAAAATAAATCGATTATTATATTTACTGAGCATAGATATGATCAATGTAAAAATTGAGTATTAAACAACTTCAATTATTTCAAACAATTCATACACATCATTTGGTACAGTACAAGCATCAGATCTCTGGCAGGACAAAAGCTAAGGTCATCTCAAAAAAGCACGGGTTCAGACACAGGTTGTTGACCTGAACAGCTCGCGAACATGACCGAATAAGTGCTAAATGCAGCTCACTATTTTTTAATCTTATTTTTATTGTCTGGTTCACGCCTATACTCTTTTTGTCCACATCGAAAGATAACAAAACGTAGCATACCTTGAAGGTGCTTTCACCCTAGCACGGCATGTCACAGGCCGGAGATGTCTGAAAACCGAGGTCAGCGACTGAAAATAAATCTGATCTATCTATCAGAAAAATGCGAGGGGTCGGCTCTTTCCCCCATCGTCTAAAAGAATGTCTTCGAAGTCTAGTCTGGAAATTCGCAGAAGAAGATGGCCACTGACCTCGCTAGTAGCAAAGGCCAATGACAACTCCATGTGGTATGGAAAACAGTTGAACTATCTTAAAGAAAATAATTATTTAAACGGACAGTGACAGTGTGATTGGGTTGATGTTCAATTCAAATAAGAAATTCCATGAAATCGTTTTTTTCTCTTAAATATTTAGAATATTTTTGAATTTTTTTTTTGTTATATGCCATAACATCAACAATGACAATTCCAAATAGTATGGAAAACGGAAATACTTACTCGGACGGAAATCTCGGAATGAATTTTACAGAAAATAATTATTTAAACGGACTGGGGTGGTTGTGATTGCTAATGTCCAAATAAGAAATTCCACGCGGATTTTTTTCATGTGAGTACATTTAGGAAATTTTAGTTAGAATTAGGCGAGGGGTCTGATCTTTCCCCCATCGTCTAAAAGAATGTCTTCTAATACTAGTCTTGAAATTCGTGGAAGAAGATGGCCACTGACCTCGAGTGTAGCAAAGGCCAATGACAATTCCATGTGGCATGGAAAACGGTTGGCTATCTTAGAGAAAATAATTATTCAAACGGATATGGACGGTGTAATTAAGATGATGTTCAAGTTCATATAAGAAATTTCATGGTAACTTTTTTTTTGAATATTTAGAATCTTTTTTTTTAAAGATTTTTTTTTCTTATATGCCATAACATCAAAAGCCAATGACAATTCCATATAGTATGGGAAACGGTTGGACTATCTTAGAGAAAATAATTATTCAAACGGACAGGGACTATGTGTTTAGGTTGATGTTCAAATAAGAAAGAGAATTTTTTCTTCCATGAGAATTTTTTTTCTTTTTATATATTTAGAATACTTTTTGGAGAAAAATTTTGTTGTTATATGCTATAACATCTGAAGCCAATCACAATTCCATATGGTATGGAAAACGGTTGTACTATCTCAAAGAAAATAATTATTCAAACCAACAGGGATGGTGTGATTAGGTTGATGTTCATATAAGAAATTCTACGAAAACATTTTTTTTTCTTTTGAAATATATTGAATATTTTTGAAGAAAAATTTTGTTGTTACATGCCATAACATCTACAGCCAATCACAATTCCATTTGGTATGGAAAATGGTTAGACTATCTTAGAGAAAATAATTATTCAAACGGACAGGGATGAGTGTGATTAGATTGATGTTAAAATAAGAAATTCCGCGAGAAAATTTTTCCCCCTTTTAAATATTTAGAATATTTTTTGTTCTATGCTATAACATCGAAAGCCAATCACTATCCATATAGTATGGGAAACGTTTGGAAGATCTTACAGATAATTATGTAAATGGACTGAGATGGCTGCGATTGTTAATGTCCAAATAAGAAATTCCACGAGGAGATATTTTTGTTTGGTTTTTAAGTACTTTTAGGAAATTTTTGGAGAAAAAAGTTATTGATACATGCTTTAACAGTAATTTCCCTGTAAGCGTGGACTTTCAAAAGTTATGAATTTTCACACGACAGAATTCTATCAAAACTACAATTAGGAAGTTAACTACTTATATAACGTCACTCAGTTTTACTAAGTTTTCCACAATTGGAGCTGATTTTACGATTATAATTGGAAAGGAGTATAACAAAAAAAAATATTTTTTCTACTTATGAAATAAATTGATTTTTTTCATTTCTTATAATACTATAGGTTAATTTATATATACTATACTTATAATACTACTAAAATTATTGTCGCATTTAGAAATTGTTTAGTAATTTAAGTTGGAAAACCTAAATGCGACATCCAAGGCCTGAAAACCGGCAATTGCATTTTACGATGCAAATTCTGTACGCGTTCATTGTTTCTTTCTTCAGTGACGGGACAAGAAATGTTTTTCCAATGGTGTAAAAACATTTCTTTCAAAAAAAAAAGTTCAACCACCGAATATTAGATTTGTTTATGTTTTTTTTCTCTAATTTGATAAAATTACTTAATTTATATTTATCACCTATAAGATTCCAAATTATACATTTTTTGTGGTTCCAAATTATTTTGATCAAAATATGTTACAATTCTTAAGAAGTGAATTTTTAAACCTCAACAATCATTAATTAATAAAACTTGCTTGATATTTGAAATAACCTTTACTCATTAAATTTGAGTTTTTTCAGAAGATATGGAATATGCTTATTTTACTGAAGAGACGTTAACAAAAATCATTTTTAATACTATTTTTTTAATTATATTATGGAACTGAAAAGGCAGATGTTTCATAAACCGCATTTTTAACGTCGTAATCATCGCATTTATGGTTTTCCCGAATTATGCAAAATGGCCTATTTCGTACTGAACTAAACTAATAATAATTTAAATTGTTTAATTTTGTTCAAACAATGGTTCTAAAACTTTTAAAATGCTTCCATTGTTAATTTGTAGAATTAAAATATTAATTATATTTACATGAAATTTAAAGCTATTAATATTTTATTTGAAGTAGAAATGTTCATTCATAGCTCATTTCAAAAATGAACTTTATTTTACTGGGAGCCCTCCTACGGAGACGAAAGGTATAAATCTTCTTAATTGTAAGTATGGTATGGTATGTCTTTTTATTAACTTGTCGTTTGAAGTTTGCGGACATGTTTTATGAGATATTTTGCTCAACTTATTCTGGTGAAAGAATTTTTTTTTTATGATGAAGCATTTTATTAGTAAAAAAAATCAAATTGAAATCTATATTTCAAAATTCTATATAATTGAGTGCATTTCTTTAAAGTTGTAAAGGCTAGACGAAAGTGTGATCAGGTTGCTCTGTGCTAACACATTAGAACAATCTATAAAAATTTGGGGAATTGCACATTGCACAATGTCATATCTTATGTCAAAATCGCTGTAATACTGGTCACTAGCTTTAAAACCGCGAATTTGTTTTGTATCACTAGCTTTTCTGAAATATGTGGCTTAACGCCGTAGTGTCTTCTATTTAACTACCTCATATCAAACTCTAAATGTTATATTATACTTCTTGAATATTACGGGAAAATAATTAAATACTTTATTTTAAAATGGCATTATGATACATGAATTAAGCTGTAATGTACACTGTGAAAAAAAATCTGTAACCATAACAAAAATATTTTTTGTAAAAAACTTTTCCTAGAAAATTTCTAGTAAATAACTACTAAAAATAGTACTGTAAAAACACTTAATATATTTGTGTTAACATTACATATATATATCTTGTATATTTACAAGACTTTTTTATGTATGCTATACATGTAATGTTTTTGTAATTTTACAAGACTTTTTTATGTATGCTATACATGTAATGTTTTTGTAATTTTACAAGACTTTTTTATGTATGCTATACATGTAATGTTTTTGTAATTTTACAAGACTTTTTTTATGTATATTATTATTATTACCTATTTTCTAGCAAAACAGAACAATTTTCATTATATGTTATGACTTATGACTTTCTTGGTGGGGGGCAAGTTCGCCGAGCACTGCGACCTCAGGTCTATTGTACTCAACCCCAGAAATGACACAGGCACAAGAGACACACAAAGAAAGCGACGACACAAACACATAGACAAATACCTGTATCAAATTTAAAACGTTATATCATTTTTAAATGGCGATGAATTGATCTAAATCACAAACGAAACTTTAGGAGCGATGCGCGCGCAACTTCAAGTCGAAGATGATTGGTTGAAAAAAATTGCGAATACTAGAACATTTCCTGTAACTGTAGAAATGAGGATTTCTGTTCAGAATTACAAAAACTTTTTTTGTAAAATTGGTTATTTCTGTAACGTTACAAAAACATTTTTTGTATGTTTACAGTATTTTTTTCTCAGTGTAGGTGGGCATTTCCACGCGTGACTTACACTATATCGGACGATTTAACAAATTTCGTTTGCGTAGTTCATAATTATTTTCTACTTATTCAATAAAATATTGTATGTCAGTTTACCCCTGAACATATACTATTTTTAGAAATCATAAAAAACCATTTTCATTTAGTATTTCACTAAAAAATAATAAAAATGTCATACTGTGACTTACACTATACATGAAAGGAAGTCGAGTTTTGGTTATCATTTAAAACTCTTATTTCTTCTTCATAGTGCAGTAAATCAACATTCTACCAATGCTTAATTTAAGTACAAGGTTTAACGCTAAATAATTTAATTGCAAAAATGTGTGGAAATATCATAGGAAATAATTTATTAACATTTTTGTGCGTGACTTACACTACATTCAATTTGTGACTTACACTACGCATCATGTGAATTGTATCACAGATATGGAAATTTAGGCAATAAGAACATAACATATGTAAATAATTTTGAACATGGTAAGTTAAGAATTGCATACATGGTAAAATCATAGTTATAAAAAGTTACACAACGTCCCCTAAAGTTGGTTTCTGGTAATTTCTTAATTCTTTCTTCAATAGAATTGTCTGAAAAAAATTCCTTCTCAGGCCACGCAAAAAGATTTCCTGACCATAGCAGATGTTTCAGTTTTATTGAATAAGCATCTTTACTTAACATTTGCCCCACAAAATATTTAACGATAATTTTCCTACAAAAGGAACTAAAGCTCTTCTTTCAGCATCAAATTCATTTTCAGAATTTTGCTGAGAGGTATTTCCTTTTACAACATTTCTATTTGTTTAATCAGCCGTGTTGTTTTTTTGGGGATTTAATGAAATATTGGCAGTTTTAAGTAAGTATTTGTTTAATTTTAAAAAGCAGAGCAATTTTTGAGTGTCAGGAATCAGAAATATTTACTTTCCTTTGATGAGCAAATATCATTTAATGTACCTATTTCGCCCTTTATACAATTGTCAGAAATGTATAATAGTGATATGTTTGGGCAGATTTCTTATGCAAAGTGAAAAAATCTTTAGAGGAATGTGGGTCAATTTTCCTGGAAGGTGTGGCTGCTTTTATCCCCTTCTCACTGTATCACCAAGTCCATCAAATGGTCCTTTTTCATGGCTAAAGGTAAAGATGACCAACATTGGTGGCAGAGAAATGCCATTCAATGTTGTCTAACGGTTGGATCATTGCAATATATATGGTGTATTTTTAGTTAAAGTGTTGTCCGCAAAGTCGGTTTTGCTTTCCTTTTCTTTAAAGGTTTGAAATTTTTCACATGCTTAAAGTCTTTCCCTTTGCTCTTTTTTCTTTTAACTGTTGATTTAGCCATCTTAAATTAAAATTATCAAAATATAAGAAATCTACAAATGTTATAGCTAATTTATAATAGATAAATCAAACAGAAGCTGTGACTGACACTAAGTTGTACCATGACTTACACTACAAAGTTAAAATGTTTTATAAATAGAGAAAATGCTTTTTATTTCAAAACTTAAAGGTGTGGAATTACACAAAGGTTAATATAGAAAGAAAATATCTTAAAAATTTTGAAGCAAAGCCTTACTTTAAAAAGTTATAGAAACTTTTATATCTTTTCGTGACTTACACTACAGCCAAAACAGGGGATGTTTATCTTTCTAATTAAGAAACTTTTATTTATAAATGCCGAGTAAAAATGTGTTTTCAAGATAGTCATTATAGTGTATTTTAATAATTTTACCAAAAAATCTGATAAAAAATAATACTTAACTTAAAATTCAAGAATTGAAAATGATGAAAAACCATAACACATGCTTTAAAAAAAAGCAGCCACTTTGAAACTTCAGTGTTGCCACAGAGAAAAACAATAATAGTTTTTGATGTAAAATTTTTATAGTTCAAACTTTTCTAAATCACATATAAAAGTTTCAACTGGAATAAAAAATATTTTTAAAATTCACTTGTGGTATGTATTTACGTGGAATTAACCTGTTGTTAAATTGTAATGTAATTTAAACTGATGAAATTGAATTTATAACTTAAATAAGACACCAGTTTAACAACATGCTGGGATAATATAGAAGACGTACTAAATCTTACGTATCCTTATATTGGGTTTATTAATTTTATAGATTTTTATGGACTTCTTAAGCATTACCTCCTAAGTAAATTAGATCTGAGATCCATTTAAATAAATGGTTTTTGTTACTGTTACTACACAATTTATTTTTAAAATTCAAGAACTGAAATGGTTTTATAGACGGAGAACTGAAATTTCTGCTTAGCGCGCCTTTGATCACTCATTCTTTAAACACGCCTGTATCACTCATTTATTTGTTTTTTTATATGACGCAAAAACAAAAAACAAAACATAGATTTTAATGGATCCCAGGTCTGAGAAGATGATATTAAATTAAAACATTCTATATAAATTAAGTTTTCTTAATACTGTCATTTTTTACCTGTTACTCTTCATAATTTGAGGAACTCGAAAAAAAATTCAATGAATATATACCCAAGTTATAGCCAAATATTATGTAGTAAAATTGGTGTAAGAATCGTAATGTAGCGGGTTTTGGGCGTCAGTTTGCCCTGCCTTGCATGCGAAAGGTCCAAAACGGATTACACAATAGGTATTCCCTCGGTGCTCTTTTTGCAGCAATGAATAAAGGCATAAAAATGTGAAGCATTTGCCAGTTGCATAATTTACAGCTATATCAATGATGATGTGTCATTCACATAGTGTTTGCTGTTTTTCCCATGATCATAGTCATAAGACTAAGGCAGGTGTTCAATTAATATGTAATCTGGTAACATCAATAACATTCACATTATTTATGCTGGAAAAATCTAAATAATATGCAGGTCATCACGAGTTGTTTTGTTGACTAAACATCATGTTGGCACTTTTGGCAGGAAGAACGTTGCTTCAGCAAGCCATGCTCTGGTTTCTCTTTATACCTCGTGCTAACCTAACCTTCAGCAAGCCATCTTGCAAAATAATTTTTACGAAGAACACTGGAATTTCTCGTATCTTTATTTGGTTGTGAGAATAATATTCAAATTTCACAACTACTTTTTTATTACATTACTACTACTACTATTACCACGACTTTTTAATTACGAAACCCTCGTTAGCTCTAGTGCGACGTTATTATTTAGTTAGATAATAAGGCCCTAACGCCGAGTACGATGGCGCCCCTGAAAGTTACGTTGGGTGCCTACTCGGGTGTTTTGTCGTCACTTAACCGTGATTCTAAATTAAGACGCCTACTGCAAATAGTCCTCGTGTAGTGAGAGTGCACATGAAATATGCTCTAAGGTCCCGAAGCCGCGTACAAATACAATGTTGCCCTTAAAAAGTTGCGTCGGGTGCCTATACTCAGGTGTCGGCACGTGACTTGATTATGGTTCAAAATTCGAACTTCAGTCGCCAAATTTCCCTCGTGTAGCTCTAGTAGTAAGTATTATAATTATATTCTTTGTGTGTAAATAATAAAAGCAAGTATTTCATGTAATTATTTACGTCTTGGGCTGACCAGGCCGTCTCTGTCATTTCCGTTACAGCGGATGTTGTCGATAAACCCTTCAGAGCTACCCAATAGTGCATTTTATTGCGTCGCAGATTTATGTCATAAGGTGGTGCAATATTTATCTACAAAACGGAACAATATTAAAAGCTTACAACCAAACCCAAACAGGAAATCTATATTCAGCTACATCACTGAGCCATTCCAAAGAAGAAAATTGCAGTCAATATTATGTATAACCCCTGCATCAACAACCATTATAGTAAATGAATAACTAGGGAAGTGTAACACTACCCGACTTTCAATACAACTCAATGAATAGACATTTAAAGGTTAAGGTAAGTATATACCCTATAAATAAATTTATCGATAACTTTAAAACCTAAAAAGCTGCTGGCAACTTCCATTTGCACATGTGCAATTTTTTCAAAAACCCTATTATGACATCCTTCAGGTACTGAAAACTCGTGTACCAAATATGAAGTTTGTATTTTTTTTTTCGTTTATCAGCAATACTTTTTAAACCAAACATTCTATGGCAGCTGGGATACGGAGATTTGCTACTCCGGAGATTTGCCACCAAAAGACTCACTCGAATGATTTTGTCAAAGGGACTATCCACAAATGACGCCACGCTTGGGTTAGGTTAGGTTTTTGAATTATCGTCGCACTAGAGCTACACGAGGGCTATTACGCCACGCTTGACAAGGGAGGGAGGAGGGTTCATGCAGCTGTAATTGTTTGTGGATATGGATTGGAGTGTGTGTGGGAGGGGGGGGGGGGGTTACTATGTAGAAATGTAGCATAGAAAGGACGGGAGGGGAAGGGGCGTTCCGAGAGATGTTCGAAAGTAGAATTAGAATAGTATCGAACTATAATGAACTAAGGTAAATAAGGATATAAGTTGACGCGTATAAGTGTTATAATTTTCACAATTAATTGCATTGTTTATACTCAGGTTAAGTTAAAGATTAAATTACGCCAGCACGCATATGTAACTAGTATAATACTTTTTTAAGGAAGAAAATAAAAATCACGCGGCAACAAAATTACTTCTGTTTGATTAGCGTTGCACTAGAGCCACAAGTGGGCTACTGGAGATGGGGGATTTAATTCTTAACAACGGTCAAGTGACGTGCCGACACCTGAGTGGGCATTACAATTTAAAAGAGCGGCATCTTCGGGTTGGGACATTGGCGTATTTAACGTGCATCATCCATCTCAACATGGACATGTTTTCGTTCGATTTTTTAAACTTCATAATCAGTGTCAGTGATGCGACACTGCAACTGTAACTTATAACCTCTTGCACACAGGGTCAATCGCGAAAAAACGAACCATTCTTGATTATTTTATTATGACGCATGATTATTTATGCAATCGCAGCTGCATAAATAATCATTCGTCATAATAAATAATTTGGGTGGTCATAATAAATAATTTGGGTGGGGTGCCGTGATAAAATTGCGTCCCCCAACTCCTCACCTGTTTAAAGTTTTTTCAAAGTTAAACATTTGTTTTAATGTTTATTTAATTGCTGTTTTTTACATTCCTAATGTGAAATATATAAGGTACTGAAAGCATTGTATACATGGAGATTTAATGCTTTCTACACTTTTCGGGAGGTGCTATGATTCTGAAAAAGGGTTTTTGAACATTGGTCCTTCTGTCTGAAACCATTCTACAGCTCGACTAAGAAAGCTTCGGACTTCAAAATAGGTACACGACTTCCTAGTATCTGTCGGACGTCATAATAAGGTTTTCGTAAAAATAGCGCATGCGCAAATTATATCTGCCGTAGAACTTTTTAAGTTTTAAAGTTATTGAAATTACGTAATGGGGTAAAAACAAAATACCTTTAATTGTGTGTATTGATTTACTGAGCGAAAATTGAAAGTCGTGTAATAAGTTAGGGGTAGAGTTACACACCCCTGGTTTTTTTTTTTTTTGATAAATGCCTATACAGTGTTAGATGTGTTGAGGGAAGTTTTGTATTTTAAATATTTTTAATTAAGGTATAAGTATTTTTATGGTTTGAGACTGAGTTTTAATTATGCGTTATACACTAAATAAGTTGAAGGGAATTACATTAAAATCCGATTTTTCATCGAATTTTTCTTTTTTATCTCGACTCTTGATCTTTTTTATATACTCTTAGATTAGTATATACGAGTAAACCAGTGTTCGAAATTGGTTAAGAAATTTAGGAGAAATCTGTGCTACTAACTTATAAAACTAGGAGCAAATGCACATTACCTTTGGGCATTTTTAAAAAGAATATATTTAAAAAAATACTTCAAACAAAATCTCCAAACTGGGCGATTTTAAAGTTTGAGTTTCATGCTTATAGAATAATCGAAGTTTCACAACTTTAAGATAACTAAAATTTTAGAATTTAACAAATTACAATTTATGATAGCCGGAGCTTTTGGAAATTATGATCGTCTCAGTTTTTTAAAGTTTTTAGATTGTCGGAGTTTTTTAAATTTTAGAATCGCCACAGTTTTGGGATTTTACCACAGGCGCTATGTGGAAATTTTTACGGCGTTCACAATTTTAGATCTCCTATGTGTGATTATAGGACGAGTTGTCTTCGAGTTATGTGATTCTAGAACTGCGGAAAGATTTTAGGATCACATTAAAGTTTTACAAATTAGGATCGGGGAAGGTTTGTAATTTCAAGATTATTTTTTGGCGAGTTTGGTGAAACCACGATTAAAATAACTAGTATTGACGATTTTTAAAATATGGTCGTAATAACTGCGACTAAATTCATTTTGTTGTCGCAAAACTGAAGATTTTGTCGCATTTTCAACTAGCGAACGTAAATTTCGAACTCTAGAGAAAATAGTAATCTAGACGAAACCTACAAGTGACAAGTAGTGGTTCTTAGAACTGGTTCTGCCAATATTCTATTTATAGTACATCTGGACACATTCTGGGAACTCCCCTTTCTTTTGTACGGTTACTTCCCATTCTTCATTCATTCTCATCCCCGAGAGCTTCGATTAGTGACAAACAGATGATTTAACTAAAAGGTTTTTTAATTAAAAATTATTTTAAAAAAACACGTATTTACTGTTTCCTGATTTTTTTAAAACAAAAAACTTGTGTTTTAAAATTCAAATTTCAAAGTTTTTAACCTCACTTTTTTATAAATATTTAAGGAACAAACAAGTTAAAATTATTCAACTTTAAAAAACCCATTTTGAATATTTGATTTACGTTTTTTTTCCCAATTTTAACTTTTAAAACCTATATAACGATTCCTGATTTTGTGACAAATAAATAAGTTTTTTTTTTAGCAGACAGTTCGTTATCAATAGTTTTCACAACGCATTTTTATTTAATTTTAAAAACATAGTTAATAGTGAATAAAAAATATCTATTTGAAAACTGGCGTGCTTCAATATCGCCTTATATACATACATACACTACCCTTATTTCTTATCTAAACTTATAGATGTGTAACAATCTATCCTTAATTTGTAGTTAAAAATTATCATATTTTTATTAATTTTAATCAAGTTTCGTATCATAAAGGAAAATTGTAACTTGTAGAAGAGACGGAGATCAGGAGACGAAAAAAAGTATAAATTAAAAGTTTATAACAATTAACAACGCAATTCCTATGGGAAAATTGGCCCACGTTTTGCTTTCCTACACCCTTTTGGGTTCGAATTTCGATAAATCGCTTCTTAAATACGATATAAAAAGAATATTCTCCTAAAATTTGGTAGCTGTACCTCCAGTAGTTTGGGCTGGGCGTTAATATGTCAGTGAGTGAGTCAGTGAATCAGGACTTTGCCTTTTATATCCATAGATCAGCCATTTTTATTTTATTTTACAGATTTTTTTATGTTTTAATTTAAATTTGTTGCTTGTGACTAGGAGTAAAAAATTTAGAACGTTTTTATATTAATGCTAAACTTTCAGATTTATTATTCAAATTCCTAACCATCGTATTTCTACATATTCTAATTATTTTGTTCAATGTTTACGAGAACTAAAAATATAATTTTCCCACACGCAAACAGTTTTAAAATTGTAAGTTCTGCACGTGTCTTCTCCATTATACAGAGATAGGTTACCACAGAGATAAGAGGGAGATGCTTAGAGCTTTGTACCAAGAAAGATGTTGTAAAACGTCGTCTTTTGTAACGTTGTTTGGCTTTTTGCTTTGTGTCTATTGCCTGTATATATTCTCACTCTACGGCTAACATGTGGCTTACAGTCTTCACAACAATGATATTCTGCATGACTCCAACACATAGTAACCCCCCCCCCCCCTCCCTCCCACATGCACTCCAATCCATATCCACAAACAATTACAGCTGCATGAACCCTCCTCCGTCCCTTGTCAAGCGTGGCGTCATTTGTGGATGGTCCCTGTGACAAAATCATTCGAGTGAGTCTTTTGGTGGCAAATCTCCGGGTGGCAAATCTCCGGAGTGGCAAATCTCCTACAACCATGGCAGGGTTATACTCTTTGCACATGAGCGATTTTCTCGAAAACTTTATGATGACGTCCCATTTGTACAAAGAATTATTATTTTATTAACCAAATTTGAAGGCCGTAGCTCTTTTAGTTTTTAGTAATACCTGTAAAACCAAAAATGTTCTATGACAGATACCTCTTGCGCTTGCGAGAAAGCCTGATTATAACGTCAGGTACGAGGAACTGTACTAAATTTGCTCAAAATCTCCAATTCAGATTTTCGACTCCATCGTAATACTATCTAAATTTGATTACATTATATTTCTTATTAGGTAATTGAATATAAAAAAAAAACTTTCTTAAATGCTTCATTTTGAACCTTTAATATATATATATATATATATATATATATATATATATATATATATATATATATATATATATATATATATATATATATATATATATATATATATATATATATATATATATATATATATATATATATATATATATATATATATATATATATATATATATATATATATATATATATATATATATATATTATATATATATATATATATATATATATATATATATATATATATATATATATATATATATATATATATATATATTGTCACGAAGATTGGAATGAACAAACGGTTTAAAGTAATAAGCTTATTTATTCAGAAGACAACCGAATGCAGAACTGCCCACTAACTGGTGGGACCTAGGTTTCATAGTTACATAGAATATTCTAGAATAATCGAAATAGAATATTAAAGAAAGTTCTAGAACCATCTCGATTCCAGGCAAATAATAAGTAATATTTTTCGTTCATGATTTTCCTATATCACACGAACTGGTTGGGAATCGAACCCGGGCTGCCCGCGTGCTATAGGTGAGCACCCTACCACTAGGCTATAGAGGCATGATGGCAGATCTCATTTATGCGGCATTGCTCCCCTCGAAGAAAAGGACAGCGTCCCGCTGTCACAGGTTTTCGCCCTGGAACGTGTCATGGGTCCTTTGTAATTCTCTTTTGAACTTGTTTTCATTTTCGGAGGGACAGCTTCCTGGCTTCGTCTGTCTTCTGTTTCCAGCTGCTTATCCGGGTCATGGTATGGTTTCATACGTAATACGTGGATAACGTCCTTCGGTTTTCTTCTCCGGGAGTCAGGGTCAAAATCTTGCACCTCATAGGTCACGTCTGATAGACGGCGTAACACCTTATAAGGCCCAAAGTATCTTCTTAAGAGCTTCTCTGAGAGACCGACTTTTCTTACCGGCGTATAGATCCATACGAGATCTCCGGGAGCATAAGATACCATTCTGTGTTTGGAATCGTAACGTTGGCGGTCTTTTTCTTGAGCTCTTAAAGTTTGCACTCGTGCTAACTGTCTGGATTCTTCAGCTCTGGCAATTATTCGTCTGCTGTAATCATCATCCACATCATCAGGACAGAATGGCAACATAGTATCTAGCGTCGTTTCGGCTTCGCGACCATGAAGTAAATAGAAAGGGGTGAATCCTGTCGTTTCTTGTTTAGCGGTATTATAGGCAAACGTTACAACCCCAGTAGCACAGCAGTATTGGCCAATATCATAACAGAATGATGGCCAACATCGCCAAGCAATATCAGCCAGCATCGAACGGCAAACCTTTTTACAATATTGGCAGATATCGTTCACCCGCATTGGCCAATATTATTTGCAGTATTGGCATATATCGTTCACCTGCATTGGCCAATATTATTGTATTGGTCTGTGCAGTATTGGCATATATTGCTCACCCGCATTGGCCAATATTATTGTATTAGATTTTGCAGCATTGACAGATATTATTAAAACACATTGCCTAATTCATGGAAATATTACCTAAACCATATAAAAGACAGTAAAATAATTTACTGTCAATTATATAGTTTGGGTAATATTTTCATGAGCTTTAGACAATGTGTTTTAATAATTTCTGCCATAAAAATACAAATTTATAAAAAAAACAAGCTTATATTAAAATGTGCTAAAAACAAAATCATTTGTTACCCTTCAGCTGATAACAAACACTTAAATTTTTGATGTTGTCGTGAAAATCTTTTTAATATTACAACAAATAATGAATGTACACACTTTTTATTATATATATCATTTATTATCATCATATTACGAGGTTATTCGTAACGAGGTATTATCATTTAAAGATACAACTGCTGAAATTAAAAAGTCCATTTATGAACACATGTCTTCCTCGCTGCTTTCCACAGCTTTTGATTGCTGTTCTTCTTGGCCATTGCTTTTTTTCTTCTTTCGATCGCTTCTTTTCCCATCCCAATCAACAGACCCAGCCAGGACTTTTCCAATCCGTCTTCCGATGGTTGCGGTTACCTCATCCTCGTATCTCATTTTCACGCTAGCTACAAACATAATAAAATGAATCACACACACAACTAAGTACAATTATTACTAGGGATAGCTTTCTATTAAAAATAAGTGAAGTAAAAGTAATGAATTTTTTTAGTTTTAAACAATACAATAACATTAGTTTTGTATACAATTAAACATCTTAATATTAATACTTAGCTCATTTCACGTTTTTCTTTATATCTTTACCATTCTGTATTCGTATTATACACTCGAACACTTTAACCTTATCATGCATGATATCAAAATTTAATTTCAGATAGCTTATTTTGAACTTAAAAAAATAAAAGATTTTCTATAACGACTATTTTAAACCCAATAATCGAGTCATCAGTTAAGCCTAAAAAACATTTTTGAAGTTTTGAACACAAACAATTAATATCGTTTATTGATCAAAAATAAATGTAAAATATATAGTGCTATTTAAACTAGAATAAACTCAAAATAACTTAAGATTCTTACCTTAATTTGATGCACAGCACTGTATTCGAAGTCGAAACACGCGGGAGTCCTTAGAACCACTTACCACTCGGAACAGAAAGCACGAAAAGGTTGGTTGGTACATGTATTTCCGGCTTGTGTGCTTGATCCTATGCCTTGATCAGACACTTCGTCAAGAAAGACAGAGACTGAATTTTTTTACTGATAAAGAGAGAGAAATTACACCCAGGACACAAGCTAAAGTCGAGCCCGCATCCGGTTTGATGCGCCGGGAAGCGCGCATTTAGCGTATTGCTCTGCGATCTTAAACACTAGGCCACCCGGGGTCCTAGACGCGGAAGAATCGCGAAATACATAATCGTTATTTATCAGGATCGGTCGGTTTCGGCCGATATCGATACTTGTGCATCGGGTTTGGCCAGTTTTGGCCGAAATCGAAACTTCGAGATTCCCATATGCGAATTTAGGAAAATGTTGCCATCATGAGTTGTATGTTAAGAAACGTCGTAAAATTTATTTTTTATCATCTATCTTTTGCAAAAAATAAGATTTGGTCAAAAATCACTAAGTATTAAAATTTCAGTGTCGCAATGGATACATTGGGTAATATTGGCCAAAGCCGGTAGAAAACGGCAGGTATGAATCGATGCGTGTCGTGTTTGGCCAATATTCAGGCAACATTGGCCAAAATTGTTGTGCTACCTGGGAAATGGCAGGATTTCGTCCCAGTTTTTCTGCTCAGTATCGACATACATGGACAACATGTCGGCTAAGGTTTTGTTGAAGCGCTCTGTTAGTCCATTTGTTTGAGGATGATACGCTGTTGTCATACGATGATCTACATTACACAAGTTGACGAGAGCGGACACAAGTCTGGATTGGAAGACGGCACCACGATCCGTGATAACTACCCTTGGCGCTCCATGTCTCAAAACAATTTCTTCCAACAGGAACCTTGCTACTTCTTCGGCTTCGGCGGTCGGCAAGGCTTTTGTGACAGCATATCTTGTTAAGTAGTCCGTGCAGACTATGATCCACTTGTTCCCATGAGTAGATTTTGGAAATCTACCTAGAAGATCGATTCCGATACGATGGAAAGGTACGATGGCTGGAGGAATTGAGATTAGGCGTCCAGGTGGTCGTTGAGGGACGGATTTTCTTCTTTGGCAATCCCGACAATGCATTACATATCTAACAACATTTCGGTACATCCCCGGCCAATAAAATCGTTTACGAATTCTGTCATACGTTTTCGCGAATCCAAGATGTCCTGCAGTGGGTTCGTCATGGAAATGTCTGAGTATGTCGACCCGTAGATGTTTGGGAATGACTGGCAACCACATCTTCCCATCCGGGTCAAAATTCTTTCTGCAGAGCACTCCGTTAATTTCTTTAAATGTGTCATTGGTTGGAGAACAATTTTTCGAAGGGTACATTTTAGCGAGCCCGGAGTCCTTCCTCTGTTCGACCGCAAGATTCATGCTCGTAGCGACAGCTAAACATCTTTCGCGTGTCTCAGTTTCTTCTTCCACAGGATTTCTCGAGAGAGTGTCGGCATCCCTATGCTTCTTGCCTGTTTTATATTTTACTGAGAAATTATACTCTTGAAGACGAAGGGCCCATCTCGCCAATCTTCCAGAAGGATCCTTGATACTCATGAGCCAGCATAGTGAATGATGGTCAGTAATAATAGTAAAATATTTTCCAAAAATGTAAGGACGAAATTTGTTGATTGCCCATACGATTGCAAGGCATTCCCGCTCCGTAGTGCAGTAATTTCTTTCGGCTTTCGTTAAAGTTCTGGAGGCGTATGCCAAAACTTTTTCATCGTTGTCTTGAACTTGCACCAGGACTGCACCAATACCATATCCACTGGCATCTGTATGAATTTCGGTTGGAGCATTTTCGTCGTACATTCCCAGTACTGGTTCAGAAGTAAGAGCTTTCTTTAGGTTCTCAAAAGCTTCCCTTTCTTCCGGACCCCAATGAAACTGAGCATCACCTTTCAACTGCATCTGCAAGGGTTCTGCAAGATAACAAAAACCCTTAATAAATCTTCGGAAGTAGGAACAAAGTCCAAGGAAGCTTCGTATATCATGCACATTCTGTGGAGTAGGAAAATTGCTGACGGCTTTCACTTTGTCCGGATCTGGACGGACTCCACAACTAGATACAAGATGACCCAGAATTTTTACTTCTCGGGCTGCAAAAAGACACTTTTTGTGGTTAAGTAACAGACCGGCATCCTGAAGACATTTCAGAACGAGATTCAGACGAGAGATATGTTCTTCAAACGTTTCTGAGAACACAATTATGTCATCCAGGTAGCAAAGGCACGTCGACCATTTAAAATGGCGTAGCAAATTATCCATCATCCGTTCAAATGTTGCCGGTGCATTACAGAGTCCGAACGGCATGACTTTAAACTCGTATAACCCCTCAGGGGTAATAAATGCCGTCTTTTCACGATCCGCTTCATCTACGTCGATTTGCCAGTACCCAGATCGGAGGTCCATGGAAGAAAAGAACTTGGCGCCCTTCAGACAGTCCAGGGTATCGTCGATACGAGGCAGGGGATAAACATCTTTTTTCGTGACTTCATTGAGCTTGCGATAGTCTACACAAAAACGCCAGCTTCCGTCTTTTTTCCTTACGAGCACAACGGGTGACGACCAGGGACTTTCGGATGGCTGGATAATACCCCCTTCAAGCATTTTCTGCACTTCTTCGTGAATTATTCGTCTTTCCATAGGGGAGACACGGTAGGCTCGTTGGTTTATTGGAACATGATCGCCAGTGTTGATCCTGTGCTTCACATTCGTCCGGGTGTCCTTATTCTTGTCAGTCTTCCTGAAAATACCAGAAAATGTCCGTAGAAGTTTGGCAAGCTCGTTTTTTTTGTCCGGCACTTAAATCAGGAGACATCATCAGGGAGTAATCCATTTCGGCATTCGGCGTCTCTTGTTCGGGACCATACGACGTGTCGGAAATCGCACATAAATGTACTTCATCTAAGGGCTCAGCTAGTCCTATGAACATTCATTTAGGGATAACTTGGTTTGCAGACTGGAGGTTTGCAACCCAGATCTCACTTTGTTCATGATATGAAGAGATCATGGATGGTACAGCAATGTTTTTCTCAAGGAGCAAGGTGAAGCCGTAGGTGAAGCCGTAGGTGAAGCCGTAGGGATGAGGGAAACCAAGCGGGGCGACCTTTCAAGGAGCAAGCGTTTACTACCTTCTATTACAACATTAACGTGTCCCTGGGCTTGGAGTCCCGATACTGCTATTTTGGTTATAGAGCGAGGATTAAGTGTATAATCCTTTGTGGCATACATCTTCCAGGTGTCCAATGCCGCGAAATCCTGGCAATTGTCTTCTAGGAATAGCTCCCTCTGTCCACAGTCTATCACAGCTTGGGAAGCCGATAAAAAGTCCCAGCCCAGGATTACGTCATGACTACAATGCGGCAAAACGATGAATTCAAACGGTTGCTCGAGGCTATTTATACGGACACGCAAAATGCATTTTCCTATTGGTCGGACAAAACTTGCATCGGCGACTTTCAGCACAATGTCTTTGGCCTCTGAGAACAGGGTAAAGAAGGTGCTGTTCGGAGAACAGCACCTTCTTTAAGGATCGGCGATACTTGTCAGAGATTACGGAGAATGAAGCTCCGGAATCTACTAGAGCACGTATTGGCTTATTGTCAATTATAACGTCCAGTTGGTTACCTGTCATCTTTGCAGCCGGCGGAGGATTTTCGTCACATGCGGCCTTACCTCCTTGAAAGGTCGCCCCGCTTAGTTTCCCTCATCCTACGGCTTGGAGATCGACTGGGTCGACGATAGGGCGACGGCGATCTGAAACGGCGAGTCGGGGAGCGGCCTCTATTTGGGCTAGGCGTAGAACGGCGGATGATGTTTGGTCGGCGAGTGTCTTCACCAGAGTCATCTTCATAGTTTTGTCGGCGATTTCGATAATTGTCAAAAACGGCCTTTCTCTCCTGCAGTAGCGTACGACATGTCCAGGACGTCCACAATGGAAACATACTGGTCTGTTATCAGCCGTTCGCCAAAGATCGGTTTTCTTCGGCTGCATTGGCAGTCTCTGGGCATCGGTAGGAATTCTTGATCTTCTGGTTACTGTTGCGTAGGATGGTCGTCGTTGAGTTTCAACAGGGTTTGCTGAAACTGGTGCCAGGGCCTTCTCAACTTCGTCTTGGACCATTTCTCCATGCGATTGGGATTGCGAATAGGTGTCTGAATAGGGGATAGGTTCATGTATTTGGTTAATTACTCGATGAACCTCCTCTTGTACAACTCTTCGAATAAGGGTCACTAGATCGAGTTCGTCTTCCACTGATGCCACCGGTACAACGTTTGGAAGCCTCTCAAACCTTCGCCGTCCAACCCGCTTCCGTTTCATATCCTCGATATATAGTTGCACCATTTAATGAAGTCAGCCGTAGTTTTTACTTCCCTTGCCAGAAGGGCCTGATAAATGTCCTCCGCGATGGCCTTTCATTAGGTGCGACACTTTTTCATCATCAGTCATGGTTGCATTTACTTCTTGACAAAGGCCTAACACCCCTTGTATGTATGACTGTGTGCTTTCCCCTGGGCGCTGTGCTCGGTACGTCAGCTGCTCCTCTGCCTTTCTGGTATACTTTTGGCGATCGCCAAAAAGTGAGCATAATCCGTTTTTGAACGCTTCCCATGACTGCAGATTGTCTTCGTTGTTTGTGTACCACTGCTTAGCAGTACCGTCAAGGAAGAAATACACGTTAGCGAGGCACATCATATCGTCCCACTGATTGAATTTGGCCACTCGATCGTATTCTTTGAGCCATTTCATTGGATCTTCTTCAGGTGTACCACGGAAGGTCGATGGGCTCCTCTGTTGTTGTAACGTAGGAGTTACAATGACGGGCTTAGGCTCTTCCGCCATTTTTCTTCTTCTTCTTTCTGGAGAATAAAGTCCAAATTCAGGTAGTTCCCCTTATACGATTGCTTCTGCGAAGGCCGCTACTATGATCCACGTTTGTAAGGATTGCTACCCAGCGCTTCCACCAAATTTGTCACGAAGATTGGAATGAACACACGGTTTAAAGTAATAAGCTTATTTATTCAGAAGACAACCGAATGCAGAACTGCCCACTAACTGGTGGGACCTAGGTTTCATAGTTACATAGAATATTCTAGAATAATCGAAATAGAATATTAAAGAAAGTTCTAGAACCATCTCGATTCCAGGCAAATAATAAGTAATATTTTTCGTTTACGATTTTCCTATATCACACGAACTGGTTGGGAATCGAACCCGGGCTGCCCGCGTGCTAGGTGAGCACCCTACCACTAGGCTATAGAGGCATGATGGCAAGAAGGTGCAACGGCAATATATATATACATACATACATACATACATACATACATACATACATACATACATACATACATACATACATACATACATACATACATACATATACATATACATGCATACATGCATGCATGCATGCATACATACATACATACATACATACATACATATTGTAATGAATTACAAGAAACAGCATAGAAGTTTCGAGGTTCCTCTATTTATTTAAAAACACATTTTAAAATCGTTTAATTCAGCTTATAAATTTTTACAGCATTCATTTAACGTTTAACATCCAACAGGGTTCGTTTCTTATTTATCAGTCCGTTTTCGGACATAAGCATCTCTAAGTCCGTGTTACTCCATCAGTCGAAAAAAAGTTCTGCTCTCGTTCTGTTTCGGGGGGAACTTCTAGAGTGGCCGCTAGTGGGCCACGGATCAGGTACGTTACAGGACTCCTCCTCCCCTGGGGAAACTTTCGAAAAATGAGAAAGTTTATGATTAGTGTTCATACAAGAGTTATGTAATTGTTCCAGGAACCTAGGCAAGTGCCAAACAAAAATTATCAATTCCCAGTGTCGAAAAAAAAACGAAATTTAAAATAAACACACGAAAAGCAATAAATGTAAGTATGAATAGAAATAAATACAAATAGCATTAAATGGGGCACATACATACAGTTTTTAATTTTTTAGAGAGTGTGGATCCGGCTCAATCCATCTGCATTTTGGTGCAGTTTTCCCTTACGATGAATAACTTCAAAATTAAAAGGTTGCAATATTAGTGACCATCGCATTAAACGTGCGTTAGAACTGGCTTGAGTATTCAGCCACACTAAAGGATTATGATCAGTCACAATTTGAAAGAAATTCCCATCGAGATAACACTTAAGTTTTGAAACTGCAAAGATGATGGCGGCACACTCTTTCTCACTGACACTATATCGTTTTTCAACACTAGTAAATTTCTTGCTTAGGTATATAATCGGGTGTTCTTCAGTTTCATTGTCTGCCAACTGGGACAAAACTACTCCCATTCCTTGATCTGACGCATCAGTTTCAACTATGAAAGGTTTTTGGTAGTCTGGTGAGTACAGCACAGGATAGTTACAAAGACAGTTCTTTAGCTTGTCAAATGCTTCCTCACATTCTTTAGTCCACGTAATAGGTCCTTTTCTAGCTTTCCCTTTTAAAGAATCAGTTAAAGGGGCAGCAATCGACGAAAACATTGGAATGTATCGGCTATAGTAACCGGCTAACCCTAAAAAGGCACGAACTTCAGTTTTACTTTTAGGTGGGCTAAAGTTCTTGATCGCCTCAATTTTTAGTTCGGCTGGCTTCCTAAGACCTTGTCCAACAATATGTCCAAGATACTGCACTCGCGCTTGAGCAAATTTACATTTTGAAGGCTTGATGGTTAGACCCGCTTTTTCTATTCTTTTTAGCACTATATCGACTTGTTTTAGATGTTCAGCGAAACTGTTCGAAAAAATCGCTATGTCATCGAGGTATGGAACTGCGTACTCTTCGCATCCCTCTAGAAGTTGATATACCATCTTACTAAATTCGTAAGGAGCATTTTTTAGACCAAATGGCATCCTTAAGGGTTTATAGGTGCCAAAGTTGGTCACAAATGCTGCCAGTCTCTGGGCTCGCTCAGTGAAGGGGATTTGCTAATAGCCTTTAGACAAATCTAGAACTGTTATGTACTGAGCAGAAGACACTATTTCAATTCTTTCTTCTATATTTGGAAGGGGAAAGAACTTTGTTTTTGTGACCTTGTTCAAGTTTCTGTAGTCAATGCAAGGTCCCGGATCCTTACCAGGAGCTTCTACTAGAATCAATGGCGAAGTACAATCTGAAAAACCAATTTCTATGATTTTCAGATCCAGCATCTTCTGTATTTCGGTTTTGAGAATTGCATTTTGTCTTGGCGATGTTCGATAAGGCTTTGAAAGAATGGACTGTTCTTCGCTTCTCCATTTGAGCGATTTGGTCATCATTCATGTTTGAACTTTCGCCGTAATCTTGAAACATCTCTTCAAGGTCCAATATATTTGAGTTAGAGTCCACACAAGGTATTTCCATTTGCTCCTCATCATTTTCTCCTTCTAGATCACTTATCAAATAATTCACTTCTTCTGGTCGTTTATAGTATGGCTTCAGCATATTCACATGGTACACCTTTGAAGTTGCTTTCTCACCAGGCAAATGCACAACGTAATTGGTTTCAGAGAGTTTTCTTAGGATTGTTCCAGGACCTGTCCAATGTGGGCTTAACTTGTTGCTTTTAAATGTAGCAAAAATCAGTACTAGGTCTCCTATTCGAAATTCTCTTTTTACTGCCTTCTTGTCGTACCAAGTCTTATTCTTTTGCTGGCATTCTTCCATCTTTGAGATTGCTAGTTCTTGATAGCGCTTCATTCGGTTAATCAAAGAGAAAACATATTCAGTCACAGGCTCACCTTCCGTTTCTTCCACGTCCAACCATTTTTCATACAGCAGAGTGAGAGGCGTTCGAAGATTCTTGCCATGCACCAGTTCAGCAGAAGTAAATCCAGTGCTTTCATGGGTAACAGTTCTTAGGGCAAACAGAGCTGGATATATTGCTTGCTCCCAATCACTCCCAGACTCCAAGCACAACACCTTTAAGACTCTTTTAACTGTTCGATGAAATCTTTCAATTGGATTACTTTGTGGATGATAGACAGAGCTGTGAACTACTTTTATTCCGAATTTCTCGAGAAAAGCTGTACTGAGTGCGCTGGTAAAAGAACTTCCTTGATCTAACTGCAAAACCTTTGGAAATCCCATCCTACTAAAGATTTGCAGTAAGGCGTCAACAACAGTCACAGATGTTATATCTTCTACTGGGACGGCATCAGGATATTTGGATGATAGGCACATCGCAGTCAACAGATATCTTTTTCCACTTCGAGTGACTGGCTAAGGTCCACAAGCATCGACATTTATCTTGGAAAAGACTTCTTGACTCACTGGAACTATCTTCATAGGAGCCTTCTTTTTGTCAAAAGGTTTTCCAACGCGTTGACATCTGTCACAGCTTCGAACGTAGTCTTCGATTTCTTTATAACACTGGGGCCAAAAGAAGTGCCTGGAAAAGATGTCTTTCGTTTTTGTCACTCCTAAATGTCCCGATGTCCCCTCATGACAAAAGGCTTTCAAGTCATTTCGATACCTTTTAGGTACAACCAGTAGCAGTCTCTCCACTCCTGTCTTGTCCATCTTTCTCTTCACGAGTATTCCATTTTCTAGCTTTTCCAATCCACCAACAGGTTCACCTGTATTTTCTCGCACTTTTTCCAAAAGTGATTTCAGCTCAGGGCATTCTTTTTGTTGATCTGAGAAAGTTTTAGAATCCACTTTCAACAACGCCAAGCCCTCATAGTTATCTTCTTTAGGTGGAAATGAAAACAGATCATCCTCATCAATTGTTATTTCATCATTCTCATTTTCCTCTTCGTCCACGACTTCTTCAATTATGTCTCCGACAGCTTGCTCTTGTTCTGCTTTACGTTTTTGAGCTCTTGTTTCTATGGCGTTAATCTGGTGAGGAACATCTTCATTCTTCATTGTCTCCAACAAGGCTGCTGTTTGGTTCCCAAACAGATACCTTCCTTTATCTAACTGGCATGGAACGACAGCTGCTTTTGTTATGACGTGTCCAAACTCTCCCTTCAGCTCCACTTCAGCCAACGGTAAGCAAACTGGAAATTCGTCCAATGGTTGTTGCACCCAAATGTTCTCTCCGGTTAACATTTCAGGAGTGATGCGGTTGCGGCACACAACATCGATGCTGGTTCCAGTATCTCGCAAAATGGGCATAGTGAATCCATTGACTTCAGCCATGAAGGTATACGGTGACATAACATCTTCGTCTCCTTTCTTTATAAGACGGTTGATGTCTGAAGTTCCTGCAGGTTTCTTCATCAAGGGACAGTCAGGCCTTAGATGTTCAGTAGAATTACAACGAAAACATCGTGGTTTCCTGCGTTTTTCGAAAGCTTCATTATTTTTACTTCTTTCATTTTCACTCTTCTCAACCCTCGGTTCGTTTAGAGGGGCCTTTGTTTCAGATTGATTTTTTCCTCTCCATGGTTTGAAAGTCTTTTCTTTTGATGGAAATGTCTTCTTCTTCATGAGCAGCCTTACGTTTTCGTATTCATCCAGTTTTTCTGCGACTCTTTCTGGATTTTTCATCTGGGTCCACTCATCGATGAAATGATTTTTAATTTCCAAACTGGTCTTCCGCTTCACTTGTTCAGACAAAATCAAATTGCACAAATCTTCAAAGGTGCTCACTTCTAGCCCTCTTATCCATTCATAAAAATAATTTTTCAACTCAAACAAAAAAAATTTCCAAGTTCCCTCTGGTCCTTTATTGTGATTATAAAAAAGTTGACGGAACTTTTCTGGGCTTAGTTTGTATCTGTTCAGAAGTACCTTCTTAACAGCCTCGTAATTTTCGTATGTTTCTTCCGATTCTCGAGCGACGATTTGGGCCATTTCAATTGGCAAGAGTCCCGTTAGGTGAGACACCCATTGCTCTTCTGGAAGTCCTATCCTCTTGGCTGTTCTTTCGAAAAGGACTAAGTACAAGCTGATATCAGATTTAGAGTCATATTTTGTCATCAGATGGTGTATATCTTCTCTGTGTCTTGGAGCCTCTCTTGTTCCATTTTTCTCCAATCTTAATTTTTCGAGAAGAAATTTATTTTCTGATTCTTGCTTTTCTATGAACAATCGATGCTCTTCTAGTTGTCTCACTCTGACCCTTTCATCTTCTTCCTTCTTCAATCTTTCCTCGACAGCAGTTTGAAGAAAACTCTCCACGAATTCTAGTTCATAAAATTCACTACCTTTTATGGCTTCTTTCAAGGTTAAAACTTTCGCATTTGCATCTATTTCAATGTTCATCTCAGTGGCTAAGTTTAATAAGTCCACTTTTCGACACTTTCCCCAAATTGTCATATTTATAAACAAAGAATTAACTACTTTTACCTATCAAGATATTAAAAAGCCTATTTAAATATTGAGACAAATCCACACTCTCGTAATGGACCTCATATAATATAAACTTTTTATAACATCTTAATTCACAAATAAAAGTATGAGTTTTTTTTAACATAAACCTTTATATAAATTATTGAATATCTTTTTAAGACAATTAACAAGGTTTAATTTTATTTAATACAAGCAATTTAATAAAACCTATTACGCTATAAATTCGAAAAAATATTTCAATTGCATAAATACACACTCAGGAATAAAGTAAAAATAAATAAATTTATTTGCGATAAATTTATTCTAAGAATATGTTCAATTTTATATTTTTAATGCAAGGAATATAAAAATCACTTTTAACAACATCCCTCTTTATGCATTCAATATTCAATAACAAAAGAGAAATAAATGAATACACGAAATTATTTTCCAATAAAATAAAAATAGAATATTTGTAAGCAACAGATGTTTTTTTCTTACTTAAAAAAACAGCATCAAAATAAATACCATCTTTATTTTAACCACAGGAAATAATAAATTCGAAATACGAACACCTGTCAACAACTTAATAAAAAAAGCAATTGTAGCTTCGATATTTTTTTTAGTCAAACGGAAAGCTTTACTGTCCGCCATTTTTGTCCAGCGAACATATTTTTCAAAACCAAAACTTGATTAACTCAAGATTTTTTAAACAGTATAATTAGTTTATACTCAAAAATATTTTAATAAGCACAAATATTTTAATGAACACAGGTATTTTTTCCCACGAATTTTAATAGTGTTGTCATTCAAAAAAATTATTCTTGAATACACTAAAATTCTGAAGTATTTTTTATACGCTATCAAAACTTGATAAATACAATAATTTTTCAACAGTATGATTGAAATATATATACCTTTCAAATGTATATAAAAATATCTTTCCAAGAACCTTAACAGTACTATCATGCAAAAACAGCTTGAATATACTTTAAATTTTTATTCGTTAACAAAACTTGATGAACACAAGTTTTTTTTTTTAACAGTATAATTATTTTATACCTTTCAAATGTATATAAAAATATTTTTCCAAGAATTTTACAGTGCTCTCATTCGAAACGACTTTGAATACACAAGATTCTTAAATATTTTTTTCCTTTTCGATATCAAAATACATACTTCGCAACAAAAATATCCATTACGCTCGAGGTAACTAAATTTCAACAATTAGCTAGACTTAATGCCTAATATTTAACAATTAAAAAATATTTTTAAATAAAGTATTTTAGCATACACAATTGTATCCAGAAATTTTTTTGTTACCAAAAATGGCGTCTTCCAATAGAATTTTTAACACGTTACGAAATATTGATATCATACCTAATTGTTTTAGAGTAATTCATACAAAACTTTCTGTTTATCATATAAAAAACAACTCAAAACTCAATTTCCAAGGGATTAATTGCACCTTATTAAGTTTTTTTTTACGAGTTAAACGGGTTTTTTTTTGTTAAAACCGAAACTAATTTCATAAACAGAGTTTTGTATTGGCATTTCAATTACCACAATTTTTTCGACACTGGAGAACGACAAAATTCATAGAGGCACTCACCCGCACCGACGAACTGATATTGTCGAAAATCCAACCGCAAAGCCACCAATTTTTCCATCTTGTAATGAATTACAAGAAACAGCATAGAAGTTTCGAGGTTCCTCTATTTATTTAAAAACACATTTTAAAATCGTTTAATTCAGCTTATAAATTTTTACAGCATTCATTTAACGTTTAACATCCAACAGGGTTCGTTTCTTATTTATCAGTCCGTTTTCGGACATAAGCATCTCTAAGTCCGTGTTACTCCATCAGTCGGGCAATAGCTCTGCGGTTTTGTTTTCATGTCTCATGAGTCATTGAGTTTTCTAAGAATAAGTTATTTTAGTTGTTATTTTTTTTAAATTACAACTTCTTGCTGACTGTTGGTTGTTTTAATCATTTATCAAGGAAAACTTGCATCGAAAGAAGTTGGAATTTTAAAAAATTAACACCTAAAATATTCTCTTCGAAAACTTACTCCCGAATACCAAAACAACAGTAGACATATATTTTTCAGGCTTGTGTGCTTGGTCACAAAGACCCGCTTATAAACCATCGTCAAGAAGGACGGACAGGACATACACACACATGTAAGGCAGATGCTGCCATCTATCGCCACCTCCACAATTTAGACATGTCTCTGAAGGGGAGGGAAATAGTCTCCAGAGACCTGTACCCGTGGGAAACTGCGCAATGACCGACCACAGGACTTTCGGACCAACAGATTTGACGAGCACGTACTCCGTATATTCTCGACAAACACAAACATCCATGCCTTACCGGGATTCGAACCCGGACCCAGAGGCTCCAAAGGCTAGCTCCCTTACCGTTGCGCCGCCGGGTCGGGAAAAAACAACAGTAATTCGAGAGACGTGAAAACAAAACCGCAGAGCTATTGCCAGATCCTCCGTGAAACAAACCCGTTCTTAAAGAACTAAAATAGCCTACTTTCCTGTTACTTACTGAAATATACTTACTGAAATTCTTATCAGGAAACTACTAGGTTTCTAACAGTAAATATCAACCAAAATAATTTTTAATAGAATTTAGAAATAATAGAACCGATTTTGGAAGGGGGGTACGGACAGACAGACGGACATCGATCCCTTTTTTGATCCTTGTTTCCTGGGCCAGGTTTTTCGTTTCTGAAACTTGCGAATTGAACGAGGTCCTATGGGAAAGCCATCAAACTCCTGGAAGGGCCTGGATGCAATCGGACTTTTTTTAAAAATGTTAATGCTGGTATCAGAATGAAAGGGGATTATAATATTCTGACGGGGGTGCTGATCAGTGGAGATCCATTGACATAAAAGGGAAGTCACCGTTATTAAGAGTACACCCGTGCAACGCCGGGTTTAAAAAGCTAGTTCTTAATAAATGTTTTGTGTATTAGATTTCTCCTATTTGGTAAATATATCGCTTTACTCTTAAATGAGGTAGTACATGACTCGGCGAGAGAGCATGAAATGGTGTTGCCCTCTACGTGCTAAAAGAGGAACAAATAAACTCTTCACCGACGTTGATGGCGACACCTACCGCCGCGCCGGGTCAATTTACGGTCGAGTTATGTCGAATAATCGTCGCACTAGAACTATACGAGGGCTATTGGCGAAGATAGTTATTTAGAACCACAGTCAAGTGACGGTCACTTTAGGGGATGGTACAAAAAGTGCTCATCACAGCAGTGGTGGCTTACTCCCCATAATCCCCTTCAAAGACCGAACATATGTCTTTTGGGGAAAGCATCTCCAGAATTACAATAGTTGTTTGTAGGTTAAATGGGAGGAAAAGCTGAAGATAGAAACATGGATCTTGGTGTCATTTTTTATATAGTGATCTCTAGATTTACAAAACCAATTAAAAAGAAAAATTTCAAGAAAATTCCAATACAAAGAAGGGTCTTTTATGTCTATTGATACAATTCAAGTTGTGTTTTTCAGAAGCTGTTTATTAGAACCACTTTTACACTCGCCAAATTTGTAGATAAAAATGTACAAAAATGTAACACATTTTTAATAGTTTTATTGAAAAAAATACAATATTTTAACATATGGTAAAACATAGGTGTTGAGAATAAATTGAAACAAATATTTTTACAAAATTTATTTTATTGTAAAAAGACTTAGGTCCCTCAAATTCAAACATGAAAAACGATACAAATGGTTGAAATGCCTATGAAGTTTTGTTCCAAAATTAATGTTAGGTTGTAACAACTTGAAGATTTACTATGCATAATGAATTAATTCCTAAATGTTTGCAGTCACACTACAGCTCCGTTTTAGACTTCTTTTTACCGGAACGATCATAAGTCTTCAGTTCATTTGAAGCATGCTTAGCAATGTAATTGATGAAATCTTTAAGATCTCGGCCACCCTAAAGATAAAAAAACACAGGTTATACGAGTAACATTTCAATCATTTAGGAGTAAAAATTAATTTAGAAAAAACATTCGTACAATATATTGGGATTCCAAGTTAAGTTTAATTTATCAATAAGCTAACCGAGTTAAATAAGGCTGTATTAACAATCTATTTTTTTATTAATAAGTGCTTCATAATTATAATAGTCTAATTAAATTAAGACTAATATTATTGGAACCAACCTTAGGTTGCTTTTATACTATATAAAAAATACATTTCTGTTTACAGCCATAAGGTAAAATTTAACATTGTGTATGTGAAGATTTCTTACTGGAATTAGTCTTCACTTAGTTAACAAAACTTTTATTCCTTGCTACTTATACAACGTAGTTTCACAAACTTTTAACACTTAAACCACGGGTTCACCAAGCATCAAAATGTTTACAATGATAAAAAGCAGCTTTTTCATACACAAATTTTCATGGAATGTCACTTTTTCGAAAACAGAAAACTCAAATCTCCATGGAGACCGTTAAGTCACGCGATATAAAATATTTTTTAATGCTCGTGCGAAAAATAAAATTAAAGGTAATCTCACGATTTCGCAGTGTACAATAAAAATTTCTCAGGCCGTATAGAAATTTACAATGGATACACATGTCAAAGTTAATGTTTTAATTTGGAATAAAATGTCCCACTGTATCAAAACGGGTACAAACAAAATTATCAACTATTATAAACTCAAGTATAAGTCATGGAAAGCAAGAAATTGAAAAAGTCGATACTTACTTCATATTTCTTGGGACTAGATTTGTGAGTTTTGGGAACCCAGTAAAGAGTAGGGAATCTAAAAAGAAAAAATAAGTTTCAATACAAATTTCCCTTTAATTTTAAGGGTAAACCTTAAGAGAAGTTCAATATTTGTTAGTACAAAAAAGAAATCACTTGGGAAAAACGTTTTAAAAATAAAATGTGATCAAGTTGTTAAGGGGCCTAAAGATAGCACGGGAAAAAATAATTATCAGTAGAGCTTATTTAGTGTCACAACGACAATCAAATTTTGATTAGGACTAAAAATATTTTTAAATAGTAAGTTTACTTTTTATATTTGAAGTACAGTAACCAGGACATTCACTGCAACATGTGCATATAATGGATAATTCCTTGGAACAAATTAATAGACTTTGCATACCAACTTAAATGGATAGTTTCATTGATAACTGAAACTTGTCTGGTTGAAATCTGCCTTTATGAAAAATCTGACAGGGTTCATACAGATTTTAAAAAGTAAAAATTAAGTAGTTTTTAAGGACCTTATTTTATATATAATTTTATAATACTATACTACTAAATGTACTTTTAATTTCTTTATAAACACTCTAAATTAAGTACATTTTCTTTGATTTATAGTGTTGGGGGGGGGGGGGGGCATCTCAAATCTTCATCAGATTTGTCTATGTGTGTGAACATGCTTTGCTGTTCATTTGGTGCATTACCATCAAGTTTTGGTCGTTTGGCAGTTTCATAAGGCTAGAATTTTAGGCACTGGGTTTTGCAAAACAAAAAAAATAAATAACTTGACTGCCCTCTGAGATTGAAATCCCTGACTTTTGTTTTTTTAATGCATATCATTTAAAATGGTTCATACATTTGCTTAAAAAAATTTAAGCTATTTTCCAGAAATATCCAGACTAGAAATTTACTAGCAACATAAAATCTAAATATATAAAGCGTGTATCCAGGGGTGAAACTGCCCACCCCTGAAAAATCCTGAAACCAAAAATGTGTTTTATGGGGGGGGGGGGGGAGGGGTGTAAGTGACAAAATAAAAATTTGAAGATAGCGAGGATAGGGGTAAAGTGATAAATTATGAATACATACGATTTAGGTATCATAGGATTTTTAAAAAAATAATTTTGAAAAACATAGGACAATGTAAATCAAATAACTGCTTACAGTTAATCAGTGAAAAAAAGTTAAAAAATTCTTGATGACTCCCTGTATATCGCAATTTTACATGTCTAAGTTTCACATGGTTCATAAAATTTTTAAGGAAAAAAAAATCCAAGTACTTTTCCAGAAAAATTCAAGAAATAGTAATTGATATAATCATAAAATCGGAATAGATAAAGCGTTATAAGTCTTTCCTCAATTCTTTTTGTTGAAATTAAAACCTGTATAAAATCCGAAACCCCAGCGTAGAAAAAAAGTCCAATAAAAGCTTAAAACAATTTTCTTTTTCATTCAAATTTTTCTTGCCATCACAAGGTCATCTTGCCATCACGACAAACGGACGTTGTCAGACACTTGATCAAAAAAATATTATGGTTGTCCGACTTGGCCTCAACCCGAGCTACAAAAGTAACAAGATAATCTTTCGATCACGCAGAGCCCGAGAACTGTCAATCATTCTGAAGCAATGTGACGTCAAAGACGCTTTCGTAAAAAATTACTAGGCAGCAAAATAAGTAAATCAGGAAGCATTATTGGACTCCTAATGGGAGATTGCACTGGCTGGCCGTGATTTGAAGACATCTTAGTGTAATCAAATCTTAATTCATCTTCCCATTTTGATTGAAATTTTTATCTTCCTTAAAAAAAAGTCTTATTTTAACTGTAGTTTATTGAAATTTTAGTTTAGTTTTACCTAATTACGGACACCGTAAAAGTGGTACGGTGAGAAAAAACAAGTAAACAATCGTTCAAAAAAGGCAACGCAGTTGTAGCGAATCGCTGTTTCAGTGAATTTGCATCGCAAAATTGCGATGCGATACTGCTTACATCGAACCCTGGTTTCGACCATCCATCTGCACAGTAGCTGACGATGGCTACGCTAATTGCAAAAAGGGGGAAATGGCACAGGAATGCCATCAACGCCCGATGACACACTGCTTTTGTCCCCTAAACTCAGCATGTTTTTAGAACCAAAAAATATAAAACCGATTTTTTCGAGAATTAAAAAAGCGGAAATTGTTTTGGGAGAAGGAACTGAATTTTTAGGTGAGAATAAAAACAAAAAATCGGAATTCCGCTAAAAAGCGGAAGACTGGCATCCCTGAACATGGAAATCAAGTTTGGCGACATATCATTTGGCGACAGTTAACGAATTCGAAGAGGAAAAAAATTAAAAATTGAAAATTAAGGACTTTAAGGGCCCTTATTTAAGGACCTATTAAAATTAAGTAGTTCTTAAAGACTTTTAAGGACCGTGCGAACCCTGTCTTAATGAAAATATGCTGTTATCTAACTTACCCGTGAACTTCAAAAGTAGGAGGCACATCATTTGCTGTTGCGTCCATTTTGACAATTTCAACGTCTTCACCTTCCAGCTACAAACAAGTAAAAATTGTAAGAATTTATATAAGGACATGTGCCAGGTTATGAATATAAAGTTGGGACTGTAAAAAATAATTTTAAGATTTAATAACATTGATAAAGAAAAACTTTTTCATTGTAACATTGACAACTGACATTTCAGTTGTAAAAGTACCTTATTACAACGCAAGTATGCAATGTATTTATAAATAAAGTTATTCTATGTGGGAGGGGGGCAAACCAGTATAATTTTTATAAATTCTTAATTATAAAGATAAAACATCCTTTTACGTTTTTTTAAATTACATTCCCACTTATGCTCTTAACAAACTCAAAAGTAATTTTTAAAGGAGAATTTAATTTTAAAGCTATATGAAAAACTATAATAGCTAAAGATGATAAATTTTTAAAAACAGCTTACCTCTTTTCCCAATTCTTCATAAGCGGGAGCCAACTTTTTACAATGTCCACACCAAGGAGCATAAAATTCAATCAAAATGTCCTTATCATTATCGACTACAAGTTCTTGGAAATTCTGTGCAACAGCAATCTGTTTTAAAATAAATAATCCAAAATTAAAATTTAGTAACCACAAACAATTTAGTACCTTATAAAGGTGTAAAAAAATTAAGTATTTAAAAAACAATCATCCTTACTTTCACTGGGCCATCATTTTTTTCTGGTAAAGCTTCAGATTTCAGATGTGGGTCAAGACTGCCCTCTAGGAACTTCTTAATAAAGGCTTCAAAGTTTTCCACACTAAGGATAGATTAGAAAGACATTTAATTTTTCTAATTGGCCCTTTATTTAATATCAATAACTTTATAATAGTTTGATTTGTAAATCACATTCATTATTTTTGTACTTTTAACTGTAACAACTGTTTTTTCAGTACAGACAACAAAATCGCATTTTAAAAAAATTATTGCTCCGTCTAAACTATGTTAATTTTTATCAAAGAAAACAATTTTACCATTTATATTTGTAAATCTTTAAATGTGTACCATTTTTGTATAAAACTGCATGCTGTTTGGTTATCTTTTATACATGCATAATTACACAGTACTTAAGTGGAATTTAAATATTTATAATTTGTTAATAAATTTATCTTCAGAATGAAAATATGGTTATTTTGCCAGGATAATTTCTTAACAAGAAAGTCATAGAAGCAACCATATATGGTGCCTATATTTTAGCACTTACCAATTATATTTATGTTTCCATTTTGAAAATTTATAAACATTGTTTGCAGCTTGTAATATTTTCAAAAACTTAGAAGTGACTATTTACCATGGTGATTAAAAAATGTCTACTATTTTTAATATATAGGGACACAAAACTGGGAAATGCAGTCACACACATGTATATCATAGTTAAAAACAGAACAAGTGCAGAAACTTGTTTAAAAAAACTGCCAGTACTGTGTATACACATTTAAAAATCTACACCACGTTAAATTATGTCTCCGACATCATAAAAGGTTAGAACTGAAAATTTCCTGGCCTACACACTTGAACATAAACTTAAATTTGCAACATTATATCAAGTTTGAATAATTTTTGTTAAAGTATACCTGAATTCTTCCTTCATGTTGAATTTTTGGCCAGCTTCGTTTTTGGCACCAACAACAGGCTTGTCACCTTTGGCTCTCAATCCAAAATCTTCAACTTCAGCTGAAAATTTATCTTTGTTGCTAATGGCAAAGTTGACTTGTCCTTTATAGTTCTGGGCTACTTTCATAACTCTGTTACGCCAGTAGTTTGTTCCTATAAATAAGTTTAAAATCAACAAGCAGAAAAGAATACATTTTTCAAAGTAGTTTAAGACAGTAATAAGATCTAAATGCTATAAAATAACCAAAGAAATTAATTTAAAATTTCTAAAAGACACATTATAAGGTATTAAAAAATAAAACCTAACGATAACTTTTAACTAATTTAGTAGGTTTTATTTTTAGTCATAAAAAAATCTAGAAACGATCTTTATTTACCAATTAGTAATTATGCTAGTGATACTACTTAACACAACTTACCTTTTACATTCTTTACATAATCTACGTCATAGTACACAACCACTAGAGGATTTTTAAAATCATCATGATTGTCATGGGTTCGGTGACCAACAAGTCCATGGCTAAAGTTATAAAGGATAATACATAAGTATACCAAAAGGCTAATAATTAAAAAAGGTAAGTGAAATGCAAAGAATCAAACAGTAAAATTACATGAAGTTAATAATGCAGTAACATTTTTAATTACCTCAACTCTGAAATTGAAAATATTCATAAATGCGAAACTGTCAAATTTTTTTAACAAGGTGCTTTGTCCCTGCTTGCTTTTGATAAAGGTATTATGCAAAGAAATTTTGTTTAAATTTAAGGTAGGGATTTTCATATATTGTGGACAATAAAATTTAGTCAAATAAACAGATCACTAATCCATTATATTAATATGCTAAAGCTTTACAAAATGCTCTCAAAATTACTTGATAAAATGAAACACATCTTAACATTCTCTTTTTAAAAAGCAAGTTTCAATATCAAAAAAAACTATATACAAAATCAATAAACTACTTTAAAGACAATTATTTCATTAACTTACTAGTTGGTTTTAATGAAGTCCTTAATTTCATCTTTATCTTCAGAACCAGTATACTTCACTTCTTGGGGTTCAAATTTACTGAAGAACTTTTTGGGACGGAATAAAACTATTTCACTGAAAAAATATAACTTTTTTAAATATTGTTAGAGTTCATATCAATAATACTATGCATTAAAGAATTTTTACATCTGAATTGCAATAATACGGTAATATTAACTATGATGCCCAATCTTGATATATTTAAAACTAAATTTGATACAGCAGTTACAAGTTTATAAACTAGGGAAATAGTTTTTAAAAGTACTGAATTCAAGGAAAGAAAATTTCAATAACAATTTAGCCTGGGTATTTTATCCATAAGTAGAATTCCTAATTTGTGGATGTATTGTACATTTAATTATAAATCGTCATTTTAACAAAATGACGGAAAAACATTTTCTTAATTGAAGAACTTAGTGGAAGAACGTGCTAAGTGACAAAAGGATGAAAATGATCTTTGTAGTTTTTAGTTTACAGTCAGATCTGTTGAAAACTGTACTTGTAAACCCCAAAAAATATACTAAACCTTAAATTTATTTTTTAAAAAAGGGGAAACTTGTTATCGTTCAAGTTAGTAATATGTTCTTTGACACAAAGATCTAAAAAAAATTTTAATGTCACTTGGCACGTTTTGCCACTAAGCTCATTAATTGTTTCACTAATAGTCTCATTTTAATATTTAAATATTTTAAGTCTCATTTATATTGAAATATAAAATGAAATTAATTTAATATATTCAGAAGTTAGTGTGCAAAGGTGGAGAAAATTTTTTGAAAGAAAATTACATTGCTGAAATTATAAATATTTCTTACTCTGAATATCCGTATTTCTCTATTATATCTTTATTGGAAGTAAAGGCAAATGAAACAGATTCTCTTAATTTGTCAGCAGCCTTTAAAAATTCTGCTTTAAGTGAGCTTGATGCATCAGCAAAATAGCCTGGAATCAAATTGAAATATAAATTCCACAAACAAGGATGGTCATGACATCATATTTAAATAAATTAGGTGTTAAGCTTATTTAAATTATAATTTAATCAGTTAAAAATCTGTTTTGACCCGAGGGCCTCAAAACTCCATCCGAGATAGCACCAGTGGAGACCGAGGATATACATTTTAGGCTTACAATAATAAATTAATATTTAAATGTTACAAATTAAATAGCATAACCTAAATCTCCTTTTTATACACGGCTTTCAAAATTTTAGCTTTGAAAATACATAACTAATACATTACCAATGACAACAACATCTTCCTTCACAACCTTTTCGGCATCTTCAATAGTTTGAAGTTCTTTTGCACTGGGGCCAACTTGAGACTTCATATACTTAACAATACCATCTATAAAAGAAATTTCCTTTATGTAGAACTATTTCAAGAATTATAATTCAGAAACATATTTCTTAACTTTTTTTTCCCTCATTACCTGCATCACGAGGCCCATTGTATTCAGATGAGAATTCTCCGCTTCTGAATATCTTTAATGTAGGATAGCCACTCACACCATATTTGGAACAAGTATCTTTACCAGCATCGGAGGTACAGTCAACCTAAATAAAAATAAGTTACAGAATCACTTTTTGCTTTAAAATTATCAAAAAGCAACTTTAAAAAAAATATTCAAGCTGTGCTTCAAAGTTACTTGAAATATTCATACCAGAGTACAAATAATGAGCATGCTTAATATTTTTGTGTAATACAACAGGATAAATATAACAGTATTAGGAATTTTAAAAAAAAAATTAACATACACACTACAAGTTACATGTGTCTATGAAAGTGTATTAACTTCATACAAAATTAAATCTTTCTGTGAATATTTACATTTAGACTGCACGGAAAAGCAGTTTTTCTTTACAGTAGAGAAGTGTTAAACAGGAAAACTAGTAAATAGTTTCCATCGCCAAGTGCAATAATTAAGTAAAATAAAGCACAGTAAACTTATAAATCTATTTAATATGTTAATTTAACACATTTATAATTGTCTTTGCCGTAAATGAGTGAGTTTCATTATTGCATTAAGTTGCCCAGCAATGAAAATGCTGAAATGTTAAACATTCCACTTCATATTTCACACAATTCAATAGGTATAGCAACCCTACCTTAAATTTTCAAGCTTGACAAAAGTTGTTAATGAACAGACCAACCATTCTATCATAGCTATAAGGATGCTTACTATTCATATTTTAATAAACCCAGTTTTCCCTCATATTCGAAATTAGTAGACTAAGAAAAGTTATCTAGGTAACTAGAAAACTCCCCTAACTGACAAGAGAATATTGTAGAGAAATACTCGACTAGACAGCCTTGATCAACTAAGGGAAACTAATGTTTCTACCGATTAAAGAAAGTGCATGTTGAGTTACATGCAATCTACAGAGTGTAATTTTTATTCACTTAACAAAAGACTGAGTGCAACAACTTATATAAGGTCAATAAGTAAAACTAATGTCAAAAGTACTGGATTATCAACACAAACTTTCATAATACCTTTGCAAGTGGGATAGGAGGGTCAGCTTTCTTGAGTATGCTGGCAGCTTTGTCATATTCCGGTGCTAATCTTTTGCAATGACCACACCTAAATATACAATTTTTTTTTCTTCATTATACATTCTATAGATAAATAAAAAAAACACTTTTGACGAGTCCATTCAATATGAGAGCGCTACGAAATTTTTGACGACAAAAACCTGTTGTCATGTATATAGAAGTTATCGGTCAAAACATTGACAAGTGGTAGAGGAGCATTAAGTAAACAAATAGCTCTAGGGTATAATACCAAGTTCGAAATATAAATTAAGCCTGCTAATTAAGAGTGAAATATCAATTATGCAAGCCATTATAGCTATAGAAAAATAAAGAATTATACATACCAGGGAGCAAAGAATTCGATTAAAATAGCATCGTGTTCAACTACCCGGTCTTCGAAGTCTGCCCCGGACAAGTCTAAAACATCACTACCTAATACAAAAGCTAATGAATTTAGAATACAAAAAGTAATTAATAGTTTCATTTTGATACTAGCTACCAAATACAGTGCTACAGGTGCCTACAATTGAGTATTTAAACCCTTCAAACAAGTGCCGGCGTTTTCTCTGGGAAGAACGTGTCAAAAGTTACTTCGTAAATAAGCTATCTACCTCAGAGTGTGCTGTCAGTCAGCGATTGGTCGAAAAAAATGACTAGATAAAAATATTAAAAAGTACAATGATAGAGCGAAAATTTATTGGGAAATTGTATTCATAATAAAATGTTGAGAAAGATAAAAAGTTTTTTTTGAGTTTAAGCATTTTGATTCACTTTCTTTAATGTAAATGCTAGTTTTTATCGTTTTGGCTATGTCCTCACTACGACATCAAACGCCACAAAGGCAACAAAAGCAACAAAATTTGGCGATTGCCAAGGGCGCCAAGCGATGCAATAGCATGGGGGCTGACTCTGCCAAGTCGCCAATTTTTGTTGCATTTGTTGCCTTTGTGGCGTAGTCAGGACATAGCCTTTGGAAACTAGTTTCGTTTTGAAGCTCCGACAAAGTAGTTTGGGATCAGGGTCCAAATTCTGGACTCGAACCACTAAATCCTGTAAATTATTTTGAAAACAATAAGAGCATCTGAAACGAATGAAATGATTGGTGGATTATAATTAGTCATTATTTAATTAAACTTCCCATTGAAAAGACATGTTAACATAAGGAACCTCAGGAACTATCAGAGATTTTTCCTCCAGACCCATAGTTAAAATTTATAAGGCATTGTTCTTTAATTCAAGTATTTTAGTTTTAATTCTAATAAAACAATGTGTATTAACTATTTTTAAATAAGGCTTGTACCATAGGCTTATACAAAACAAATTATGGAAATGAAAATTTGCAAAATGTCCTCTTGAGAGGCAAATCCATTTTTTATGAATTATAAGTGTTGTGTTAAATGTTTTATTTTCTAATTTTTTGTAAATAAAACACTATTTACAAAACATTTGTCAATGTCAATGTTTATTAAACGCATTTATTACCATATTTTATACAAAAGAAAATCTTATTGTTTTCCCTAGTGAGTATTTGTAGCAACTCAAGCCACCTCAGTCTACGGTCGTCATCTAACTATTCATTACTACTGTTATCTACTGTTTTAAAAAAATTATCCTCCTTGAAAATACTTCTAGTTTTACATTCAATTTTAATTGTCATTATAAATTAGAATGTTTGTATGCATTTAAATTCACTTGTGCCTTCACTTTTATAAATTATGCAAAATAAAGAATAATAATTGAAGGTAATGGTTGCATTGAGTATAAGGCATTAAGTGCTAAAAATCTATTTTAATCGCTAAGGATTTCCTTAAAAAAATTATTGCGTTAATTTTATAAGATTTAAATAACATTACATGTTTTTTTTTCTTTGAAAGGATTATTTTAAGGTTTAAAACCGTAATATAGTGTGTTGTTTAATTAAAGAAGTTTTTGTAATTACAATACGTTTTTATTAAATAACTTGATAAATCACAGTACGAAACTTATTAATACAAAAGTATCCCATGCCCATCACTTTTGGATAATTTTTCTGAAGTTGGCTTTTAAAAACAAGAAAAATAAATTAAATTATCTGTAGGTTTTGAATGCTCTTTATTATTATAAAACATTATTTATAAAAAAAAATGATACAAAAAATATATTTTAATTGAATATCCAAATTTGTTAAATTACCTACCTTACCTACCTTGTTTTATTTTTAAGAATAATAGCCCTTTTTTAAGCCCGCAAAGTTTGTGCATCATATTTATTTACATCATTTATAGAATTTTTTTTTAATAGAAATTAAAATATTTCCGTGAAAATTGATTTAATCAAAGTTCACACATTTATAAACCATATACATAAGTATTCCTTTTCAGCAAAAAGTTCTTATCTAAAATGTAAAGTTTTTCTTCTTTTTAGTGTGGAAATTACAGCTTTTCAAGAGTAAAAATATTGTAATGACCATAAAACTGAAAATCGATGCAATCTCGTAAAAACCATGAAAAAAATTCAAAAGCTCCCAAGGAGGTATGATTTATTTGATAAATTATTAAAATAATGTTATCAATAACAAATTTAAAACTTATAAACATGCTTCTTTGTGGTAATCAATACTACTAATATTCTTTTGTAAAACACTAACATGGGTTGCATATAAGAAATTTAGTAGAAATGTTTCGATCAAGTATAATTTATACATTATTTGTACCATATTTTTAAGCACTTTATTAATAACTATAATAATGAAGTTTTTGATTGTTTAATTATCCCTGATTTTCGTTGTCTGATTAAAAATTATGCTTAAGTGTAAATTTTAAACTTGTAGGCAGATATTCAAGTTTCTGGATCTAGTGTCGTGATATCTCAAGGAAAAGTAAATGCAACTGAAAAATCAAAACAGGTATAAAAATTGAGTAACTATTATTACTTCATATTTGAATTTAAAATGTTATTGCTGGTACTTGAATGATATTAAGATGTATCAAGTCTGCATTTTCAGCAATTGGCCTGTTTCAAGGTTAAACGATGGGGTTAGTACAATAGATCAGTGGTCGCAGTGCTTGGCCCTGACGGGCCGCCCCACTCGAGTCATAAGTGCATTGTATTATTTTCTTTTAAAACACAGTGTTTGTTTAAATAAAATTTGTTTTGTAGTATAGTATTTGCATTATTTTTTTTATAAAAGTTATTTTTAAAAAATTAAGTTCTGAAACTATTTAATTGCATAAACATATTACTTTCAGACTGCATCTAAATCTACATCGAAGCCTCAGACATCTAAAGCTTCTCCAAGAAGAAAATTTCAAACTAGAGCAGGTCAGTTGGTACTTTACTAATTTTTTTTAAGATTTGTGCAGCAGTTGTCGAAGTTGTTTTGCAGACTTTAGTTTCTAAATATTTTTTCTTTTATATCTCTACTAATGATTTATTTAGAATTCCACCATATTTCTGAAGGTTGAAATTAAACTTTTTTATGCCAATAGTATGCCAATGATATTTGTAAAGCGTGAGAGTATTATATTTTTTCATTACATTTTAGCAAAATAAAATAAAAATATATTATGTAACAAAATAGTCAACCATGATAAATTAACCAATTAATTCCCCTTAACAGCCACATTTACTAATGGAATATTATGTGGAAATTTCAGTCTTCGAGCAGTCCATAAATTACATTAAAACCATTCATGTTGGCTTTTCAACCCAAACAAGATAGTTTTAATTTTTTAGAAATTTTACGAATTTTCCCCTGTAATATTTATAAATTTGGAACACCTAGCGTATTCAGGCCGGAATGCTATTTGGTAACTTTTGGCGTTCATGAAAAAGTAAACACAGGGTTGCTATAGTTAGTAGTATTTTACAAAATATTTATATTCATTCCGGTACGGCATCAGTAAATTCACTTTTAAAAAATTATTATTTTAATTTTTAACATCAATATTTGGTTCCTTAACGTTGAAAAATTATTAGGATTAGTTAATTTAGAATAATAATTACGTAGCTCGTTACTTGTTTGTTTTGTTTCATAGCTGGTTTACTGCTTCTCCAGATGCAGCTTATTCCTGTCATTATAGTATGGCTTTTTTTCCCGTGCGTTTTCTCTCGGTTGCATTTCTTGAATTCCTTCCGCTGCTTCTGCTTACGGAGTGGTGTCGGTAACGTGAGGGAATAGTTTCCCATGATGTTTTGTTTTTATCATGTCTTGAAAGCCCAGTAATGTTTTAATGGTCGAAACTTAAAATGTTGTATGCCATATACGTTATGAAATTATCCTGTCTGCGACGCAAGTTTTGAAACTCGGAAATCTTTCGACTCCCTCCTGGCCGTTGATTGTGGCCACTCGAGCCGTGATATCCTTAAAAAAAACGCTAGTACCCCCTCCGGGCCGTCGATTGTGGCTACTCGGCAATCCTCCGGGCCATCGATTGTGGCCACTCGAGCTGTTATATCCTTCAAAAGACCGCTGGTGTCGATTGTGGCAACTAGACATGTGAAACTACGTTGTGATAATAAATTATTTAATCAAAAGTTGTTAATAAGTTAAATTATTATCCGCCTGCGGCCGATTATAATAAAATCCAAACCAAACCTTGCACACCTTTCGAACAAATACTCACCTGCACAAAAGCCGGAATTTTCAAAATAAACCCATTTCACGCTTTACTATTGTTTACATAATTCTTGTACGCTGTATTTTCAACCAAACCAACATAAAAGTAAATTAGTTTGCAAGATTTGGCAACAAGATTGATGTAAACATCCATCGAGTTGAAATTGGAACTGGAATGTTTACCAAATTGAGTACGTTTTCGCTACTTGGCTGCAAAAGTTAAGCCGCCAAATCGAGACCGGCCTGAATACGCTAGCAGTACCATAAATTTTGAAAATTATAATAGGTGTACTTGCAGGTGTACTATGCAAGTAGGGTACTATATAAAAAACCTGTCACTTATAACAAACTGGCAACGTTAATAGAACATGTTAAATATGCAAATAACAGTAATGTTAAATATACAGCGAAAATTTCTTACAACTACAGTCCATGCTCGCTAATCTGAAGGCTCTTGCACGTAACCTCCTGAGCATTAGACCCAGCTTTTTTTTAAATTTATGCACTAGATTTTTCGGCAATAACAATACAATTTATAATTTTATAAATAATAAATTTTTATTTAAATTCTGATTATTTTAGCTGGAAAGAGGATTTTAAGATAATATTGTCAAAAATAAGCCTAATTCTGAATTTTTAAACAAATGTGTTATTTAAAAATTATGCAGAGAAGAAAACCACAAATTTTTGCACATTTTCAGTGCATTCCAAAGGTTAATGTGAAGATTTCTTACTGGAATTAGTCTTCACTCAGTTAACAAAACAACTTTTATTCCTTGCTACTTATACAACGTAGTTTCACAAACTTTTAACACTTAAACCCCAGGTTCACCAAGCATCAAAATGTTTACAATGATAAAAAGCAGCTTTTTCATACACAAATTTTCATGGAATGTCACTTTTTTTTTCGAAAACCGAAAACTCAAATCTCCAAGGAAACCGTTAAGTCACGTGATATAAAATATTTTTAAATGCTCGTGCGAAAAATAAAATTAAAGGTAATCTCACGATTTCACATCCTCCCACCTTGAGTAGTAGAAGTTCTACGACTCAACACTAGAGATCCTCTCTCAGGGATTTTGACAGTTCGACTTTTCTTGTCTTTGCTTGAACACTTAAGGTCAGTTTTCTTGGTAGAGACTATTTTTGTATGTAACGTATCTTCATCCAGTGGAAATGGTGAATCGCTCGCAGAAATTTCCAAAGGGTAGACGCGCTGAATTGGACGCAGAATCTCTCCACGCGACGTTTTGAGTTTGAAGAGTCGACAAACTCCATCTTTTCCTGGTAGAACTTCCGTCACTTTTCCCAGAGGCCAGTCGATGCGATTAGTGTTATCACTTTTTATGAGCACTATATCCCCCAAATTTATCTTCGAGGTTTTAACTTTTTCAGACCTTCGTATCAATGATCCAAGATATTCAGACCGAAACCTTTTTCTAATGTTTTCCTGCAAAGCTACTCTGTATTTGACGCGCTTGTTGAGACTTTTATGATCAGCAGTATCACAGTCAGGAACCCCCGATAGCTTGATGTCCTGAAGAAACATGGCAGGTGTAAGAGGAACAAATTCTGAATCACATTCATCTATGTAGGTTAAGGGGCGAGAGTTTATAACAGATTCGCAATCGCAAAGAACGGTTATTAATTCTTCATGAGTTAAACTTGCTCTTCCTAGTATTCTTCTCAAAAGACCCTTTAGAATACTTATGAGCCGCTCCCACCATCCTCCCCACCAGGGTGAAGAAGGGGGGTTAAACTTCCATTTAATTGGATGAAGAGCATTATCACTGCAAACGCGGTTCCAGTCTAAACCTTTAAGCAAGACCTTTAAGGCTCCGACAAAATTAGTTCCATTATCGCAATATATTGTTTCACACCTGCCTCTCCGAGCTATAAATCTTCTTAGAGCTAACATAAAGCTTTCGGTTGATAGTTATGTCACAAGCTCTAAGTGAACTGCTCTATAAACGGCGCACGTAAAGATACAGACCCAAGCCTTCTTTCCGTCTTTCAGAAATAGAGGGCCTGCTAAATCAGTTCCACAAATCTCGAACGCATTGGCTTGTCGTATTCGATCTTCGTGCAAAGGAGCGGATACAGCATCACAACCTTTAGAAGAAAATCTTTTACATGGGATACATCTTGAAATAGCTGATCTCACTGTTTTTCTTCCATTCAAAATCCAAAAATGCTCTCTCAAAATGTTCAGAAGAATTTGAGTTCCAGCATGACTATTTTCGATGTGATAGTAAAGTATTAACCTTTTAACAGCTTCGTGATTGGATGGGAGAATAGCTGGTTCTCTGAATTCCTCTGTATCCTCCATCAAAACAATTTTCGTTTTCAGCCGGATTATGCCATCAGCATCCTTATACGCACTCAGCGATTTGAGCTTTTCATCATGTTCGTTAACAAGAGATTCTGCTTGGATCAATTTTATAACCCGTTTCTCAGCTTCTCTACATTCTTCAGTATCCAGAGATCCCTTTTTCCTGAGGTGAACATCGCTTCTACAGTTTGTAACAAATCTCAAAATCCACCCCACTAATTTCACAATCGATTGGTATTTCGAGAAACGCTCATAAAACCATCCGGTAGACGAATTCTGCTTGATGGAAACCAAGGCCGAAACTGAGCTTTTCTTTTCTTTTAGTATTTCCTCTTCATCGAGCTCAAAATCAATGTGTGCTTCTTTGTCTTCATAAGAGTTTAACCATTTTGGCCCCTCCCACCATCTACTTTTCACTAAAACACTTGCTTTACATCCTCGGGAGGGCAAGTCTGCAGGGTTTTCAACTCCAGGTATATGACGCCATGAGGAAGCTACAGTAATCTTACGAATTTCCTGAACCCGGTTATTCACGAAAATTGACCAATTTTCATGCTTCGTGATCCAGGTAAGAACAGTTGTAGAATCACTCCAATAAAAACATTTAATATCTGTCCAGCCGAGAGCACCTATCACAGATTTCGTCAATCTTGGCCCCACCAATGCAGCAAGACGCTCCAATCTAGGTATTGTTGCAACTTTTGAAGGAGATATACGGGACCTCGAGGTTAAAAAATGCACTTTTTTGCAATCTTCTTGTACAAGATAAATAACGGCGGCATAAGCGTCCTTGCTTGCGTCGCAAAAGGTATGAATAGAAAAGTTTTCAAGATTTTCTGAAGTAACGTTTATCCAGCGGGGAATGGTAACTTTCTCCAATTCTTTAAGCTCCTTAAACCAAAGTATAAATTCTTCTCGAAGGGTTCCGGTGATTTCGTCGTCCCATCCTAACGATAATTTCCAGGTTTTTTTAAGCATAAGCTTAGGGCAGAGCATTACTGGAGAAGCAAATCCAAATGGGTCAAACACTTTGTGAGCTACTGACAACATAGTACGCTTAGTGACGTTATCAACATTTACTTTTTCCAAAAAGCTGACGTTTAGCGAAAAACTGTCTTCAGTTTTATCCCATTGAAGACCTAATAATTCCGTTTTATTAGAGGCGGCTCCGGTTTCAGTAGTTGAATACTCCCAATCTCTTAGAATGAAACCACCTGTCTTCAGTAGATTATTAGAAACATTTATCAATCGCTCCAGCTCTGTTTCATCATTGACACTAGCTACAAGATTATCAACATAGAAACTCTCCAAAAGACACCTAGTAACGAAAGGGTCAACAGCGATATTTTTTTCAATGTGATACTTCAATACAGCTCCTAATAGGAACGGACTGCTGCGAACACCAAAAACTACTCTGGCATGGCGGAAAAACTTATAATTTTCACAAGATTTATCAGTCCACCATAGAAATCTCAAGTAATCTGTCTTCTCTACTAAGACTGATTTGCAAAAAAGCTTTCTTTATATCTGCAATCACACCAATCTTTTTCTCTCTAAACCGTAATAAAATATCAGGTATGAGCTCAATCAAGTTCGGACCACTGTGTAGAGAGTCATTTAGCGAAGAATAACCCTTAACTCTAGCAGAGGCATCAAAAACCGGTCGAATAGGCGTTGTTTTACTAGCTTTGATAACAGGCCTATGAGGCAGGTAATTTGCAGACAAAGCCATTTCTTCAACTGGCACTACTTCGATAATCCCTTCACGAAGCCAATCTGAAAATATTTGCTCATAGCTGTCATATAAATTTTCTTGAAATAGCTTCTTCGTCGTGGTTTCTAATCTTCTTTTAGCTTGTTCAAGATTATCAGCTAAAGGCACACTGTTATCCAACCAAGGCAAGTGAACTTCATAGCGATTATCCTCATTGTACCTAACAGTTTGAAGGAAATGTTCTTTAGTCAAATCTTCTTGCTCTTTCTTAGAGAGCTTTTCAATAGGATCCTGGATCCCAATGGAATCGAGTTTCCAATAGTCTGAAATGTCAAACTCCTTAACGAAAAGTGATGTCACCAGCATAGCATTGCTTGAAGTTACTTCATTTTCAGGAACTTTTCCTAAGAGAGTCCAACCAAGTAAAGTCCCAATAGCTACCAATCTGCTTGACAAGACCCTCCTCTGACCGGTCAAAATCTTTCCAAAAAGGTCAGCTCCTATAAGAACTTGTACGGGTTGTGGCTTTTCTCCAACATCACTTAGAGTTATATTCATATTTTGAAGCTCTTTTATCCATGGCCCTGAATTCACAGGTGAGATATCATTGCAAATTGTAGCTTGATCTAACGCTTCAAAGTTGCACGCGAAATTGTTCTGCATATTTCTCAACCTGATTCTGTAGCCTGTATGAACAAATTCTTCAGTTTTAACTCCGCCAAAGAGAGAATGTATTAGTCTCTTTCTTTACAGGTGTGTATTCCATATCTTCAGCAAGATTTTTCACAATATAAGAATTTTGAGAGCCAGTGTCCAGAACTATTCTCACGACAGCTTCCTTTTTATCGGAAATAAGCTTGCATTTGAGAGTTTGTAAGAACACTTTAGGACCCGTACTTATGTTAGCCATGTTTACCTCGTTAACGATTTCTTTTTCGTCTGTCTTCTTTTCTTCAATTTTTCTTGATTCATTTGTTTCACACATCAAGGGTACATGTTTTTTCCCACAAATACAACATCTCAGAAATGAACGACATCTTCGTACAGGGTGACCAGGTGCCAGGCAGGCAAAACAACAATTCTTTTCCCTTAGAATTCTTTGTCTTTCAGATAAACTTATTTTTTGCGCGGAAAAACAGTCTGCACTCGAGTGAGCTTTATCACAGAAAACACATCTTTTTCGTTTCCTGAGTATGAGTGGTTGTGAAAAGACCGGAAGCTGTTGGCGTGCTATTCTTTTTTACCCTCTGTTCAAATTTTTTACCTTTAAAACAGTTATTGTCTTTCTTTTGGTTCAAGCCAAAACCTTGCATCGCCAAACAAATCCTTTCCTCGGATTCCACTTCAGATTTTAGAAATTTTAGCAAACCATTAAGCCTTTCTTGTGGGTCACCATTGTGGTTGAAATCTGGGCTCCTTTGTCTTTGCCATGCTCTAAGTATATCTTCAGGTAAACATGACTCAACTAAAGGATGGAGAAGAGCAGCGCTTTTATCCGTTGTTACGCCAAGAGTCTCTAGTGCACGAATCTGCGACTCCAAATTTTCGTAAAGTGCGCATAGATTTATAGCAGAGCTTCGCGCAGCATTTTGAATGACCAAATTTAACAGTTCCCGAACATAAAATCAATTAATAAATCATTTCGACCATAACGAGATTTTAAAGATTCGATGGCTTTTTCGTAGTTGGCGCCGGTTGGCGGAAAACTTTCAACCACCTCCCGAGCACGCGACTTGCTAACAGTACATTGTATCAAATATTGAAACTTATTTTCTGGCGCAAAATCTAAATCATTATGTACATGCTCGAACTGACTCCAAAATGGCAGCCAGTCCTTTAAATCTCCGGAAAATTGTCGTAATTCTAATTTTGGTAAATTGAATTTCTTTTTAACGTTACCTGTTAACTCTGTAGTTTCATCTGGAGCATCCAACGCTCTTCGGGCATTTATCCTGGCCAATTCTAATTCATGTTGCCTTTGACGTTCTTCGTCTTGGCGCCTTTTCTCTTCTTCGTCTTGGCGCTTTTTCTCTTCTTCGTCTTGGCGCTTTTTCTCTTCTTCGTCTTGGCGCTTTTTCTCTTCGTTTTGACGTTTTTTCTCTTCGTCTTGACGTTTTTTCTCTTCGTCTCTTTGCTGTCTTTCAGCAACAGCTGTTTCGAACACGGAAGTGACGAAATTCTGTTCTACTTTGTATTCTTCACTGTTCAAAATTTCTTCTTTCAGTGCAAAAATAGTAGTTTTAGTTGGTAAGGACCCGATAATCTCTTGACACAAGTACACTAAATCTTCTTTTTTAAAGCTTTTAACTACTTGAAACATTTTTATTTCGCTTACCAGGTCCTGTCACGGACGCCAGATGTGAAGATTTCTTACTGGAATTAGTCTTCACTCAGTTAACAAAACAACTTTTATTCCTTGCTACTTATACAACGTAGTTTCACAAACTTTTAACACTTAAACCCCAGGTTCACCAAGCATCAAAATGTTTACAATGATAAAAAGCAGCTTTTTCATACACAAATTTTCATGGAATGTCACTTTTTTTTTCGAAAACCGAAAACTCAAATCTCCAAGGAAACCGTTAAGTCACGTGATATAAAATATTTTTAAATGCTCATGCGAAAAATAAAATTAAAGGTAATCTCACGATTTCACAGTTAAGATCTTGGTTTATATTTTATCCTCAAACATAGAGCATTCGATTTAAGTGTGAGGTTAATCTTGTATATACAGGAAAAGGATTCAAAGACAACCAACCCTTTCTTGCTGATTCGAAGATTTTTGCAACTAAAACTTATTCAAACTGACTCCCCAGTCAGTTAAGGTGTTCGTCTTGCATGCAGAAAGTCTCAGGTTTGGGTCTGGGCATCGTCAAATTAATTGCCGACCTATAAACGGCTCATGCAACCAAAAAAATTCAGAATAATAGCCAGTATGGAGGGAGTGCACGTTAAATATTCTCCCGAGTGCAAAAGTTGCGTTGGGTGCCTACTCAGGTTTTGGCTCGTCCTTTGATTGTGGTTCTAAATTACAATGCCCATCGCCAATAACACTAGTATAGCTCTAGTGCAACGATAATTCCACCTAACCTCTCGCTAAAGCAGGGCATGCATGGAAGAACGGGACATGTGTTCTTTTCCAAACATCGCCAGTATGCCTATAAGACATTAGCGACAATATTCTGCCTCATCATTGATTGGTTTTGTGTGCCCAAGTGACATCTCGTACTAATCATTGACGTGTGAAAATAATTTTGTTAACGTCTTGGAGGAAGAGTGGTGAAGGTTCGCATGTCCCGCCATTTATGCCCTGCTTAATTCAAAGACTATTGCAAATAAAACTTTCCTCTAACTGACTCTGTTAACCAATCCTTCTTTCCCCTACAGATGACATAAAAAATGTGCAGGGCCCACTCCACCGCAACCAGTCCCCGTCTCCATCCAGAGGCTCCAGCCGCGCGTCGTCCAGCCCCGTGTCTTCGACGTCCTATGTCTCGGACGCATGCACGTCTCTGTCCAAGGTTGAAGACCCCACCACGGCGTCCATTTCTTCTTCCCCCGTCAATGCAGGGCCGTCCTCTTCCTCTTATAGGGGCCCCCAGTGGGTGCTGTCCAGAAAGCTGTCTGGGAGGTCGAGGTTTAGCGAAGTGCAAAGTGAGGGCTTTTGTTGTGTCATTTTATTACTTGTATTCAACTAAACTATAGTGATTGACTTCTATTGACTGATTTACTTGTATTCAACTACTATCATGATTGACTTCTATTGACTGATTTACTTGTATTCAACTAAACTATCATGATTGACTTCTATTGACTGATTTACTTGTATTCAACTACTATCATGATTGACTTCTATTGACTGATTTACTTGTATTCAACTAAACTATCGTGGACAGGTAAACTGCAGTAACTCGACTCATGACTTGGACCATTGTCGCAAACACTCAATTCTAATTTATAAGAAAATATACTGAAAGACTGATTACTTTTGAGCAAAAATTTTTCAATTCATTTTTGAGGTTACTGCAGTTTACCTGCCCACAGCAATAAAATTTGGGTCGATTTATTGGCCTTGCGATTATAAAGCAAGCTTCGAAAAAAATTTGTTCCCTTACCCCCCTCGTGTGGTTTTTCCAAGAAACGGTACAAGAGACCCTCTTCATTTCCCCTTCACCCTACTTGGATTTGGAAAGCAATTGCGATCAACCTCACAGCAGAGCCTCTAAAAACGTAGGTTTAGAACAGCGATGCTCGCGCCGTTTCCTGGAAAACCGCATGAGGGGGTAAGGGAAGAAAGTTCTTTTGAAGCTTGTGTTGTAATCATAAGTACTGTAATAATATCATAACAAATACTCACAATTGGATAACTTACCTTTAAACTGCAATTTCCTGCACTGACATACTTTCTCTACTAAGTGGAAGACCCCCACCATGGTGTTTATTTCATCCCCGTTTCTTTGATGTTTATCTTTTAATGCTCCTCGCAAAATAAATGTAAAATAAACAACATGCCTACCCTAATTTCTAAATGGAAAATTAACAGTTGTAGTCCAGTAAATTTAAACCGAAAGAGTATGTGTGATGTCCTATATCTCTTAAGCATGCATATCTTAGTTTAAGATAGTTCAGTAAAATAAGACCGAAAAAAAGTGCTCCAGAATATTCAAGTTTAATAACTAGTGTTAATTGCTTATTATATTTACAACAGAAATATATAGTAGCTAATTATTTTCAATGTAATGTATGTCTGAAGTATTTTCTAAGCCACTTCAAAAATATTTAGACACTAGCTTTATAAACCCGGCGTTGCACGGGTGCACCCTTAATAACCCTAATTAGTAGGTTTTTATGTAAACTTTTATTTTATACCAATTGATCCCTCCACTGTGGTCCACTCCGTCAGGATATTATAATCTCCTCCCATTCTGATATGAGGGGTTGATTTTATCTAGGCCCTTCCGGAGTTTGAGGGCTTTCCCATAAGCCCCTATTCAAATTGCCAGAACAGCTATATGATATGATGGCCTGTTTCTATTTCACAATTAGCGCAAAACAAAACTGACCAAATGTGATAAACATTCCACTTCATATTCCATACAACTCGATAGGGTTGGGGGACCCAGTCTTTTAAGACTTTTGTCTTGCATGCGGTAGGTCCCGGGTTCAGGTCCGTTCATCGCCAAAATAACTGCAGATCTATGAACGGCTCGTGCAGCCTAAAAATGTCCGACGAATAATACCCCGTATAGAGGAAGGGCACTTTAAATATCCTCCAAATTCCCAACGCTGCGTACGATGTCACCCTTAAAAGTTACATTGGGTACCTACTCGCGTGTCGGCTCGTAACTTGACTGTGGTTCTAAATTACGACTCCCGTTTCCAACAGCACTCATGTGTAGCTTTAATGTGACGATAATTCAAACTAACCCATACAACTGGATGGGAATAGCTACCCTACGTTAAATTTTCAACTTTGCCAAAAGCCGCCAATGCCAAAGTTCAATCGACTATTACGCCATCTTAACATCAGAAAAAAGACATTCATCCTCTTGTATGGTTGGAAAAGTTTTATAAAGTACAAATTCCTTATTTATGCTGAATATATATTCCGGTTAACCTAAAGAATCGTGGCCGGCAATTTTACGCCAAAATTCGTAATTTAAATCTAGTTGAAGAAATCTGATCCACCATAAAAATGAAAAGATTTAAAATCAACAAATAAAATACTGATACTCAAATTAAACCCACGCGCTCTTTTTTTTCTTTTCTTAATTTTCGGTCACTCTAAACGCGCTGGAATTTCTTTAAATTGAATTTTAAAAATATAAATTCTAATTTTACAATGCTATTCCTATGGGGAAATCGGCTCACGTTTTGCACCCCTACACCCGTTTGGGTTCGAATAAAAAGTATCCTATAGCCTATTCCTGGTTCTAAGCCATTCCCACCAATTTTCGGCCAAATCAGTTAAGCCGTTCTTGAGTTATAAATAGTGTAACTAACACGACTTTCTTTTATTTATATAGATTTACCACATCATATAAAATCATATTTGTTTTCGTAATCATTAAACATGGAATCTGGAAACTAACAAAAGTAAGGGGATGAATTTTACTAATATTAGAAGTAAAAAGCATTAAAATGTTCTTGAAAAGTGGAGGGACGCATTACAACGGATCTACCCACAATTCTATCACTGAATTCAAATGTCAAAGCCAATTTAATTATTTTTTGCACAGTGTGAATGAAAATAGAATTCAGCATTTATGATAGTAATATTTCTGAACTTCATTTCTCTAAGGTAAATCAAAGGTAGCTGTTAGAGTAGCAGATGATGGAAAAATTTATATTAAAAGATCATCTGAAGATAGAACTCTTGATCCTGACCGCCTTATAATAGACAGGTAATATAGATAAATTTACAAGCTTCTTTTCTTGTATTTTTTAATATTGATTTGTATAATTTGTATTTTAATATTTTGCATTTGAATATTGTATTTCAATATTAATATTGGTGCCATAATTTGTGTTCATCAGCAAAATATACAATTTAAATATTAAATATAAAGTTATGCTTTCATTAATATACTACTGTATTTTTCAAACTTAAAATGGAAAAATAAAGTGTTAAAATGTGGTATACTTTTTTTGTAACAATATTTTTTTTATCTGGCACTCAGTGTGTTTTGAGCTTTGGTAACTAAAATTAGAAAATTATTTATGGAAATGTAAGTATTGTTTCAAAAAAATATTGATAAATAGGTTGTTATATTTAATAAATTGCAAATTTATAAATGTTCAAGTTTTGATGATTTCTAAATATGTAAAATTACCTATCTATTCTTAATATCCAATAAACCTTTATTTTTCAGGTGTAACTTAACACACTGTCCTGTTATTGAAGGAGAAGAGCAACTTAATCTACTTAATTTGCAACAAAATCAAATTCCTGTTATTGAAAACCTTGATGTGTTTTCAAATCTTAAGTTCCTGGATTTGTCTGAAAATGTGTTAGAATACATCAGTGGCCTAGATACTTTAACTTCTCTCAGAATGCTTATTCTGGCTAGAAACAGGTATCAAATATATAACTCCACTGTGTTTATTTACTGTAGTTCTTCCGTGTACCTTTGAGTGTACCTTTCTACCATGTAAGGACTGTCAATTTTTTTTTGCATATTATTATCCTTTTATAAATATTATCTATCGTTTGAAAGTTATCATGACAGATGTTATTGTACTAACTTTTTCAAATCAATAATCGTTGCAAAAGTGATGCTTTTAACGAAATCGTGTTTGAAAGTTACTTTTACGCTCTAGTGCGACAAAGTAAATAGGAGCATCTGATTGGTGTAAAATTCTTTATTTGAGCGTGATATTTTATTCGGCGACTTTGTGATTGGTGTAAAATTCTTTATTTGAACGTGATTCTTTATATGGCGTCTTATTTTCAATGCCAATTTAATAAATACTTTTTTGCACATTATTATAAAAATGGTGTATACACGTCGAAAATAGCCTTTTTTAAACTCGTGAATAATTTGTTCAACTCGTTTTAAAAAAGCCTTGCTTTTCACACTAGGTGCTTAAATAACTATTTGAGGATCCAAATTTTGTGAAATAAAGTTTTACCAAAGATCTTATTACTAAAACTTATTAATTTAAAAAAAGTAGTAAAAAATTATATATTTTGTATGTGTTATTGTTATGTTTAAATTGAAGAACACATCAGAATTTAAATTTGTTAAGCACGTAATTCTTTTTGTATAAAATTGTCTTTTCTGTATTTCAGAATTAGAACTATTGAAGGACTGCAGAAATTGCAGCATTTGGATGTCCTTGACTTAAGTGGAAATGAGGTAATTACTTTTGGTTTATAAATTAAAAAAAAGTTTTATCGTAGGAATAATCTGAAAAATGTCTGAGTAATGTTGATTGTATAAATAGAATATTACAGTTTATAATTTTAAATAAATGTTATGTAGCAAATTTTTCCCTTTAGACAAGTTATAGCATTTTCAGCCTACTTTTCTTTTTCTTATTCTAAAGACTTTTAAAAAATATGGAAAGTAGATATATGGATATTGGGCTAATTTTCATCTGCATGTACCCTCCATTCTAACTGTCCAATTTTTTTTTTTTTTAAATCTTGTTGGAAAGGTTACTTGCATTTTATATTTTTTGTCTGCTGTGTCTATGTCCTTTAAAAGAAGGTCTGTTATAATTTCCATTCTAAATGTTCAATTTTTTTTTATTGTTATTGGACAGGTAAGACACCGGAGACCTATCATTAAGAACGTATTGTTTAAATTTAAATATTGAATTTTCAAATTGTATTCTATTGATATTTATTATTTTCAGATACTTTACAGTTTTAAAATTTTACACTGATTAGATTCGTCTTAGGCACTCATTTTATACAAGCCATCTATAAATGTTGAGTTTCTTATATTAATTTGATTCTAGATCAAAGAAATTGGAAACATTCACCATCTTACTGAACTCAGGGTGCTCAATCTGGCATCAAATCAGCTAGTTCATATAAGTGGCATGAGAGGCTTGAAGTCATTAGTTGAATTGAATCTATGCAAAAATTTTATTACAGAAGTGGTAAGTCTTTAATTATATTATAGGTGAAAATAACATTTGTTTCAGTTTCCCTGTTTTATTAAAATTGACTAATTTCATAAAAAAAATATGCAAATAAATTTTTAAAAATCAATTTATGTTTAAATTATTGTGATTACTCTAATTTATCAACTCGGTGATTTATCAGCCTTATTAAATAAAGCATAATAAAACAATTTATTTTAAAAAATTTAAACTTTTTAGTTTTCTAGCATTATAAGTGAAGTTTTTATGTTTTTAGAATGAAGTAGATGTCCTACCAAGGTTACAAAGATTATTTTTAGCTCAGAATTCTATTGAAAGGTAAATTTCTTTAACTTAGTATTACTTTTCATATCACATCAGTGCATAATTTGTTATTATTTTTCTTTACTTTATATGTTTAATGAAAAAACAAATATATTCTATACACAGTATAAAAAAGTGCCAATTTTTATGTGATATTAGTCTAAACATTTATTTTACGAAGGTATTTATGTTAATTGACATAAGCATTCTCACAATTATACATTAATACTCAGTTATATGTGTTTTATAGCTTAAAACTGGTATATTTTTGTTTAATATGGGTTAACCAATGTAGTTCCTTTACCTAAATTATCATCAGGAAAAAAATTCCATGCTTGACTTGTAAAATTGTTAACTAACATTTAATCTGCTACACTAAACTGCATTCTTACCATTATTTCTGTCTTTTAATATTAATCCTAACCCAACGTAATCCAGATACTTTAAACCATATTTAATAACAGATGCTAATACAATTTATTTAATAACAAAACTAATAGTTCCACAACATCCATATCAGGCACCTATAATTTATTACTATCCTACAAATATCTATATCACAAATGTATTTGCACCCACATGCTTCATTAGTACAGATGGCTAGATCTATTGACACCATTTTATTGGCCATCATCTGATTGTTCTACAAATAAATTTTCCTACCTTATAATCAATTATGTATAAACTAAACAAGTAGGTTTTGTAACAGAATCTGGTCACTTAATGTACATATTTGTGTTTAACAGGAAAAAACGCGCCAAACACAACATTAATTCTATATTTAACATTTACAAGCTAAATTTGGCTAGTTTCATTTATTTTATTTCGAAAATTCAATAATTATTACTTATCGTTTGCAAAATTAATTTATATTTTAAAGAATAAATATGTCATTCCTCGCTTTAAATAGAATGAAAACATTTCATATCACCATACAAGGATTCCGTAGTGAAATATATTTGACGTCATTTCAAACTGATCGATGTTGCAAAAATAAATTTATTTTAATTTATTGTCTAAAAGAATTAGTTTCTCGAGCGATTGTTGCGAATGGCAAATGTGATTTAATTCTAATAAAAACAGGGCCTTTAGCTATTTGTAATTCAAACTTTTAAACGCCAAATTAACTATTTTCATTAATCTTCTTCTCAGATTTAATAATTAGACTTTATCGTTTGCTAAATTTGTTTGAAGTTCGAAGAATAATGATGTAATCTTTTTTAATAAATATTTTTGTTGCCACATTTCCCATTTACATTTCTTTCGAAAATTCACTTATTTATAATTTGTTAAATTAATTTACAGTTCAAAAATTTATAATTTGTACAATTGATGCTTTAAAAATAAAAGCGAAACTTAGCATATTTTTTTTATGTTAAGTTAGAATTCTCTATGCATCTTTCTACATACATATATATAGAACCATTAAAAGAACTCTATTGTGATAATACAACAATCCAAACCGAATTATATCACATAAATAAATATTTTTTCAAAAGTGTATTTTTATTTTAACAAAAGTTTCTCGTACGTTTAACGAAATGGCAACAGTGAAAATATTGAATAAAAATGGAATTTGCATGTTATTTCAATGTAGATTAAATTTTTAGTTATTTAAATTTTAAATAAGCTTCTAGTTTAAATTTTTTAATGAAATTTGGCATGTAGCCTAATCTGATTTTTTGCTTCAAAATGACGTATCCCACTTGTCTGTGGGACTTGTGGATGACAACAGGAAAATATGAATAAAAATAGAATTTGCATGTTATTTCAATGTAGATAAAAAAATTTAGTTATTTAAATTTAATAAACTTCTAATTTAAATTTTTTTAATGAAATTTGGAATGTAGCCTAATCTGATTTTTTACTTTAAAATGACGTATCCCACTTGTCTGTGGGACTTGTGGTTCTTTCTGTGAAAGTGGGTGACAGACAGACGGACTGAACGATTATAAAACCTTCCACTTTTTACGTTATAAACGTAGTGTGGAAGCTAAAAACACATTTTGTTACTTTCTCAGCCAAGTCATTTTCTAAAAGAAATTTAAGAGAAGAATTATTCACTTTTTTAATAAGTAAAGAAATGACTAAATAGCTCTTAGTCATGTAAGAGAGTCAGTAAGTCCTGAGTTATGTAAATCTACATTGTGTATTCTGAAAATACAAGAAGTTTAGTCTGTGAATTAATAAAAATATTTTCATTGGCTTGGCCTTGCATTGGTTAAAAACTTGTTTTTCTCATTGACTTAAAACGTTTACAAAATTTGAAAATATTTTATTCATTGTCTTTAAATTGGGAAAATAAATCAACTACCTAAAATACAACTATTCAAAATTTCTGTAGTTTTCTGCATATAAATTGAAAAAATGATTGAAACTGATTTTGTTCAGTTGTAGAGCTTTCATAAGACGATTTTTTTTTCAAAAAAAAATTGCTGAAAACTACAAGATTTTGATAATTTCAGACATGAAACCAAAACTTTAAAATTCAAAACCATTCCTAATCAGCTCAAAACTATTCCAAATTAGCTTGTGGCATTTTCCTATAGGTTTGAAGATATGTACTGTGTGAGCAACATTCCATTACTTTGTGATTTAACACTAGAAGGCTGCCCTTTAACTGCATTTCCAAACTATCGCCACCTCGTCCTGTTTAACATTCCGCAACTGAAGGTGCTGGACACAAGAAGAGCTTTGGTATACCTGCTTACTAACAACTTTAACCCTCAAAACTATGCAATGCAGAATTTCCAAAAGTAAAAAATATACAATTTTCTCCTCCCCCTCCCTTTCAAATTATAGTAAATTGTTACACTGGATAACATATCACACTGTACACGCAAAAATGACCTATCGTCAAATTCTAGTTTTTTTAGATTGCATTTCATTATAGAAATAATACGATCCGCTAACTTCCTTTTAACTATTCTACCAATCGATTTGACATTTCCACTAATCACTAGTTATTTAAAGTTGGAATATTTTAGCATTGTATTGACAAGGTTGCATACTAAAAGGAAAATCTCGGGGTAATATTTAATTAAGCAAAGCACAGCACATATACAACACTAGTTTACAACAATTAGGACTAAAACATTTAAAGTTAAGTAAAATTAAGCAAAATGAAAATAATAAATTGGACGGACCAAAGTTAGATGCATTCAGTTTGAAGACCAGGCTCTCTCTAATGACACAGACACCAATAAGACAAAACGTAGATGTCCAAATGGTGGCGCCCTCTTTATGGTTCACTATCAGCGTTCGCCTTCGGCATTTATAACTCGAAAAGATGGTCACTTTTCCGTGCATGGTGCAATATATTGCTGGTTAATTTAATCATCCACTGGAATGAAATTTCCAACATGGTTATGAAAAAACTGACATTGATATTTAAAAGAACTGAAATTCCAGCTTTTGTAATGTAACTTTGGTTAAAATTTACTTAGGAAATCTGCATTGTATTATTCTTCCTTTATTAACTTTAATGCTTTTGCTTTGCTTCCCTTAATTTCCATACTAACTGATAATATTAACATTAATTAAAACGGGTGAAATCCTGACTAAATACAACTTTGTATTAATGGGTTTTTATATCCTTTTCAAATTTAAATGGATGTATTTTTTTTAAATAATAATCTGGTCCGTGTTGTAATTTGCCTTTAATCTTTTAAAGGATGAAGAAAGACGCACAGCTCATGCTTTAATGCGAAAGGAAGAACACAGGAGGCAGGAAGGCATTAGATTAGCCAAGGTTAAAGTGAGTAAAAATTTGAAATCATTAGTGTTTGACTAGTTTAATTTTTAAAACAATTTTTTAAGTGATTGTGAGTCAGGGTGTGGGAATTTAAAAAATAATGAGTGTTACTGTTTTAATTAAAATTTAAAAAAAAAACTTGGATGTGTAACACTACATAACTTTTAATTACCACTCAATTGCCAATAATTCAATACATTTAAATGTAATTATATACCCTATAAGGTAATTTTAATAACATTAAAAGCTAAAATGTTCTAAAGCTGCTACCCTTTGTCATATGAGAAAATCACATGCACATCCAACAGGTATTGGAAACTCGTGTACCAATTTGAAGTCCATAGCTCTTTTAGTTTAAGCTGTAGAGTGGTTTCAGACTGACAGTCTGGCGAACGGACTAATCTTCAAAAACCGCTTATTTAGAATCAAGACCCTCCAAAACAATGTAGAAAACACAAAATCTCCATTTCAAATGTTTGACTATTAATTTATAACAAATTTTCGAGATATTAGGTAATTGAAAGTATAAATAATATAAAATAGCTAATTTAACATGTTGAATCAGAATTATAATTAAAATTTTGAGTTGTTAAATTTGGTGTGAAAGTGGTTCTATGACAGCTACTGTTACAAAGCTACTTGTTTCTTCAGGAAGCCAAAGTTAAAGCCATTGCAACAGCTCGGCAATTATGGGAAACCTCTTGTAAAGAGCCTTCTTCACTTACACCTCAAGAAACTCCTTCAACTGTTTCGTCTATCGCTTCAGCCGTACCACTGCACTTACTTGCAACAAGATACTATCGCTCTTTCAGTGAAGAAGAGGAAGATATGTTTTGTTCTTGCTGGTAAGATTAGACTTAAGACTGGCTTGTAAAAATATTTGTATTATTAAAAATATATTGTCTGAATGGATTGGATTTGCAATAAACCTTCAGCTATATGCCCAATATGCAACACTTTTGTTGTAAAATACCACATATTTTCTTTCGTGTGTATAGAATATCATATTGTATCAAGGAATTAAATCTAGTTTTTTTAAAAATAAAATAAGAAAAATTTATCACATATTAAAAAAAATACTGAACACAAAATTGTAAATGATTAGAAAATAAAAATATCTAAATGATTAGAAAATAAAAATATGTAAATATGTTATGGTAAAGATAAGCTCATTGAGCTAATAGCTGTTGAAAATTTTTTGTTTAATTTAAAACTATTTTGAGATTTAAAATCTTCCATCAACTTTTGACTGTAATTCACTTCAAATCCTGTATGTCTACAATAGCCAATGTCCACACAAACTAGCTATACAATGAAAAAGGAAAACACATAAGTTTAAATGCATAGTTCGAAATAAAATGAATTTAAAGGTTTTAGAGATCAGATTGTTCATTTCGAGGTTGCTCTACTATTTATACCGTTATAAATAAAATTATTTTCTATTTTTATGTAGTGGTGGTCAAGGGAATGATTGTAATGAGTGTGATGGAGGAAGACCTCCTAAAGTGATTACAAATGGTGTGGTGCAAAAATCAAAGAAGCCAAAATCACGGTCTCAAAAAAGGGGTCAGGATAAAGGAAGGTAACATGTCGTCATCTGAAATGAGTTTTTTTAAAGGTTAATTTAAATTTTTGAAAAGTTAATTGAAAATGTGATATTTAAATCCTTTTATATAACATTAATGATTTTTTTTTTGATATTTCAGTTTAACTAAAATTTTAAATCACTGTATCATGTTTAGGAACCTGTAAGATTCAGCATTTTCCATAATTAAATTCAATAATTATTTCTGTTATAATAAACTAAGATATCCAAAACTGCATTTTTTTTATCTTTGTAGTAAGAAACTTCGCCCCTCTCTTTCCCTGGACTTGGAAATAGCAGATTCTAAGCTCACCTATTTAGCGGAAGTGGAATTTGGTAGCTTGCAACTGTATGGGCCTGGGGCTGTGGCAGCCACTATCAGTCACGCTTGGGGACCCCAAACTCTGTCACTTATTCACACTGTATGCTTTCATTTTGTGGTCTTTGATGACATTGCATATCTACTAGGGAAAATTAAAGCACAGTTTCCAAATATTGAAGTAAGTTTTTAAGCACTATCAACTGAAAAGGTTATATCTGTACCCTTGTAAAAAAAGGACCAATTAGAAATATTTATTTAGCAGCCTGTTCTGAAGAATAAGTCTGTCACAAAATAAACAGTGCCTTCAAAGATATTATTTTTTTTAAAATTTGATTTGATTGCTTACTTTAGAATTGCACTTAAATATGCAGCACTGAACATAATGAGTTGTAAGTGAATGAATAGAGTTTCAGTGAGTCCAACTTTGTTGGTGTTTTATGATTGTAAATAAGCGAAAAGTTTCTACCTTATACAAAAAGTTCATGGCACATTTGAAGAGGTTAGTGAAGAACCTGCTAAGTGACACATTTGAAATAATTGAGATTTTTGTGTCAATGATCATATTACTAACTTATTTAACGATAACAAGTTTCACCCTTTTTTAAAAATTTTAAGTTTAGTATATTTTTTCCGGTTTGCAAGTACCGTTTTTAACAGATATGAGTGCAAACGAAAAACTTGAAAGCTCTCTTTCTGGTGTTCATCTTTTTGTCACTTAGCACGTTCTTCCACTAAGCTCTTCATTTGTCAGAAAATGATTACTCGTTCAATTGAAAAAATCATACTAACTTGTCTGAGAATAAATCTAATTTTGATGTGCTTGTGGAGTTTGAAAGTAGCCCTCGTTTAGTTCAGTGTGACAATAATTCAAACTAAACTGAACTTGTGGAGTTTGACACTGGTGTATCTTCTTTGAGATGACTGCAAATTGTGCATTGCTGTAAACCACTTCTATCTGGGTACAAACTTAAAGTATATATCTACATACTCACACACACTACAAACACTGTATCAATCCATTATATCTACAGCTCGAAGCAGTAGGGGTATATCTTTGTTATTAGTAGATAAACTCGTGTTGTTCTCTGAGTTAAATCCTTTTTAGTTTTTACACTAATTATTTAGTTTAAATATTTATTATACATCTACAAAACTTATTGTATTAGTACTGATTTTAAACTGTTAACTGAATGAATATAGTGACTAAATATAAGTAATATAAAATATCGGTTTGATTTTATTTCATTTTCTTGTTTTCCTTTATGCATTTATTTTTAACAGAAATATGCATTATAAAGAACCTTTTAACTTATAAATAAAAATTTTTAGTTATTTGCTTTTTTTTAATTAAGAAATGAAAATTGAACGTAGTTGTACTGATCCTATTATACAATAACTTAAAAGGCTAAAACTTATTGTAAATCATTTATTCAAAGTTTGCATGAAATTTTTAGATAATAAATGCAAAAATAATTTTGTTTCAATTTTTACTCTCCCTTATTACATTCCTGTTTCAACTGGTACAAGTTATGTGATTTTTTTTCAAAGTCTCAAAATTTCTGAGTCCAAAATTATCTTATTTCTTTCAGGCAGCTTTGTTTGAATGTACCTGCTTAGAATCATTGGCTCAGCTTAATGCACTGGGACAAATACCTGGTCTCAAAACCTTAACAATTGAAACAGAAGGGAATCCAATTCTACAGCTATCTCTTTGGAGAATCTATACAGTGTATAGACTGAGTCCCACCATTGAGCAAATCAATGGAGCAATGGTAAAGTTATTGTTTGATGTTTTAAATATGTTTAATACTTTTATTAAAATATTTGACTTGTAACTGTTTAATATCATTTTTATAAAAAAAAATCACAAGTTTCTCAATTCTATATCTGTATATTTTCATCACAGGTAACAGAGTTAGAAAGAAACAAAGCTGAAGAAATTTTTGGAGGGCTTGGGTTTGCTGCTTCTTTGCTGTTACCGAAATATAGACTTTCATCATTGTTGAATAGCCCAAGGTAAGCATTGGCAACTACATGCATCATAATTTTACTTTATTGATGTTAGTTATTATTATTTTCTTTAATGTTTGATGGATTTTTTTTTGAAACCCAAAAGTATTTTGTAATCTGGGAACTCAATGAAAGGTGTTTTGTTTTTAATTAAAATTTTAAGTTTTAAATAACATAATCAGTTAGGGTTCAAATAACTAGTTAGAGGAATATTATTTATCCATACTCTAGTTAATAATTAATCTACTAATTACATAAACTATTTTTAAAATTTCATAATTGCAGAGTGAAGCAAATGTTTCTTAAAGAAAAAGGTTATTCACCAAATAGCTTACAGAGGCAACCTGACTCCCAAGTAGCAGCCGAAGTCATGAAGGCTACATTTACATATAACCCTGACTTTGAGGCAAGTAAAAACTTATTTGTTACAATACTGTTAAATTAAATTAAAAAATTACATAATTGTTGATTATGGCTTTACTTTTTGGGGCCCATGTTCCAAAGAATATATATTAGCACATTCGGGAGCAATGAACATTAAGGCTATTTGAACAACAAATAAATATCCCCAAAAAAATTCGAACTACTACTTCTACTATGAAATATACGATTAAATGAAGTTGTAAACAAGAACAGGTTATGTTGAAACTTTAGAATGTTTTTTAAAAACGATTTTTTTTTATACTCGAAACCTTGACCACATACTAGAATTGCATTTCTTTTTAACCTTTTAACTTCGGATTTGTTTTGTTTGAAATTGTTAAACTCTGTTTTTAATGAAAAGTACACTAAATATTTTACAGGCTTAGGAAAAGGAAATTTTAAAAAATTTGAAAGGACAAAAAAGTGTCCCATTGTGCTTATCTCTCCTTAATTATGGATAAGAATGTTAGATTCAGAATGTTATTTTAATAATTCATTTTATAAACATATCAAATTACAATAAAGGCATTGTGACAAGTGTGATCTGCTAAATTTAGTGATTGAAAACATCGTTAAATGCCAACACATATTTTTTAGTGAAATCCAACATAAAGTTATTTATTTTTGTGTGTTTCGGTAGAGTTTTGATGAAGTTATAAAATACCCAATATATATATAGAGAGAGAGATAGGAGCTGTTTAAGTGATAGTAATGTATATTTTAACTCTGTATTTTCAAATCAATTCAGTTCAACTGGATCTGAATTTCAAGTAAGGTTTGCCAAAGAAGTATTAATGTTATTTTTCCAAGTTAAGAACGTCATTGTATTTATTTTTAAAAAATCTTATGAGGCGTTCTTTTGACTCAAACAATTTTCTTTCATGCCAGCTTTTTACAAACTGCACAGATTTAGTTGGTTTGATGAAGTATAGATTTTTTTATTAATTTCTTACCTTTATTATTAAGGTTGGATTTTCCTTCTGTACTTCAACATATTTTTTGTGTTAAGAATTGTTTTTTGCAACATGCAAACAATTAAAAGAGCCCAAAATTGGTTTATTTTATTTTAAAACAGGCACTGTCACCGATTTATTATTAGAGTATTGCAAAGATTCAATCGATTGGAAACGGTAATAAGCAATCGGCTAAAGTAATCTTAGCAAGAATTTTGAAAATTTTAAAATAATAAAACGGTTTAATATTTTTGTTTTTTGAATTTGTTATTTTGACTACTTTTTTCATGTTTAATTTTTTTTCTAGTACTCTCTTCCTGGATGCAAAACAAGGGCAACTAAAGTGATCGAAAAAAACATTGGGTGTGTTCATGAAATCATGAAGAAGCGTTTAGTCTTTCAGCGGCTCTGGCCGTCCATGTTTTTAGGAATAGTCAACGATGCTTTAGAAGATTATATTGATATTAATCGCCATATGAAACTGTCCATGCAAAGCTTGCTAAAAAAGTGTAAATCGTTAGATGAAACTGATAGCATTGATTGAGTTGTATTTGTTTTTTAATCCTTTTGCTAAAAAGATTTCTGAAAAAAATCTGAGATTACTTGTCTCAATTCTTTACTTAATATTTCATATCAAACCTTTCCATTTATTTATTTTGACAATCAACATTCCATATAGATAAACACTGTCTTCTATTTCGGGTAACACTTTAAATCTTGTTATAAAGAATTTTGTTCTAAATAAAGCTTATCTATTTATCCCAGTGTGTTAGTTTGTATGTGTCTTTGTTATAAGAGCCATTAAAATTGTTCGGTAGTTCATTTAAGGGGGGGTCAGATGGGTGTTTGGGTCAAAAATGTCGTTTTTTTTCCTTTTTTTTATTCTGCTTATCTTCAGCTTTAATTTAAGACCAAGATTATCGATTTCTGTTTAGTGGTTTTCTTTTTATAAGCATTTTTGAGAAACTCTAAACATCAGTTCTTACCTAAACCTTACTTTTCTTTTGCGTTTCCTGAAATATAAGGTGTTTCAACAGTTAGAAACATTTTTCTCAGGAACTATAAAAGATATCAACATATTTTGTTATGTTGTTTCTTCCCCATTAATAGCTCTTTGATTTAAACTAAGGAACTTTAAATATCTTTGCTAAAAAAAAAATATATAGCTTTTAATCTGATTTTTTTTTTGTTTTTCAATACATATTTTTAAAAAAATCAAAGTATTTTTTTTAATATTTCGAAAGATCCTCAGTTTAAATCCAAGAGCTATATGTAAGGAACAAAATATAAAAAGTTTATAATGATTTCTCATATAGTTCCTGAGAAAAATGTTCCTAAGTTAGGTAAATTAACATGGGCGAGATAGAACCATCCGACTCCCCTTAAAATGTTAATTGTTAGTTTTTCCAATAATACCTAAAGAAATACTATGTCCATCCAATGAAATAAAAAATTTAGCCTATTTTACAGCAATTGAATCGTATAAAGTTATGCCTGAGATTTTAAGTCCACTTGTCAATTAGACTTTCACTGTAAAAAGACAAGCAAATGTTTAGAAACGGGTTTATACTCTTTTCAACCAACCACTCTTTTTTTTTTTTTTGTATTTACATAAGAGATTTCAGTTGCAAACATTTCGTAACTATATCATTAAATTTTTTTGACTGATTCTATTTTTAATAAACTTATTCGGTGCCTCAGAATTAAACTTTTGTTATTGAAACACATTTTTAAATGAAGGATATTTTTAAGATACCGTCGAAGCGGGTATCTTTGGCCATGGAGGGTAACTTTGGTCCACGAGTCGGAAAAATATTTGTTTAATTTCTCTTCATAAAATGATCCCGTCTTAAATTGTTTAACATTTTTGGAAATGTGGAAACATTGCCTTGTATTCTAACGATTGTATTCTAACGAGCATTTAATGACAAAAATCTATTTCTTCCAACTTTTGTCTGGAATACCTAAAAGAGTATTGAAAATAGCTAAATAAAACACTCTATACCATACTATTCTTTCATTTATGGGGACGAATATTACACCATTTGGTTTTAATCTAAGTTGATTACTTTTTATGCAATATTTAATTATTGGTCACTGGGAAACTTTTGACGATGAATGCGGGTAACTTTGGTTCAAGATGTAAGGTTTTCTTTATGGAACTTTGCACTTTCAAAAATGTATGTAAAAGTGTATTCTGTTTAACTAAAGTAAACATTTTCAAATTCCTAATATACGATAATGTTTTTTTTTTTCCTTTTTATAATAAAATCGTTTGCTTTTTTTTATAAAGATATTTGTTATTAAATCTTCATTCTAAAAATAAGTTATTTTCCCTTATAAAATTAAAGTTAGCTTTTCTTGTATTTCATGCTTCGACCAAAGTTACCCGCCCGGATCCTAATCGTGTCCTAATTTTTTAAACTAACACTAATTTTTTTTTAATTTATAAAATTTAACAAAAATATTTGGAAATTATTCCTAAAAGTACAATTCTTAGAATGCATAATGATTTTTATGTATTTAAATCGTTTTTGTAGTTTAAATTTTCTTTTGTAAAGAAACCTATGATTTTGGACCAAAGTTACTGACGGTAATCTACAAAATGTGTTAATGTTTGTGTATGTAAAAAAAGTTATAATAAAATAAAACCCAATAACTTAAGAACTAATTTCGAATAACAAGAGAATACTACACACACTTATTTAAAGCAGACCTTACATAGCTCTGGCAAACGTGTATGCAACGCAACCAAAAACATTTCGTGTAGACGGTCTGGTGCTTTTGAAATGTTTTGTGATTCTTGTCTCTTACCGTGTTTCTCAAATTATTAGCTCTCTCCAACAACCTTTTGAGGGGCTGGTGGGCTCAGTCGGTTTCGGCGTTAGCCTTGCATGCGAAAGGTCTCGGGTTCGGGCATCGCCACAATAACTGCCGGCCTATATAAACGACCCGTGTAGAGGAAGTGCACGTAAAATACGCTTCAATTCAAAGTTCTAACGCTGCGTACGGTGTCGCTCCTAAAAATTGCGTCAGGTACTTACACAGGAGTCTGCTCGTCACTTGACTGTGGTGTGGTTCGTAATTTTGACGCCCGTCTCCAATAGCCCTCGTGTAGCTCTAGTGCAACGATTATTCAACTCAACCTAACCTAAAAGCCTCGTGTAGCGTGTAGTTCTTGAACCTTACCATTATCTAACCAAATCTACATTGCCAAAATACTGCTGACCTTTAAACGATCTGTGCGGCTGAAAAGTCCAACCCCGTGTTCAGGGAGACCACGTTAAAAGCGACCCTACGTTAAATATTCTCCAAAGTAGGAACTTTGGAGAATATTTAACGTATATCCAACGCCACGTAAGATGTTGGCCTTTAAAAGTTGCGTTGGGTGCCTACTCAGGTGTCGGCTCTCTATGTGGTTCAACCTAACTATTTACGCCGACTCCGGGCAAAGCAAATACAAATGCGATATGGCAACTTGCAGCACTCAACGAGATGAAATTATAGTGGCTAGAATGAAATGAAGATCTTTCCTGACTTTTCAATGGAATCAAGATGAATTTTAAAGAAAGATTGCTGCTTTTGGCAATTTATCAGTTTTTTGTGTGTAAAATTTCAGAACTTAACAGAAATAATTTTTTAATCGAAAGCTATGTTTTTGTAGCAATTTCACAATTTATATTTTTCATACATATTTTTTTACAAGTCAAAACACACTTTCACTGGTCTTGAAAACTCGCCAAATTATTGTGCCAAACCCATGTGACTTTGGCTAATGATGTTTACTTTTTAGGTTTACCAATGTGTGAATGCACAGACTATTTTTATCATAGTCTTTGACCCGGACAGGCCTTCTTGATTGATGTGATATTGATTGTTGTGTTGATGCTGTATAAGTAAAAATCTAAACGAATTCAAGAAAAAAAAAACTTTTTAAATCCCCTTATTTTCAATTATTAACAGAAAAAAATGTCTGCGGTAATCGAAGAAAGTCCCCCAGAAACTACTTTTGAGTTATATGAGATGTTCGTAGCTTTTTTACAGGTAACTTAAAGATAAAAAAATTTTGTTTTCTTTTTTTAATGAGCTCAGCGGTATTAAATTATCTATTTCTTAAAGTAATTTTTTACAATATTCCAGAAATCAATAATGGTTATCACATTTACCACTTATACTTATTTTTCTTATATTTTCTCAATTCTCATTAAAAAACTTTTTTTAAAAGAATATTCTGTACCTAGAAAGAGTTCCATTAGCAGATTAAGTCAATAAGTTATTCAGATATTGCAGTACAAGTACTTACAAACATAAATATTAGTCAAGTCACAAACTTTTAAATAAATGTTGCATGGCCATATTTGTTCTTTAAACTTTAAATTCCTACTTGGGGACCAGTGGCAAATTGCAAAGTTTGTTTACTTTTCATTGAGCTGGCATTAATTTCTGCCAAACATGCACATCAATCCATAGAACTTTGAGCCATGTAGCAGACAGCTACCAGCTACACAAGTTTGGAGTTTTAAAAAATCATGGATGTGTGGATACAACACCCTGAAATCTTTTATTTTCAGTATGTTGCAAGCTTAAATATTCCCTTGACTCTTAACTACCATGTAGATGTAGATGTTACTCATTTACCAGACATAATTAGTTTTATAGCTAACATTTTGGTAAATTATATTCCTACGATACTGCTTGGTATGTTTCTAGAAACTTGCCAACTTGGCGAAACTCGCATGTTTTCCCATTGCCAGATTCCTTCATGCCGATGCGTTAACCCTAGTTTCTTTTGAAAAAAAAACAGACTCAGGGTTTAGGTTTGCTTTTGACAACACAAACCAAACTTTACCCTATACAATGGGCTAATAGTGGCAATCCAGTTTAGTTTAGTTTGAATTATCGTTGCACTGAAGCTACACGAATGGCAATCCAGTACGCCCGCGTTTGGGGCTCCAGGCACTGTAGTTTTGTTTGAAATATCGTCGCACTAGAGCTACACAAGTGGCACACATTATGCAAGTAAGCACGCAAGTATGCACGCATTTAGGGCTCCGGGCAATTTTATTTTCTCTAAAAAAAAACATCAGTATCCAACATGGGGCAGTATTGTAGGGCCCATTGAAAGCCTAAATACTCGTTTTGGGCCCCGGGCAATTTTGTTTTCTCTAAAAAACATCAGTATCCAACATGGGGCAGTATTGTAGGGCCCATTGAAAGCCTAAGTACTCCTTTGAGGCCCCGGTCAGTTTTGTTAGTTTTGTTTTGAAACCAAAACGAAATCTCACGAAATGACGATAGAATAAAAAGTAATTTCGAACAAAATAATTCCCATGCGCATAACATCCGCGCAACCTACCTACAATTCCACGCAAGTATTACCAGTGCCACCTAGCCAAAACCAGGTAAATTTTAATTTCACGGTACTGCTTGGCGTGGCTCCAGAAACAACAACAACTTGGCGAAACTCGCGTGTTTCCGCATTGCCAGATTCCTTGCCGCCGATGCAGTAACCCTAGTTACTTTTGAAAAAAAAGCCAGACTCAGGGTTTTGGTTTGCTTTGGGCAACACAAAACAAACTTTACACTACACAATGGGCTAGAAGTGGCAATCCAGTTTAGTTTCGTTTGAATTTTCGTAGGACTAGAGCTACACGAGTGGCAATCCAGTTTAGTTTAGTTTGAATTATCGTCGCACTAGAGCTACACGAGTGGCAATCCAGTTTAGTTTAGTTTGAATTATTGTCGCACTAGAGCTACACGAATGAGTGGCAATCCAGTACGCACGCGTTTGGGGGTACGGGCAATTATTTTTTCCCTAAAAAAACATCAGTATCCAACATGGGGCAGTATTGTAGGGCCCATTGAAAGCCTAAATACTCGTTTGGGGCCCCGGGCAATTTTGTTTTCTCTAAAAAAACATCAGTATCCAACATGGGGCAGTATTGTAGGGCCCGTTGAAAGCCTAAATACCCGTTTGGGGCCCCGGGCAATTTTGTTTTCTCTAAAAAACATCAGTATCCAACATGGGGCAGTATTGTAGGGCCCATTGAAAGCCTAAATAGTGGTTTGGGGCCCCGGGCAGTTTTGTTTTACGAAGCAAAACAAAAAATTTAAACTAAAAAAATTTTGTTTTATTCTTTCAAAACTGAATGATAGCTAGCTGCCCAGCTATTTTCAAACCGATAAAAAATTCAGAATTTTAATACGCACCATCCATAATAATCGGATGTTCAAAAGCCAAACGTAACCCCAAACGTAATGACGATAGAACAAAAAGAAATTTAATAGAATAAAAATAATTCCGTGCGCACAACATCCGCGCAACCTAAATACCACGCAAGTATTACCAGCGCCGGCGATTGGTGAAAAACTAATTTAGAACAAATAAATCCCACGCGCCTAACATCCGCGCAAGTATAACCAGCGCCACCTAGCCACAACAAAGACGCCACAACGCATTTCACCAGAAAATGCCGCATCACCAAAAATAATTGTTTATCGCTCCCTACAAAAGCGCCAAATCCCTTGGCGACAGAAGTATTGTCAAATTAAAATTAACCCAAAACCATAGATATTATAGTTAAAGTATTAGATTGGCAGATCACGTGACCTCCAATGCTAACGACGGGACGCGCATGGAGACCAGAATAAGAGGGCAAATGGGCCAGTGTTGCCACCACATTAAGGAGAAAAAATACCGTTTAATTCTAAAATTACAAAAAAATACCATAAAAATACTAAAAAAGCGTTTCACGTTTTTTTTAAAGTCACTAAAAAGATTCCAAAATGCAGCTAGTATTTTTATGGTATTTTTTTGTAATTTTAGAATTAAAGGTATTTTTTCGTAGTATTTTTCTCATTAATATGGTGGCAACACTGCCCATTTGCCCTCTTATTCTGGTCTCCATGCGCGTTCCGTCATTAGCATTGGAGGTCATGTGATCTGCCAATCTAATACTTTAACTATGATATCTATGGCCACAACGCATTTCTCCAGAAAATGCTGTATCACCAAAAAAAATTGTTTATCGTTATCGCCCTTTACAAAAGCGCCAAATCCCTTGGCAACAGAAGTACCGCCAAATTCAAATTAACCAACATTTTTTTAACGCAAAAAATGCTCAACTTGGCATTTGGTTCAACACAAAAGCAAATTATTTTCCTACTTCATTAATGATGGTAAATGCTAGTCAGAATAAAAACAACCATACTCTTTTTATTCCCGATATTCATATATTCATTTAATTTTCACTTTTATAAGTATCTGTAATTTTTTTTCTGATAACTAAGCCATTTTCCTAGGCTCCTACCTATCATTTGGCACTGGAGGCTGTTTTAGTCATTTGGGTGTTTTGGTTGATCTTTCACAAAAGCTACAAGCCTCGAAGAAATGAATTGACTGAAAAGGTAATATTTCCTCATTTTATGTATAAATTTATTTAATTGTATTTTAGGTTCTTATAAATTGTTAATTGAAATTTAACATTAATTTGAGAACAGTTGAATTCAGTGATTGATATTTTAACAAGAAACGCTCTTAAATAACTTTTCTTTGTTATAAGTCATTGCACGTTAGATTATACAATTATACATTAGTTTAAATACATTCAGACTTTGTTGTCTTTAACTGTTTTTTGTTTTTTTTGTTAAATAAGATATCTACGTTTCAACTATTTTGCCTCATGTCTTAATTTTTTTTTTTTAAATTACACAGGAAAAAGATCAACTTATTGCTGAGTGGACTCCTGAGCCACTGGTACCTCATTCAGATGAAAATAATCTACCTCCTCACAAGCCTGGGTTTGTAACTGGGTGGGTATTCTTACCTTGAAATTTGTTGACATAATTTGTGTGTAATCTAATATTCAGATTAAAGGAAATTCGGATTCCTTCAAAGGCACCTTTGTAAAATTCAATGTTTAAAAAGAGGGCGTCCAAAAGTAATCTGAGGCAGTTTTGGTGATTCCTTTTCCCACATGCAACTTAGTGAGATTTGGCTTGATCCCCTCACCTAATCTCAAATGAAGTTTTTTTTTCAAAATTTGTATGTGTACTGTAAAGCAAAAAACAGGCAATTTGCTTTATTATTAAGACTAGCTAAGAATACTTTTGAAGATTTCATAAATCTCAGTAAAAAGATGAACAATAAAATACTGCAATAGAAACAACGAAAACTAAAATAATTATTCAAATTCAGTCCAAGATTACCTGTGCTCAGTCTCAAGATTGACTATTGGAACCGATATTTCCATGGAATTTAAAGTAAAATCATCTGCATGACACTTTCTCGTTCTCTGCACATGATGGGGGTATTTCGGTACTCCTTTTGGGGGTTCCGATTCTACTCTTACCTTAGTTTTATGGTTCGTATAGCCACTATAAAAGTTATTGTGTTAGATTTTGGCATATTATTAAGTCAAGAAAGTTCTTTTATTTGAAATGATTGAAATTTTCTTGCAATTTTACACTGTTTTTTTTGTCCCCCCCCCCCCCCCAAAAAAAAAAAACATCACATAATTTGTGGATGTGCCCAAAGGACTTTTAATAATTAAATTAAAACTATCATTACTAAGCCTTAGTAACCTCTTAAATGCTTTCGAAACCCATTAATGGCTGTTGGCAATAATATTTATCATGTAAAATGTAGGTGTCTGCTAAAGTTTATCTAAATATACTAAATAAAGACCATAGTCCTAAAAAATTATGTAGGACAAATTTAATTATACAAAAAATGAATTTAAAAAATTTAAGCCTTTTCATTCAGAAATGAATGTGTTATGGTGTTCACAAAGTCGCCGTTGTGGGTTAAAGTTATTTCATTTTGTGTTCCATTAAAAATGGATTGTAATTCTTTATTTATGGGTGTTTTTTAACCTTTATTTAAATTTTTTCTCCTTTTATTTCCTTATCAGAAAAGTCGGCAAATTTGTTACAATTGATGACAAGCAATACCTGAATACAGTAACACACAATTACTTGGGTTTAGTGGAACATGAAAAATTGGAGGTATTTAGATTTACCAAATATTTGTCTTATTTTATTGCTGTATTCTCTTAAGCTTATTTTGGCACAACCCCTATCTCAAAATGAAAGAGCATGTATTTAAAAAAAATAAACAAGTGAAATGACTATGGCTACAATGACAAGACAGTTACAGTAAAAAAAAAATTCTATCCCACAAATCACCAGCAGCTAAGCTTCCAGTGGGTGATTAAGCTGTATTTTTTAAACTTAAATATCTTTACATGTTTGTATATTTAACTACTAATTTATAGTTATATTTATAGTTTTAAAAGTATTGTAAAAATAGTTTTTCTATTTCTCTGATTGTCATTTCATATTGTGTGAGTAATTATCTGTGATAGAAAGAACTAAAAGTTGTAATGCTACTTAATTTGTCCAGCCATTGAAAACTAAAAGTGATTAGTCTTGATTTGAAGAAAATTTAACTTTATTTAACACTGAATGAATTTAAATTCGAACATTAATATTAAATATCAAGCATAAACGCTTTTAGCATATGAGTTCACTTGTTTGACAATTGACAGGGAAAAGGTGGTTGTTATTAAAAAAGAAAAAATAGCTTGCCAAATTCAGTTGGCTGGTAGGGGATTCAGACTGAGTGTTCAACTGTTGGCATAAATCTCTTTTGTTGTGCAACCAAACAATAAAACTCAAGTTATATATATATATTTTTTTGTATAATTGCTTTCAGAATTCAATGCATTATTATCTTGACAGTATTTGTAAGTCAAACTGGCCCAGTGACAGAATTTTCTAGCAAAACAATAAGCAAGCAATTGAGAGTGTGTAGGTTGAGAGCTAGTAAACTATTTTGTCTTATTTGCTTTGTTGTTAAATGTTTAAAATGAATACATGAGTAAGTCTGTTTATTAGGAGGCAGCACTGAAATCTTTGAGAAAATATGGAGTTGGTTCATGTGGACCAAGAGGCTTTTATGGAACTGTGGGTAAGGTATTATTTCAATAAAGGTTCTGTAATAGATTCATTAACTACTATCAAAATTTCCTTTTGCAAAAAAATTAACTATTTATAAAAATAATGTGTGTGAAAAGAAAATGAATTTTTATAAGGGTAAATAATATACTAAACAAAATGATATTTACAAAAGTTACATTTTGTGGTTTAATTGTGTAATTTAATAAAAGTTTTAATAAAAATAGGTATACTGATAATTTGTTTATAAATAAGTGGATAACTTAATAGTGATAAAAAAAACTTCTCTTGACTTATTTCAATTGTTAATTATACTAAAATTCAAATGTAATTTATTTTTAAGTAACTTATTAAAAAAAAATTAAATGAGTGATTTTTGTATAGATATTCATTTGGAACTGGAAGCAAAACTTGCTAAATTTATGAGACAACAGGAAGCTGTCTTATATTCTTATGGTTTTTCCACTATTTCCAGTGCCATACCAGCTTATGCAAAACATGGAGATATTATATTTTGGTAATTTCGCTTTGTTTATGTATACTGTGTCTTAATTCCCATGCGTGCTAATTAAAAATAATAATCCGATATTTTTTTAAGCGAAAGTTTTTAGTTAAGGAATTACTTAAAAATTAAAAAATTAGTTTGTTGTTCCTATGGCTTCTGGCAATAACATAAAATGTTTTATCTTATTGCTTTTATTTATTTTAAATTGGTTAATATATGATAACTGCTTCATAGCATCTTTTTATTTGAAAACATCATACAACTTGAACATTTTAGTTACAAATTGTGTTTAACTGTGGTTTTTTAATGCTTTATTTTATCCAAGATAATGAAGTATCAAATTCTCTTTTTATGAACATTGCATTTACTCATATTTTCTTTTCACTTTCTCATAACATTTAATATTTGTTTTTGTTTAGTGATGAAGGTGTGAATTTTGCTGTTCAGAAAGGTCTGGTTGCCTCTCGTAGTCAAATCTGTTTTTTCAAACACAATGACACTGATGATTTAGAAAGACTTCTCGTTCAGCAAGCAGAACAAGATAAAGCTGTGAGTGAGTTGTTAGCTTATAGCATTCATACAATTGTAAAACTAGTGTATATCATAAAATAAATGAGTTCTTTTTTTTGCAGAACCCCAAAAAAGCTAAAGTTACCAGAAGATTTTTGGTTGTTGAAGGCATTTATATGAATTATGGAGACATTTGTCCACTTCCTAAAATGGTTTGTTTAATTTGCAGCAAATAGTTTTTTATTATGAATGCTGAACATATATACAATTTTATCTATCTTATTGATGTTAGATTTTATTTACTTGTGTTAGGAAATACACTTATAAAATAAGTAAATGCTAAACTTACTGCATTTGGTTGTGTATTTGGTCTGTTTAATATTTCACCTAATCAGTTTTCGTTTGTTGATTTTTTAACATGCATGCGTGAATTTCAAATTCCACCCCCATAAACAATGCGTGTGTTCACTTCACTTTATAAGCATTCAGTGAACATCACTAGTTGTATTTGTTTTGGTTTGTTTGGAAACTTATATTTATTAGTAGTTCTTGTAGAACGTTTTCACGGCTGTTAAGTCTCTACGCAGTAGGTCTTTTAGTTATTTTTCAACCATACTATTTGTTGTTTAAATAAGGTGACTTTTATGCTAATTTCTTGTTTTTGCTATCTGTGTTCATGAATACTGGGCACTGTAACCGCGCCCGTGTTTTACTGTATAAATACAGTGTGTTCTTATTATGTGATCCTTCTACTTACGCGAGTTAGCTTGAGTTGAGTGCCGTGGTGTACGGCGTGATGTTTTGTTTTATTTAGTACTATGATTTAATTTGAATAAATCTTAGATTGTTTTTAAACCCCGTCTCCAGTAATTACTCAGGACTTTAAACTTACATTTTTCTCACTGTGAATTATTAGATAATATTAAAACTCTGGTGTTTAGGTTAGTTCAGGAACATTTTTGCAATGCCCCTAGTTAACCTATAACAACTTGGCTGTAGAATAATGAATAGGCCATTAGTGATTTTTGTTCATTAGATTATTATTTGTAAATTTTTATTTCTTTGTTATTCATTGAAAGGTTGTTTTAAATTTCTTTTCATTTCGTTTTTAAAGAAAGGAAACAATAATTTGTATCTTACCAATTAGTTACTGTCAGTTATTTATTGATGGTTGTAAGGTGTCCAATGTTAACTGACGTTAACTACTAAGTAGTAATGATTAATTTTGTGTAGGGGAAGAGAGGTGTACTTATTGTGGATTTATATTGTAAAATATAAATTTACTAGTTGAATTTTTGTATTTTTTAGACTTTTAAATAATATGGCAAATCATTTTAGGTGGAGTTAAAAAACAAGTATAAAGTGCGGTTGTTTATTGATGAAGCCTGTTCGTTTGGAGTTTTGGGCGAAACTGGAAGAGGTGTGACAGAACACTATAACATTCCTGTAAGTAAATGAAATAATTTTTTGCCTTAAAATATGCTTTTATTTAAGTTGGTGGCAAATTAAAATTACCATTAAAGCACAGAACTATAATTTAAAATAGGTTTTAAAGTACTATAACAAATTATCAAAAATATGCAATAAATAAATTTATTATTAAAATTTGCTTCCCATGTTTAATGGTTTTAATTTATTTAGGTTCTTAAACAGAGAAAAAGTAAAGTAGTAAAATATTTAAAAAATAGTGTTAGTGTGTGCTGGAGATTGTTTTAATCTGATTACAAATAGCCATTTATCAGGGATTGGAAAGTTACTTTTAAAAAGTAACACTGTTACAGTTACTTAATTAAAAAATAACACTGTTACAGTTACTTAATATGAAAAGTAACGCGTTACAGTTACTTTTAAAAAAAGTAACGAATCACAGTTACTTTTTGAAATTTCAAGTTATAAGAAAAATTTATATTTAGCCATCTTACCATTTTTCAAAGAGAACCACGATAAACGAAACATAAGCTCAAACAAAACACTGAAATTATAATTAATAAACATTTTTTTATAATTAATTTTAATCCTTTACCCTGATAATCAGAAGACAACGAGTCCATCTGTAAACGAGGGGTATCTCAAGAATAAACGTGAAATCTCTGTCTTCCCCTCCCCACCCCTCTTCGAGGGGAAGGACTTTGTTGTTGGTCATTATTGTAGAACCCATTCAGGCAAAACACAAAGGGGTTTGGACTGAGGGATCCAACCTGCTTGGCAGTTAGCATGATTTATTTTAAAACCCTTCTTTTCTGTAGATGCCTGTAATTGTGCGGGGCTTATAATGTGATACTTAGAAAGGTAAACAGACAGGGAAAAACATTCGTACTGTAACAATTCTGTCTAAAAGCCGCCGTCACGCCTTTATCAGCCAAAGTGGACAATTCTATTATATGCTTTACTTTTTCCCTCCCAAGAAAAGCTTGTATTTCGGGAATGTGAAATGTTTCCTTCTCTCTCTCTCTCTTAGGAGTGGAATTTCAAAATTGGCATCAGACAGCTTTCGTAAAGTAACGGAAAAGTAACGACATTTTTCGTTACTTCGTTACCGCTCAAAGTAACTATGTTACAGTTACAGTTACTTTCTGAAAAATGTAACGGCGTTACCCCAAAAAAGTAACTGTTACAAGTAACGCGTTACTCCAATCCCTGCCATTTATTTACTGTATTTTAATTCCCATTTTCAACGAATAGTTAACTAAAAAGATTGATTTAAACTAACTTAATATCAACAATCTTTTCTGAATTTTGTTTGAATAGATTGAAGAAACCGATCTTGTGACATCTACTTTGGAAGCTGCAATCCCTGGTTATGGTGGTTTCTGTGTTGGAACTTCATTTATAGTGGATCATCAGGTATATTTTAAAGCTTTATTTTATTTTAAGTATTTTGATTGTATAATAATATTTGCATGACAGTCTGTTTACATTTTTAAAAGATATTTAATAACAGATATAAGTTTATATTAAATTGTTACGATCTACTTGTTAAAGCAGCCTGCTGCTTTTTCCATAATCTATTTGAATTGACTACTAATATAACTTGGAAATGGCTTAGACACTTGCTAGGCAGGATGTAAAACCAGCTTCAAGCCTTGAGGTTCAGAAAATATGATGACCTTGTTTTTTTTTAAAATTCAATACTTAAATAAAATAACAATGCATGTAAATACAGAGCAAAGCCAAAAAAAATTTTTAAGAACAATTATTAGAATTTTTAATTTTTTTTTTTCACTATTCAATTGTTTTATTTGCCAATTGATGCCAAAAGTTTCCAAATTTGAAATTTATTTTCCACAAAAAAAATTGTCCAGACAAGGAGAAATAAAACTATAGTAGAACCTCGATACAGCGACCGCTCTCGGGACCAACAACTTACTATCATTAAATCGAAGGGACGTTATAAAGAATTTTAATTTAAAAAAAACTTACAAACTGAGAAAAAACTTATACATACCTAGAGAAATGTTTATTTTTGTATTTACACTTATTGTGCAGATAAAAATGAAGTAATTGAATATTGTTTCAAAGTTTTAACATAGTTCTTAATTATGGAATTTTCTGTTACTTTTTGTAGAAAATCCTCTGCATTGTTCTCTCTCTCACAGTAGCGACACATTAAATCAATAGTGTCGCACGCAGCTTTGGTAGTCGGCTTTTTATTAGTCTAGTCAAACTAAGGGGGAAAAAACGTCAACCTCGACAAAATTGCTTCACAAGCATTTTAAATGGCATTCGTATCAGAAAATGGTGTATTTGAACATATCCAAAATCGGACAAAATCCGAGCATGGGAACCCCCCCAAAAATGCAATTCAAAATGGCGGCGGTTTTTCATGTTATCGCATTTCTTAGTATCATATTACATGTTTTCTAATGGCTAATTTTAATATAATAGCTATAATAATAAAATAAATGTTTTTTTTATGTGTCTGGCTTATAAGCCCAAGTTTGCGGGTTGGAGCACCGGCTGAGTCGTCAGATTTTCTGGATGGGAAAATCGTAGGCACGCATGTCATATGATTTTGAGGCATGTAAAAGATCCCTTAAGTACCCATTTGGCTTGCGTTCTCTCGCCAAAATTAAATTTTGGCATACTTGAACAATGAGCAGGATTAGGGAGTGATCTGGTGATAGAACAAGTGCTCATGCGATCTATTAAAAGCAGGGGTGGGTTGACACGAGGAAGTTGATTTACAGAAATGCAACAGGCAACTTGGCTTAAATCAATGCTTGTGTGCTCTCTTTACAACCTCTCAATGCAAGAATACACCAGGACTTTGTTTGAAACTAGCGAACAGCACAAAGAAGTTGGAGTGAGCAGGCGATCCAGAGATATAGGTAAATTCCAGAAAGTTATGGAATGCATGAAACCAATTTCCCCATTTTTCATTGTGACACATCTCTCCGAAATATTGTTACAGGAGTTACTGCTGATCCAAGTGTAAATGTACAAGAACTACATTCCATTGGCAGAGAAATAATAAACAAAATTGTTGGAAAACCGGTATACACATATGCTGCTAAAAGAAGCGACAGAGTGAAGACACTGGGGTCAGCATCTTCTGTTACAAGTGGTGGCAAAGACATTGACATAGATCCAGCCTTGTTGTTCCAGAGTATGATGACTGTTGCTACAGTTGGTGACATGAATCTTGTAGATAACTTAAATTATGAATTCTGTGCTTACCCGCCAGCATTATTGGAATCAAGAACTCTATTAAGAAAATCTGACAAGCCTCAGTTAGCCCATGCGATAATGAAAATGTCTGATAACTTGTGTGCAGAAGATTTTCCAGAAACTGAAGCAATTTTCCAGTGTGTTTTAGATGGTGGATGCCTACTTCATCGTGTGCCGTGGAAGACTGGGGATACTGACCAGAACATTGCGAATTCCTACGCCAACTTCACATTTCATAATTATGGCAGAGCTATTGTTGACTTCGATGGCTACGATAGTGCCCCTTCAATTAAGGACATTACTCACAGATGGCGCATCAATTCCAAAATTTGCAAGACCTTGAACTTTATTCCTGGTATGAAGTTTGTTGGACACAAAGAGAATTTCTTAGTTAATGATACAAATAAGCAACGTATTATTTACACTCATATCAGAAGCCTTGACGAAAATTAAAATTGGTTGCACTGTTCAACATGCTGGTGGAGATGCAGACTTCGAAATTGTGCATTCTGCAGTATCATCATCCCAAATTAGAACTACCATCGCTATTTCCAAAGATACAGACTTGTTGATTCTTTTGTTACACCATGCTGAAAGCAATCGTTTTAAACTGTACTTCCGGAGCGATACTAGACGTAGTTTATCTACCAACGCGTGTACGATATTCTTGGAATTAGCCAAATGGATTGGAATTAAAGTCTTGCTGGGTAGTGATATTTGTAACAACTTTTAGTTTTTACATGCTTTTACTGGTTCTGATACTACCTCAAGAATCTTTGGGATTGGAAAAGCTACAGCCCTGGAAAAACTGATGAAGGATATACCACTACAGGTGGCTGCAAACGTTTTTTCCTCAGATAAAAGGCAACAGATTGACATTGAATCTGCAGGACATAAGGCTATTTTACTACTGTATAGATGCAAGATAGAGGATTCTCTATAAACACTTCGTCATCGAATGTTAGTTGAAAAAGTTGCAACAGCTAAATCATTTGTCACACCTGCATGTTTGCCACCAACAGAGTCAAGAGCAAAGTACCACAGTTATTGTACGTACTACCAAATCAGTGTTTGGAAATCAAGAGAAACATTGGTTTCGTAGAAAAAGGAAATTGGTTTCATGCATTCCATAACTTTCTGGAAGTCACTCTCTTATATCTCTGGATCGCCTGCTCACTCCAACTTCTTTGTGCTGTTCGCTAGTTTCAAACGAAGTCGTGGTGTATTCTTGCATTGCGAGGTTATAAAGAGAACACACAAGCATTGATTTAAGCCAAGTTGCCTCTTGCATTTCTGTAAATCTACTTCCTCTTGTCAACCAGCCCCTGCTTTTAATAGACCGCATGAGCACTTGTTCTATCACCAGATCACTAACCTAATTCTGCTCATTGTTCAAGCATGCCGAGATTTAATTGCCTCAAAATTACATGCCTCAAAATCATATGACATGCGTGCCTACGATTTTCCCATCCAGAAAATCTGACGACTCGGCCGGTGCTCCAACCCGCAAACTTGGGCTTTTAAGCCAGACACATAAAAAAAAAATATTTTATTATTATAGTTATTTTCATATTAAAATTAGCCATTAGAAAACATGTAATCTGATACTGAGAAATGCAATAACATGGGAAAATGGCCGCCATTTTGAATTGCATTTTTGGGGGGTTCCCATGCTCGGATTTTGTCCGATTTTGGATATGTTCAAATACACCATTTTCTGATACGAATGCCATTTAAAATGCTTGTGAAGCAATTTTGCCGAGGTCAAATCATAATTTGACTAGACTATATAGGAATGGAGTGTTCTGGAACATCATCTTCTGAATCGCTGTCCTCTGTATTTTTTGTTATTTTGGCAATGAGTTAGTCTTCATTTGAAAATTCTTCACAGCACTGAAGATCATCATCAACCTTTACGAATTCTTCAAAAGAAAGATGACCTCCGAGAATGTCCAGTTGGCTAATCAGTTGCGTCAGTTCTTCACTTTCGCTGATCTGCTGTTGTGGTGATGGTGGGGCATCGGACGTTGAGGGTACTGCGGGTAACGATGATTGAGGCCGGACTTCGGATGAATTGACTTCCTCTTCCAGTTCCTCTTTCGATTTAAAGCCTGCTTGCCTAAATCAGTGAGCGATTGTATCTTCGGAAATATTGTTCCAGGCAGATTTTGCTAAATGCATCACTCCAAGAACGTCAATTACGTAAGGTTTCAATTCTGGCTTTCGATGGCAGCAATCATTTTCGTGACAATCATTTTTCTGTAATTTGATTTGAAAAAATGAATTACTCCTTGATCCATAGGCTTTTACTAAATTAGAAACTTTTTTTATTAAACTAGAAACTTTTTCTTGTCTATTTCGGCCAAAATTTTACATTTCACATCAATAGAAATTTGGCTCCGTTTATTTTTAAGAGCCATTTTGTAGATATGCGAATTGTACGAGGTCAGTTAGTCCAATGGTCAAATGTGGTGGCGTATTTTCTACCCCTATATTTAACAACCAATTACAGAATGCATGAAAAATTAAGCTGACCTTGGCTTCTTTTGCAACACAGGTCCCCGGCGAATTCCCGGAATTCGTCCCTGCCTTATTCACCTATTCAGCCATTGTTCGACCCCTTTCCTCGCTTGGAGAGGCCTTTCTTTATTGTGCTCAAACAAAAGCAAACAGGTACTACTCCCTCAAACACTTCCACAAGTTGAAATTTTGAAGCAAATACGAAAATGGCTTCTTGTAGCAAATTTTTTTCTGAAATTTCTAACAAATATTCGGTCGCAATATCAAAGAACTGCTTGTTTTTCGGTCGCAAAAAAGAGGGGTTTTTAACACTATTCCTGTAATAAAATGATTGGGAATTTCCAAAGCGATCTTTATAACGAAGGGGTCGTTAAATAATTTGGTCGCAAAATCGAGGTTCTTCTGTACTTCTAATAGCACATAGAGTTAAAATTTGTTAACTCTATGTGCTATTAGAAGTAGATGTCATTTTATAACTCCAATTATATGAGTACATGATACATATTTTACATAATTTAATTCACTTAATATTCAACCTTGTTTATAACGTCATAAACATTGTGGTCCCTTGAGTGACAATACAACCGTGTTAATTTTTTCATTTTAATTTTAGCGCCTTTCTGGTCTTGGGTATTGTTTCTCTGCTTCTCTTCCTCCTCTTCAAGCTGGAGTTGCTATTACGGCATTGGAAATACTTGAATCTGATCCAAGTAATTTATTAAAGTATTTTATAATATTGTAACACTTTTGACAACTTTTTAATCAAAACCAGTGTTACAAATTGGATGAAATTTTTTTAGAGCAATCTGTGCTATTTACACTGCTTAAAACATTTAGGGGAGTGCATGGTTTAAACTCTTTCACCCTAAATAATTCCATTTGGAATCATCAGCTTGCGATTATTTCTCACTAAGTTAAGCTCGCACTTATTTATAGTTAGATGGAAAAATCATGTCATTTGAAGAATTAAATAATGCTTGTTTTAACTAAATGAAAATATGAAAAACATGGTTAAGTTCACTCTGAAACAATTTTAGTAAATAAATTGACAATTCCTCATGCTTGCATTTTTAGATGTTTAAAAATTGATGTTAACTATTTTTAACAAATAAAGTAATGAAAAAATTATTGTTATAATTTATTTAAAAGTTACGGTTTCAAATTCCCCCCCAACCCCCATCCCCCCGTTAAATCTTAGTTAAAAAATTAAGATTTTTTCCTCTGTGTTTTACCATTTATTTCATTCTGGATGCATGATGAATCTATTTCACAAATCTTAGATTTTTAGGATAAAAATAAAATGTTGGGACAGAAAGGGTTAACAAAAGTACGCAGAGTGCTCCCTTAATTGTTTTGAGCAGTGTACTTTGAAAACTAGGAGCAAATACATGTTATCCGGGATCAATTTTGAGAAAAATATTTATTGATAAAAAATCTTTTTTTGTGTAACTATGTATTTCACACTAGAGTTTTGAGATATTAGGATCACATAATACAATTTTGATGAATTCATGATCTTCAAAAATTTGCTATTTTAAGATAACTATTTTCGGCAAGATATTTGAAAACCATTTAAAAAAGTTGATAGTGACATTAAAAAAAACCAATCGCAATACTGCAACTAAATTTATTTTGAAGTTGCAAAATTGTAAAATTTGGTCGCATATTGTGTGTTACAAATTGGATGAAATTTTTTTAGAGCAATCTGTGCTATTTACACTGCTTAAAACATTTAGGGGAGTGCATGGTTTAAACTCTTTCACCCCCAATAATTCCATTTGGAATCATCAGCTTGCGATTATTTCTCACTAAGTTAAGCTCGCACTTATTTATAGTTAGATGGAAAAATCATGTCATTTGAAGAATTAAATAATGCTTGTTTTAACTAAATGAAAATATGAAAAACATGGTTAAGTTCACTCTGAAACAATTTTAGTAAATAAATTGACAATTCCTCATGCTTGCATTTTTAGATGTTTAAAAATTGATGTTAACTATTTTTAACAAATAAAGTAATGAAAAAATTATTGTTATAATTTATTTAAAAGTTACGGTTTCAAATTCCCCCCCAACCCCCATCCCCCCGTTAAATCTTAGTTAAAAAATTAAGATTTTTTCCTCTGTGTTTTACCATTTATTTCATTCTGGATGCATGATGAATCTATTTCACAAATCTTAGATTTTTAGGATAAAAATAAAATGTTGGGACAGAAAGGGTTAACAAAAGTACGCAGAGTGCTCCCTTAATTGTTTTGAGCAGTGTACTTTGAAAACTAGGAGCAAATACATGTTATCCGGGATCAATTTTGAGAAAAATATTTATTGATAAAAAATCTTTTTTTGTGTAACTATGTATTTCACACTAGAGTTTTGAGATATTAGGATCACATAATACAATTTTGATGAATTCATGATCTTCAAAAATTTGCTATTTTAAGATAACTATTTTCGGCAAGATATTTGAAAACCATTTAAAAAAGTTGATAGTGACATTAAAAAAAACCAATCGCAATACTGCAACTAAATTTATTTTGAAGTTGCAAAATTGTAAAATTTGGTCGCATATTGCGACTGGTGACCGTTAATTTCAAACCCTGCTTAAAACTATTCAAAGTCATAATAAATTATCTATTATCAGAAGCTGGATTTCCAATTTCAGCATTAGAAATATTTGAATATGGTTGAATTTATTATATATTTTATAATATTTCACTCTAACCAGTAAATTCATCTTTCAAGTTTTATTTATATTACTCTCATTTAATTAGGATTATTAAGTTTTGATTAAAATTCTTTTCTTTTTCAGGTATAGTTGAAAATTTGAAAAAGAATTGCCTCTACATGCACAAAAAAATACAAAAGTAATTTTATATTCTAGAAAAAAATTTCATTCTTGAACTGATTTCTTCATTTATATTATAAACTTGTATTGTCATTTTAGGATACCTGATCTGATAACTTATTCTGACCCCCTCTCTCCCGTTAAACACCTGTATGTTGCTGAGCCACTTCAACGAACACATGCTATGAACAAACTAGGTCGAATTGTTCTTTATGTAAGTCTTTTTTTCTGTTATATATTTGGCTAACACTAAACTATATTTCAGACAGCATGTCTACCCATCTGGAAAAGTAAGGGAATTGTTAATTTTAAAGAGAAAAACCTGGAAAATTATTTAGTTTTCAAAATATATATCTGTTCTTTTTGTTATATATATGTAATTATTAGATCTACTGCTAAACAAAATATTAATTTAGTGAACATTTCAAGTCAAGTTCACCTCCCCCATCCATTATTGAATTGGAATATGAATAAGTACTTTTATTTATTTTTGAAGATAAAAGAAACCTTATTATTTAAGAACAGATTTGAGCTACAAATGCATATTTATAGTTATATTAAATCGGCATTTTCTTATAAATTTGATACTTAAGTGCATGGTTAATCTTACTCTGATATAAATACCTTTATCTTAAGAATCCCGCTATTGATGTATGTAGTGGTTTGGTATCTACTTTAAGCATTAGGAGTTCTAACTCTTAGCTTTTGCTTCATCAAATGGATTAAAAGCAACATAAGTGAACCTTTAGCGATGCCTGGAAATTTTTGTTTTTGGTATGGAAAACCGAAAAAGTCGAAAAGTTTGAAATTGTTTTTGAGTCGACACTCTGTTTAGAGAAAATGCATAAGTTTTGTTGCATAGCTGAGGATTAGCTATAATACGATTGCAGTACTTCACATTATATTATTTGAAACTTTATATTCAGAAAATAGTTGAATATTGTATGTTTTTGATGCATACAATTGATTTCATGGTAGGTTACACTTATTTAACATGTTTTTTTTATATCTTTAAGAAGATCTTAAAGTAGATAATTATTTGTTTCAACAAATAACTTATTTGCTTTTTCCAATAATAGTTAATATAGAATGTTTATGCCATCTCCAAATATTAGCAACCATGTTGCCATATGTTGTTAGGTAAAATAAAGTTTAATCTATAACATTTAATTAATAGTTATATGCACACAAATAGATCATTATATGTACTCCAATAGATCAAGTTTTTAAGATACTTGGTACTCTTAATATGTGCAAATTTGCAAATAAGCCAAGGCAGTGTTGCTGCTAATTGTTAAAAGCCCCCCAAAAATTGTATGTATAGTGAGAACATATTGGATTAAAGCTTTGTTTAAAGTTACATGTCAATTGAGAATTGACAGTATATTAATTAAAATCATGGTTTGCATAAGGTTGTTCTTGGAGGTTATTAAGCCCTTTTCACGCCTTCACTGTTAAAATGATTTTCTATTATGGAGGATTCTAAAAATTCATTAGTTACTAAAGTATCTTGTGAGTTTCCAAACTTTGTACTGTACAAATTTTTGTATGATAGTTTTTCAGTTCTGTCAACTTTTAAAAATATGCTTCTAAATATGGAACAAATAATGCAAACTTATTAAATATTAGTTATAAGGTTCTAAATAGTATTAACTGAATTGTACAATTGTTCAATGTTTTTGTTATTTCATTTTTAAACATTATTACTTCTTATATCCATTAATAATAATCAATATCTTGTCGTATTATCTTAACCACATTCATTTAAAAACTTGACGGCTCTAATTTAACAATTATTTTGCTAACCTTAAATATTATTTTCAGGCCTTTCAAAAAGAAAATGTTGCTCTTACAATTGCCCAATACTTGGACATCGAGGAACATAAACTTCCACCACCCAGCATTCGCTTAATTGTGACAGCTCTGTTAACTGAAGAAGACATGGACCGCATTGCTACTGTTTTGAACAAGGCTTGCCAGAATGTAGAAAATTCAAACCACTAATTTCAAAAAACTGTGTGATTGATGTCGCTTGTTTTGATAAATATTATGAACTTTTTGAATCAGCATGAGTTTTACTGGAAAGGTATACATGTACATTCCAAATTGCTTGCTGTATTATAAGCTTTCTTTTTTATATATATATTTTTTACATTAAGATCTTTATTCATTTTTTAATACTTCCTTTTGTAAACTGGTCATTTATTGTTCTGAAAATCATAATAATTCTTTAAAATTAGATAATGCTAATTAAAAAGGTAATATTTCCAGAAATCGGTTTCTAAAATTCTTATCGGTACAAACCAAAAATTGACTCAATTTTTTTAATTGATATTTAAAAAATATTCTATTTTTTTTAAGGTGCTCTGGTAATTTTTTAGTTTAAAAAGCTATGTAAAACAACAGGCTTATTAACTGTTGATGCTCAATGAATATTTAATGAAAAAGTTTGTTATATGTCTGCAAATCGTAGTTTTAAGATTTTAGTGAAGTTATAATTACTCTATTTTACTTTTTTATTTGCTATTTTGTTTGTGTAGTTACTTCATCATTAACAATTTTCCTATAAATATATAAACTGCTGCCATTATATGGAGGGAAAAAAACATGGTGTTGAAATATGATATTAAACACTATTATGCATTTAGAAACATGTTATTGCTTGATATAAAATTTTAAAATGGAGCTTGAAAGCTTTTCACTAACAAATCATTTGATAACTATTGCACTTTAATATTAATTTCTAGTCAAAAAAATATTTGCCAATTTAATTTACTTTAAATATCAATTTTTGTGTTCAACTTCATATGAAAGGTGTTTGTCTTGTTTTGTAAGCTATTTTTTGTGTGCTTCATTTAAACCCGTTATAAATAATTTATGCATGAATAGATTGTTTTAAAAAGTTAAAATCTTATTCATTTCTTGTTTGTCTCTTTGAAACAAACTATACATTTAAAGCATATAAAAATACTAAACTAAATTCTACTTACTATTTTGAATATATTAAATGTACTTAACATTAAATGGTATGTTTAAGAGTCATTCTTATCATTGTTCCAATTTGCTTTGCAAGTTTTCTTTAAAATTAAATTTGTTAGTGGAGAATATTTGAATTGGGATGTATTGAAATATTTGCTTACTATTTAATACATCCCAATATATTTACAACTATCATTACATAAATTAAGTAAAAGGAGCACAATCTGCCTTAAATACTTATAATTTTTTTATATATATTATTCTTATGTAGAATATTTTTTTACTATTTAATAAATTGCTTGAATTCTCTAACTAGTTTCCCTTTCTTGTCTCCACAATTTCCTCCTATTTATTAACTTAAGAGCAGGCTGGGTGTTCAAACTTTATTAAGACATTGCTATATATAGACAAGTAGGTTTGTAACAGAATCTGTCACTTAACCCGCTTCCACACAACATTTGTGTTCAGCAGGAAAAAAAACACTGTAAATACAGTATTAATTCTAAATTAAACATTTACAAGCTAAATTTGGCTAGTTTCATTTATTTTCTTTTGAAAATTCAATAATTTCTTATCGTTTACTAAATTAATTTATATTTTAAAGAAATGTAATATATTTCCCTCTTATAAATAGAAGGAAAACATTTCATATCAACATAGAATAAAGAATCTCTCTGTGAAGTGAAATATATTTGACATTAAACTAATTTATGTTGCAAAAATAAATTTCCTTTAATTTATTATTTGAAAGAAATAAAGTTCCTAGAGCGATTGTTGTGAATGGCAATGGTGATCTAATTCTAATAAAAATGGCTTCTTATTCTTAAATGAGCAATAAATTTGAGTTTTTTTTTAATAATTGAAGTAGTAGTACTTCGAATTTTAAAAAAAATCTCAGAATTTCAACGTCTTCTAATTTCGATGTGCTGAATTTTGTAACGTATCATACTTGTCTGTAGCATTTGTAGTTAGTGATATGAAAGTGGGTGTCAGACGGACAGAACGATTATTTATACTACCATCCACTATTTACCTTATAACCATAGTGTGGAAGCTAAAAAGGGGGTTAAGTCCTTAGAATTTTCCCACCATGTCTTTTCCTCCAGTATTTTAGAGAATAATCTTGTAGACTTTATTTGCTTGTTTTCAAAATAAGTGATGTAATGCATGGAATATAATGAAAGGTTTTCTTAAAGCAACTGAGTACACCGCCAATTTCTATTCTATTTTTTTAAAGACTGGATTTTTACAAACAACAAATTTTGTAAATAATATATAATTCTAAAAAAAATTATGTTAATAAAAACATTATTTGATAGAAACGAAATTTTTTTTTATCTGTTTTAATTTATTGGGTACACTTAAAATTATTTTTCTCCAACATTAAAATGTTCTATACATCTATATTTAGAAACATTTATTACACACAAATCTAACAGTTAACAATAGCCAGAACAGATTCTGGTACACAAATATCATAAATTCTTGTGATACAATTAAATATTGAAGGATTATAAGCAGACATGTTTTTAGCTTTATAAATATATAAATTCGAATTAATAAAAATTTCAATATGTTATTTTTTAAAAAACATTTTAAATTAAGAATGTAGACAGCTGATGGTAAAATTATTAACTTAGAATCTAAAATTTTCAGTTTCTTTCTAAAACTTCGTTTTTTCAAAACTTCAACAAAACATACATCAACGTATAAGCATGCAATATATATAATATTCAAATGGTAATGTATATCAACATTCCACTAGCAATTTTCACCGGATTTTAATTTTTAAAATGTATCAAAACTTTAAATCTTTAATTACTTAACAAAAAACATCAATTATAGAAATTTTGAATTTCTTAAAGATATTTCTTCATATACTTAGACATACATCAAATAAATATTTGTTCTGAGAGTTACTTTCCTATTTATGCCAGAAGGCATTTGCCAGTCATCTCGGGTGGTTGATCAAGTCCCATCAACCCCAAAACGGTCGGTGCAACGTCGCAAATCGCTGCATTATGCTTCAATTCCTGAAACTTCCTCGGCCCCACCATGCAAAATGGAACGCGGTTACAGGTATGTGCTGTATGTGGACCTCCAGTAGCCCCAATCATCTGCTCAGCATTTCCATGATCAGCTGTGACCAACATGGTGTAGTCGTTCTTCTTACAGGCTTCCATGATCATCCCGATGGCTTTGTCAGTGGCCTCGCAAGCCCGGATCGTGGGCTCGTACTTGCCGGTGTGTCCCACCATGTCCGGTGGGGCAAAGTTGCACATGACGAAGGGGTACTTTTTCTCGTTGATGACCTTAACCATCTCTTCCGCGACCCCATGGCAGCTCATTTCAGGCTGGAGGTCATACGTCGGGACCTTGGGAGAGGGCACCATCTTCCGGTCTTCTTTATCGAAGGACTTTTCCTGTCCGCCATTGAAGAAAAAGGTGACGTGGGCATACTTTTCGGTCTCTGCACAATGTAATTGGGGGAGGTTTTTCTTGGAGATCCATTCGGCCAGAACGTTGGCAGGGACGACCGGTGGGTAGAGGTTGGTGAATGGGAACTCTTTCTTGTACTGGGTCATGGTGCATATCTTCAGGTTTTGGGGAACCTTGTCAGTGTCAAATTGTCGCTTGATGCCGTATGCTTCTGAGATTTGCCTTGCGCGATCGGATCTGTAGTTGAAGAAAATCAATGTGTCGTTGTCTTGGACAAGACCATTTTTGTCGACAATGATAGGTTTCAGGAACTCGTCCGTTTGTGGGTCATTTTTGTCTTCGTATCTTTTGTGGATGAGAGAGATTACATCTGCTGTAGTTGTTTCTTCTCCAATGCCTTGTACCATTCCTTCATAGGCTAATTTGATCCTTTCGTGGCGATTATCACGATCCATCGCATAGTAACGACCTGTAATAGTGGCCAAGCTACCATATCCGAGGTTTTGAATGTGGTCTAAAAGTTGTTGAACATACTTAACGCCACTGGTAGGGCTTGTATCACGGCCATCTCCAAAAAAGTGAACATAAGTATTCGGCACCCCTTGTAGTTTGGCAGCTTCCATAAGGGCAAAAAGATGATTTATGTGTGCGTGGACTCCTCCATCACTGACCAATCCAAGCAGGTGCAGCCGTCCAGTACCATTTTTAGCATTATTCACGCACTCAACGAAAAAAGGATTCTCACCAATTTTTTTGCTCTCTACATCCATATTGATCCTTATGATGTCTTGGTAGATGACTCGACCGCATCCAATATTGAGATGACCAACTTCACTGTTCCCCATCAGTCCATCAGGCAAACCGACGGAAAGACCGGATGCATCCAAAGTGACGTACTGCCCGGGCGATTTTGCTAACTCGGTCATTACGGGAGTTTCAGCATTTTTAATAGCATTTCCTTCCGATGTTTCGGATATACCCCAGCCATCGATAACTATTAGGCAGACACTCATTTTAAATACTGATATGAAGTAGACTTAAGTGTTATTATTTAAAAGTCCTTGAATAACCTTGCGAATGCACTAGGAACGTCCGACCGGTCACTTGAAAACAGAAAGTGTGAAAGAGAAACTATGAAAGTATTGCCACTTTTCTCAACAAAAATGCTTCAATCCTAAGCTCAAATGCGTTTTAAATAAAATTCATAAAATATTTAAGTTTTAAATACATGTTGTAACATAATTTGACTATGAAAAGTGTTTTCAAAATTTCTTTCATTGTAGTTCTAGAATTAATCTCAAATATTTCGTGTTTGCTAAATAAATTTTGCGAAACTGGCAATTGCATGTTAATTAAGTGAGAAAAGTAAAGAAGGAGAATAGTGAAGACGAGAGTGAAAAGTGAAAAAAAAAATTTTTTTTGGAAAGAAACAACGGTACTATCGCAAAATTTTATTAGCAGAAACAAAGAAGTTTAAACATTTTAAAAACGATTTTTACAGAATATATAAACTATTTGAAATTGCAAACTATACATTGTTTTTTAAAATAAGTTCAACGTGTTTAAATAAGTTTGAGTAAATGGTGCACTTCATATACAAGTAAATTGGGCGGATGTTGAGAAATATTTTCTTCTCGTAAGTATTCTTATTTTTATAAAATCTCTATATTAATGTCTGCGGATCAATACTGTTTACATAAATTTTTCTATCGAAGGTAAACATTTTTTAAAAAATAAACAAACCCCTACATTTGCAAAATAACAACACAAACCGTATAAACTCACTTTAAACGATTTAAATAATGTTACTGTTAGTTATTGTGTTTATTTCATTAATAAAATTGCTGGTTTAATTTCTTACTGTGTACGATATGTTTTGTGTATGGCTTGAGTATTGCGAAATCGGTTACAGAATAGTTTATTCAACCTTGATATCCAATCTTATCGTTAAGTAATCGGTATTATAAAATAAAGAGGACTTTTTTTTCTGTGTAGTTAAACCTTAGTTTTAAACCAAGCGATTATGTTGATCTTTAATTTAATATATTTTATAAGTTTGCTGTCTGATTGTATAATAGAGTTTTGTACCAATATACTTATGGGTGTAACACTATTTAATTAAGAAAAAATATGCACAATTTCGTTGAATGCTTAAAATAAATTATTTAGCATTATTTTAAATTCTGTTTACATGTATTTTAGTTTAATTTAGCAAAAAAATTATAAATTACTTTCACATAATTCAAGATTCAACCAACAACTTATGGATAGGGATGGTTTTGTGAACTAGATCACAAAACCAATTGATTTCTGAATTTCTACCTACATTGATCTGCAAACTTTTTTTAAAGAAAAACTTAAGTATATTATTATATTTACTTATAATTTAATTTTTAAACAATCAAATATTCGTATATAGTTTGTGGTAGGTACTCTAATAATAGATAGTCTACTAATACTTACGCTTGTTAACAATGCATAACACTCTGCAGTTTATATTTTGCATATGTTTTACACATATTATTTTTAAACTGTTTTACAATCAACACTTTATAGAATGGTTTGTAGTCTTTTTACAATATTTTAATTTTTACTATAGGTATATTTAAGTCCTAAACAAATCTAAACTAAAAGTGAGCTTAATTTAAAGAGGAAATTAATATTTTATCATTTTCCCGTCCAGGTATACATTCTGAATGACCTTTTAGGCCAACTTTTTAGTACTTCGCAGGCTGACAACTGCATGTAAAGGTATTAAAGAGATGAAAGGACCAGCAGAAAAAAATGTAAGTTTCCTTTTTATTTTAGATTTTTTATTCAAGTAAGATCTGACATAATGACAAATAGTTAAGCTGTGATTTAATGGCGATTCTCGATTTGGTGAGTTTTAAAATATATTGTAGGGTTGCTATACCTATCAAGTTATACGAAATGCGAAGTAGAATATTTACCACATTTTGACATTTTCATTTCTCTGCAACATAACCAAATTGAGACTGGCCAATATATCGTCGGTCAAATAACAAAACCACGAATACACAAAAACATTGAGATGGAAAACTGGATAATGTTCGGGCCGTCATTTTTTAAAATCAGTAATCCCTAGAATTTGCACCTTCGCGGTTTTGTCATTTAACCGACAATATCATGACTGATCAGACGGATATCCTAATTGTATAAGCTGGTCCGAGAACCTGCATTTTGTAATGACTGCCTAAACATTTAAAAGTTTCAATGAATTTGTCCCAGAAACTTTTTATCCAATGAACATTTAACCCTCGCTTACACAACATATTTGGTGAAACGTTTTACATGGGTTCAATCAATGTTTAACAAAAAGTTAGACGTCACACTTTAAAATTTTAATTATTGAAGGGATTCCTGTTGTATGAAGACATGCATCCATTAAAAATTAAACTGGTGCACTCATTTGGCCAAAGTATGCATTTGAGCGTTAAATGTTTTCTTTAAAAAATCAATGTTAAAATTAACATTAGGTTGAAAACAACATTACAAGCTTCGTCTAATTAGCATTCAATTGAGTACCTAGTGTTAAATTAATCACTTCAGTCATCTTGAAAATGAATAAATGTATTTTTTTATATTTAAATTAACTTTTTCTTTAATATTTAAAATTGTTATTTCAGTTTGAAGGCATTTATGCCAATCCACGCCTCATGCATGCTGTGGGGATGGTAGTGGTATGTTTCAAATTTTATTCAACTCCATTCTTAGTTAGTTTTGATCTTATGAAACATTTGAGATATTTGGTCTCGGCTTGTATTTGTATGCAGTAAGCATTTAAATCTAAAGTCAAACTGTTTTAGTGTTAATAGTTAATTTTTAGTTTTAACTGTTGAACAGTTCCTTTAAAAGAAAACAAATATTCCTTTTATAAATGTCAACTTATCCTGCCTTAGTTAGCAAGGTTTTAATGTATATTGTCTATAGTTTAAACATTCTTTATCTATTGGGTTTATTTTTACTTAATCATTTACTATGGATGTTAAAGAAAGCTGGTTTAAATTTGAAATGATATAGAAGACAGTTAAATTCTCATGAGGCCTCTGATCTCATGAGGCCTTTTGTATATTACAGTGGCAAGATACATGTGCACAATTATAGAGAAAAATATCAAGAAGGTGTTAAAATTCTTAGTTTAAACTCTATTGTAACTCAGCAGAGAAAAAAGACACACCACATGTTCAAACACAATGATGGAACTGTTTAATAAAACAACAAAACAACTACGTAGCAGATCACTTCAGTTCCCTTTCCTTTAACATACTGGTTTATAATTTATATTTTAACAGAAGGGATTACATAAAATAGAAGCTTGAGACAAAAAGTTATTCAATTTTACAAAAGATAACAAATTCTTCAAATAAAGAAGTACAGTTGTAAAAATCTTTGCTTTATTTTAGGGTTGCATCGCTCATGTTCAAGTCAAAAGCGGTGCAGTATTTGAAGGAGTTTTAAAAACGATATCCAGCAAAGTAAGCATTGTAAAAGTTAAATAGATCTGATTGAATAAAAACGTTAAATTAAATTTTCTTATGTAAATCTTTGTTAATAAATTCAGGCAGATGTAGTGTTGGAAATGGCCCGTAAGTTGGATGGCAAGCCAAGTGCAAACTGTATTCCTGCCTTCAGTGCAACCGAGGAGATGGTTGACAAACTAGTCTTTAGATTTGAAGATGTAGTGTCTATTTCTGCCTTAAATGTGGATCCAGAATATGCAACAAGAGGTAAGTTTTTGTTATTTCATAATCAAAATAAAATTTTAAACCAAAGCTTTCAGGCATGAAAGTTTTCCGGATTTCGGCGGAAATCCGCCTTTTTTAATCTCATTTTGGCTGATCCTGAGATCGATGCAAAACCGTTGAGAAATTGTGACCCATATATATGGGGGGGGGTCTAAGATCAAACAAGGCGAGACAAAACAAAACACTACGAGACATCAATGTTTGGTTGACCGATCTGTCTTGGACTATAAAAATAACGGAATCTATATCTATTGCCATTTCGCCGCAAATAATCGAGCAAAAATTACGAGGCATCGAAATCTGGTTTGGTTCACTGATCCTTGAACTATAAAAATAAGACTCCGATTTTACCTCAAAATAAGCACAAATTTCGAGGTGTTGAAGTTTGATTGGTAGGTCTGTTTGAACTAAAACTATAAAAATAAAGAGTCACTATTAGTGCGATTTCTCTGCGAACTAGTAAATACATATTACGATTCGTATAAGTTTTTTTGGTTCAATGATCCGTCTTGAACCAAAACTATATTGTAAAAATAACTAGACGTAACTGCAATTATGCTAAGAATTGGAAAATATTTCAAATGCGATCATCGTGACACATCTCTGAATAAACTCAGTTAAGATCTCATTTAATTTGAGTTCGAAATATTATTATTTTTTCTTATAAAAAAAACATCGGCTTCCATCGGTATACCGATATTTTTAAAAGCCGATAAACCAATTTCTCACTAAGTTAACTTCGGAGTCCGATGGCTAAATTTTGAACAAGTGGTGCATTTTTGAAACCAGGGTCCGATTAAAGCGGTATTGCATCGCAATTTGTGATGCAAATTCACTGAAACAGCGATACAAATGGTCCACCGATTCGCTAGAATTGCGATGCATTTTTTTTATAGCGATTGTTTACTTTTTCTTTGCGCCGTAATTAGGTGAAACTAAACTTAAAAATAAATTTTAATAAACAATAAGTTCAAATAACAGATTCTTATAATGAAGATACAAATTTTAATTAAAATGTGAAGATGAATTGAGATTAGATTACACTAAGTTTTCTTTAAATCTCGGCCAGCCATTGCAATCTCCCATTAGAAGAGGAGTCAGATAAAGCTTCCGGATTTACTTATTTTTTGCTGCCTAGTAATTTTCACCTACCGATGGCGTCACATTGCAGCAGAATGATTGACAGTTCTCTGGCTCTGTTTAATCGGAAGAGTGTCTCGTTCCTTTTGTAGCTCCAGTTTAGGCCAAGTCGAGCAACCAGAATATTTTCTTCTGATCAAGTGTCTGACTCAGTGACCGTGAGTCGTGATCACAGGAACGGCTCTAATTAAAAAATACTTTTTGTTTACGTTTGAACTTTTTTCTACTTCGGCCTATACTGTGGTTTCTGATTTTAGACAATTTTTATTTTTAAAAGAAATGGAGTGTCCACTTATAGAAGCTTTATATATTCAGGTTGTTAGTGAATTTCGAGTCCTTGAATTTTTTTTGGAAAAGTGTGTGAATTTTTTTTTCTAACTTTGTATGAACCGTAATAATAAGGATATGTATTGAAAGACCAAAAGTTGGGGATTTCAATCCCAAAGAGGTAGTCAAGAATTTTTTTGAAAGTTTTGAATTTTTTTATTTTTTATAAATAGAACCCTGCTTGCAACGTAATGGGATGATCTAAACTCTTAGATGGTAATTGTGTTATGATTTTACATTTATCTAGTAAGAGTAATTCATTAGTTATCAGATTTTTTTTATTAAATATGATTTAATATGGCATCGATATACAGTTTTAAAGTAAAACTAAATTACATTATTTAAGCATTATTTTCTATGTGTGTATTTTATAGGAACTAATATAACTAAATTTCTAATTGGTTTTACGTCGTTACGCCGATAGTGCAAAAAAATTGAATTCAGTGTTCAGCCTTTTTTATTAGTTTGCACTTTCATGCCTGAGCTTTACTCTTAAATAAATTTTAATGTTTTTGTTCATTTTTATGGGAGAATTTCTTCTAATGAAAGTTAATTAGGCTATATTAGCTAAAATTGGTGTTATATCATGATCCATGATGTGTACGGTCTAGCCCTGCAATGTATGAGCATGTTTTTGGTGTGTGGGAAGGGGGAGGGGGGAGAGAGAGAGAACTCTCATCGCCACTTTACCTATCCAAGATTATAGAAAATAGCAATCTATTTTTTTCACTTTATGAAAATGGTATATATTTTCAAAAAATTCTTTTTAATGCCTGTGGCATATGGAAGTTTGATATTATAGTAGGTCATATTTCCTTCAGGTATTTAAAAAAACATTTTAAAAATAGATACAAAATTAGTCTACAATAGCAGGCGACTACTTTCCCCCTGTAAATATCTTTGCGGCTTTGTTCCTCAAAACGTGGACAGAAGGATAGGATTAGAAGACTATTAAAATTAGCTTACAGATACTGGTAATGGGAATGATTCTATTTGTAGTGTTACACTAAGTTGCATTCTATGTAATAATTGTAATAGTTGCAATTTTGTGTGATGTAGAATTTTTTGATTTGCAGAGAGTTTTACTGATACTGGTATAAGCAAATTTAATGGACAAGTTCTAGAACGAGAACTTGAGCCTTGGGATGGCGGAGCTTTATCTGCTGATGGTCTGACTGACCTAGGTGCCAGTGAAGAGGCAGTAAGTGAAACAATTCTAATTTAAGGGTGATATTTATATGTTTTTTTAAACTAAAAATTGAATTATATGGTTATATAATAATGTAATCTTAATATTTAATAAGGAAGCATTTTTATGTTTAGTACAAAACTCAACTTTTATAAATTTGATTTGGTCAATTTCTGTGTTTTTTTAATGTAATAAAACGTATATGTGCCAAAAGTTTGTCAAAATTTAAGACATTTATTAATTTGAAATTATGCTTTTCCAAAAATCACAGTTAAATGTCATGCTACAAAAATTATCTGAATAGAGATGGCAACAGTGCTGCGATTGTGTACTATTTTCTTTCCAACCATTGCAGTTTTAAATTAAATATAGGCTTTTTTAAAACTCATCTTAGAAACTTAAGAAATTTATTTAAATTTAAGTTAGTTTGAAATTATTAGTTGTGTGAGTAACGTTACAAAACGATGAATAGCAAAAAAGATCATGTACGAAGTATGAGACTTATTTAATTTAGTGTAAGACAACACATATAGTTTCTGTACCTTTTTATAGTTTGTATAGTTTCGTTAAATGTTAATAACTTACTATTTATACATTTCAGAATGGATGGGACCCTAATGATATGTTTCGAACAAATGAAGAAAAATATGGTGTTAAGTCATCATTTGATAGCACTTTGCCTGGATATACGTAAGTGTCCTTCTGTTATGCGAAATCAATTTCCCTGAGTGATACTGTTATATGTAAAGTTTTTGTAATTCTGTATATTAAATCTAATTGACTGCTAGATGAAGTGGGGTTCTTATGGTCACCTGTCCAAAATTTGAAGATTTCTGTTGTAAAAATAAGTTTATTACCTTGAGAATAAGCTTAGTCATTGGAACTCAACATGTAAATTTGTATCAACTCAATTTATTTAGTGCTCTTTAAATAGAAGTTTAGTTGCATTCTTTCTAATTTTTTATGTTAAAAATATATTTGAGTACCCAAAGAGTATTATTTACAATTAATATTACTTAGTGGCTGTTTTGAATGACATGTGTATTTCGATTATTTTTAGCATTCCTTTGAACAAGCAAAATACTGAAGAATATAAGCAACAGGAGGCCAGAGCCAGTAAAATAGCGCAAGAAATTGAAAGTGGCTTCCATCATAAGAATAGAGCAGCTTTAGAAAATGGTGATGAAGAGGAAAGGTTTAGTGCAGTTGTGAGACCTGAAAATAACAATAACTTTAGGTAGGCATTGTTACTTGTGTTTTTCATCTATATTTTTTTCGGATCAGGTTTCTTGGGGAGAAAACATTAATTTTATTGTGTATGTGAAATTCTTGTACTGCTGAAATAATTTGATTTGAAAGAGAAATCGTTAAACATTCTTTTGTGTTAATAATACTTTAAAAAGCAGTCGCCCCTTTTGTGTTGCATTGAAAATTAATTTCTTTTAATTTTAAATTCAAAAATGATTTTTTTCTAGGTATGTGTCTCATAAACCAAGGAGACCTTCAAATGTCCGTAATATTCGGAACCCTCCTCCCCACATGAACAGAAATAATCCTCATCAACATTCCCAAGTGTTCCATCGAGTCTCTAGTCCTGCTTCTGCCCTCAATAACAATAACAACAATAATCCTCCTGGTAGTAACTACAAAATGGTAAACTCTGTCTCAAATATGAGCAATGCCAATGCTATCAGCCCGAGGCCGACTCCCACTTCCACGCCTCCAACATCTCGACCACCAATGGCACAGATGCCTCAACATCAAACTCCTCCCTCAGCCCAGTATCCAGCCAATCAAGTTAATGCCCCAGTGGGTGTATCTCAGCCCACTGTTCGAACATCGCCTCCTACTCCTGTAATTGCTACCCAAGATGATAATCAAAATCATACAATGAATGGAGGTAGGTTTCAAAGTATGTGATTGTTTTTTTATTCTGACTATGTTATTAATTTGTAATTAGATGAAATAGGAGAATTAATAGATTTCTAGGAAATTTTTCCTGTAGTCCTTAAATATTAGATTGAAAAGTTTTTGGATTAAAATTGTGTGGGTCCCCTTTAATACCTTCTAGATAATTAATCTTTCATAAGCAATGATAATACTACTAAGAAAAGTTATTTGTGATTATAGCAGTGTAAGCCATTCTTATTGAACTTTTTGTGTTGCAGTTGAACAGAGAAAATTATTAAATCTGTATGATAAACTAATGTTGACCTATTTATGTATACAAAATTTCCATTATTCAACTTAAATAAGATTGTGTGTGTGTTTAATTGTATGCTTTAGTAATTTCAAAAGCTATTCTAACAACTTTTAACTGAACAAGCTCAATTCTTTTTAGAAGCAGATAAAATGGAATTGAAATTTGCTCCCAAACCACCTCGCTCTCTGAACCTACAATCTGCTGCAAATAAGGAAATGAGAGATTCAGTTGCAAACCAGCAAGTTAATAAAAATGCTGAACGTAGGAAAGAAACAGAGAAAAAGACTCCAATTCAAAAAGGTACAACTAAATATATGCAATATGATGATTATTGAAGAACCTATTTAATAGTGTTAAAAGAATAATAATTTTACTAATTATATAGAAATAATTGTTTACTTTCTGTTTCAGCTCGTGATGACAAAACTGAGGATTTAAAAAGGTTCCATGCCAGTTTCAAGGTAAGTATTTTCATTTGTGTCGATTCAGAGTGTTTTGTTTTTGCTATTTAAATTTTACTTTGGTTAAACAGATTATATAATTTTTATGCAGAAGGCATTTTTTAATTGTTCTTTTCCTTAGCTATCTGAAGATCCAAAAAATGGCCGTGATAAAGACAATTCACCAAAACCTGAAATGCAATCATCTAACGCTGTTACACCAATGCCTCCCAACAAGCATCACAATAAAGATAAGGGCAACAAAGAAGATGAGAGGAAGGGTTCCAATACTCCTGACAGTCGAACAAGTCCTGACAATCCTAAGAACTCCACATTGAATCCAAATGCTAAGGAGTTTGTCTTTAATCCCAATGCTAAGTCATTTACTCCTGTAAGTTTGACTTATCATTATTTAAATTTATGTTGTGCTTACTGTATTTTAATCAGGGCCTGGAGTAACGTGCTACTTGTAACAGTTACTTTTTTCAGGTAGAGCAGTTAGACTTTTAAGAATGTAACTGTAACTTAGTTACTTTTATCAGTAACAAAAAATTGTGTTAATTTTCCGTAACTTCTCATGCCGCTCTTTAAGTATATTTTCGGCACTCGGCTTAAATTTAATTATTTAACTTTTAACAACGTCGAATTTTCGTTTTCAACTTTTTACGGATTTCTTTAGTTTTGGTTTCTTTTAAAAACAATAAGATGGCTAAATTTCAATTTTTCTTATAACTTGAAATTTCTAAAAGTAACTGTGATTAGTTACTTTTTGTATTAAGTCCCTTTAACTAGTTACTTTTCATGTTAAGTAATTGTAACTGTAACTGAGTTACTTTTTTTAAAGTATTTTTCCAATCCCTGATTTTAATGTTATGTAGGTTAAATTTGCGAGCTCAAAAAATTCTGAAAACTGTAATGTCACCTGCAGGTTGAATAATTGTCCAGTGTAAAGAGCTAGCAAGAAGTTCTAAAAAAAACTAAAACAGCCTACTTTCTTGTTAAATACTAACTAGAATACTTATATATAAAAAAAGAGTATATTTGTAACAGTAGCTGCCAACTACTAGAACTACTTCCACTTAGAGAAAAAATCTGAAAACACAGCATTTAGTTGTAATTCAAACTATTAAAAGCCAAAGTTGGCTATTTTATTAATTTTCTTTTGTATATTCAATCAATATTCATTATCATTAATAAAATAAAGTTTCTAATGCTAATTCAATGGTCAGTTCGTTGACAAACTGGTTGACAGATGTCCAGCCAGACTTAGACTGGCAGACAAAAAGTATGAAAAATATGTCTCTGATGTCTTACCTTTTTTACAAAAAGAATTTTTTGGGATATAACGGACGGATTGGTTTTTGAAATGGGTATGTACAGACGGACATTTTCAGCATGTCAATACTACTCTTCTGGTTTTATTTTTTTAAATTAAAAAATTAAAAAGTAGGCTGAAAATTCGATATCAGCATTTTATATTTACGAGAGCTGAACCTTTTTGTCTAAAAAGAGATTAGCAACATTGTTCTTGACTCTTCACTGTGAGTTAAAGTGCTGTTGCCACTTGTATCATACTGCATATCTTTTTATTATGACGAATTACAATCGAAACCACCAAGCCTGTCTGTTGTATCATTATAATAATATAATGCAGATTGGGCCCAAATAACTAGTTTCTAAACTCAAGTCCAAGGTTCTACTCAGGGTTCGAAATTCATGGTCGCTAGTTTACAAAATGCGAGTAAATCCTACAATTTTGTGACTTCAGAATTAATTTAATTGCATTTATTGCAACTAGTTTTCTTAAATGTCACTATTCACTTTTTGAAGTAATTGTTAAATGAAATCTAAAAATTGCTGTGATTGTTAATTGTGATTCCTGAAATTTAGGAACTCCAGTTCGCCTTAAATTGCAAAACTTCGGTGATTCTATAGGTGCTCCCGCAATCTTACGAGTTTGCTCTTAAATTACATGAAACTGGCATTTTTTCCATAAATATTTTTCTCAAAAATGCTCCCAGAAAATGTGTATTTTGCTCCATATCTATATTTTTTAGTTAGTAGCACAGATTGCTCCTGAATTTTTGCATCCAATTTCTAACAATGGTTCTACCCATTCCATTGCAGAGGGGTGCTCCAGTACAGCAAGCCCCACCATCTCAGCCCCCTCCGCGCCTGCACACCCAGAGCCCCATCATGGCCATGCCCCAGGCCCACCTGCTGCCAGGCATGACCCAGCCCGTTTTCAACGTGCCCCACTATGTCATGTCGGCCGCGCCACCCGTCTCTATGCCCATGGCCCAGCAGTTCACGCCATCTGCCTCTGTGGCCCAGGCTCCCAGGTTTAGGAAAGGTAAGTGGGATATTCTTGACATGATCTTATCGCTAGGTGTGGGATCAATGCAGTGATAATAAGCGGCAGGGTTTAACAGCACTCATCTTTATTACATGAGATGATTATTACACAGCACAACACAAAACAGAACACGTCAGAACAATTCAGCTACATTTTTAAAGTGGCGAATGACTGTTGCATTACGACCTGTGTTACGCGTGCATGCACAGTGGGTACTTATTGCAATGGCAAATAGGGAAGGGATTCCTGATAGATCTGTGAAGCTTTCACATTTTATAACTGCAGGAAGATAAGTGTTTAAAAGAAAATGCATTTGGTTTGAACGAATTTTGGGAAAGGTAGAAAATACTGAATAGTCCGGCATAAAAATAAAGGACCCAGCCCATTTTCAACATGACACTAAGTCAAGTCAGACACACTACCCATCTCCATGGTCCAGCAGGGTTCACGCCATCTGCTTCTGTGGCCCAGCTCCCAGGTTTAGGAAATTTAAGCGGGACATTATTGACATGATCTGCGAAACTTTCAAATTTGAATAATCCAGGGCCCCTTGATTAACTAGGAATCTACCCGTATTCAGGTCTGCTTGACGGATATTGGTGACAGGAAACCGGTTTCTCCATTGGTTCTTTTCTTGGTACAAGCATTTCAAGGTTGCCGTGAGAGAACAACCAAGTGAGAAACTGGTTTCCTTGTACCAGTTCAGGCAATGTCTCTCTATGGTCGCCAAAGAGGTCTGATATAAAGGGATATCCAGTCAGTGAAGGTTTTTTTCCCCTTGACTCTTCATTTAATAACTGCAAGAAGATTAAGTGTTTGAAAGAAAATACATTTGGTTTGAACGAATTATTTGGAAAAAGGTTAAAAAAACTGAATAGTCAGACATAAAATAAATGACCATGCCTGGTTCAACATGTTCCATTATGTTATGTCAGCTGTACCACCCGTATCCATGCCTACGGTCCCGCAGTTCACGCCATCTGTGGCACAGGCTCCCAGGTTTAGTAAAGGTAAGCGGGACATATATGGTTAGCATTCCTGTCATTATCTGTGGTGCTTTCAAATGTAATAACTGTAATTTTTTTAAAGGAAGGTTTGTAGGAAAGGTAAGGGGGCATGGGGTTTGGTCTGCCATGAAAATATGGTAACATATTCTTGACAGGATTGATGAAGCCTTTTAAGTTAATAACTGTCTGTGTTTAAAAACTAAGTCAATAACTGTGTGTAAAAAGAGTCAGTTTTTGAAAGTGAAAAAACACATTTAGTATTTATTTATTGTTTGAAAAATTACTACTAATTTTAAATTAATCTATATTGGGGGTGAATGAGGATTATTATGTTTTAGCCGCAACAATTGGTTAAAGCCATATTCTAATCATGTAAAATGTTTCTACCATGGTAAATTTAAGTTTAGTTAAAATAAATTTTAATTTAACTTGTGTAATATAAAAATCAAGAAAATATAAAAAGGTTTTTTTTAAAACTTAAATATTTCTCACTAATAATCTAACAAAACAGAGACAGATATTGGTAAGATTATACAAGGTTTAAATTTATCAGGAATACTCTTAGTGTATTTTTCTACTGCCTTTGCATTTGGTGATTGTGATAGATTTGTTTTTTTTTTCATTATTTTAACAATACACATATGCGGGTATTGTTTGTATATTTTGTTTAAAGCATGAATATTTCTTTTATTTTAACTTATGCCTTAATTTTATTTTGCATGTACCATGTTTCATTTGTATTATGATACTTTTTATTCGTCTCGGTTCTCTTCACTAATTTCTTTTCTTTTTGTTCTTGCCTATTTTCTTTCTGCCTTTCTTCCTTTGGTCTCAAATACAATAAAGATCCAGATATGGGCCTTAATGAGTATGAAGACGGTGTGCTCTTTTCAGCTGTGCCCGTGACCCTACAGCGCCACCATGACCTGTCTCAGCCCGTCCATGTGCAGGCCGCCACGGGCCCACCCATTTTGGCCCAGCCCGGTGGCCTCTCAGCCCCCTTTGCCTTGTACCCCACAACTCCACCGGGCATGCTGCACCACCCACCGGGCCCACCACAGCAGTTGACCTATACTCCGGTGAGTTCCAACTTCAATTTTTTTTTTTAAATACCTACGCCAGACATGGGCATTACCGCCAACAGTCTATCACGGGCAGCTCTATATACTTCAAAAACACACACAAAGTTACAATGATTTCTATCGGAATTAGTATCTGCCAAGTCTGAAAGTCCAGTACACAAATGCAAGTGGTCCCCACTTATGTCAGCAGTCATACAAAGTTGGCAATCGTCTGCCAGACCAAATCTGTGGAGGAGCTTTCAAAGGTAGTTGTGAAAGGTTTTCACTCTGAATTCCCTTCACATTATGGCCTGTTCTCACCTTAAGGGGACATGAATTTCAGAACACGAAACTGTGTTCCACAATGTTAGCCTATGGAGAAATTGGAGGGATTCTTTCATGACTAGCATCCACAATTGTTTACCTATTGGTTCCGAATTTGTTGGTATACTTTGATTATTGATAAGCCCTACCTTTGTGTGTAGAAAAATTCTTGATATTATTTTTAAAAAATTATTTTTATCCACCGTAAAGGCATTGATTTGCTTGTCAGGTAATAAAAAACATTGTAATTAATTTAGAGACAATTTATAAATTCACAAAAATGGGGTTTGTCAATACCTAAGCATGCCATCAAGTTCTGAAACGATAGGTAAAAAAAATTGTGGATGCTAGTTATGAAACAATCCCTACAATTTCTCTATAGGTTAACGTTGGGGAGGTTAGTTTCGTTTTTAAAAATTCATGTCCCCTTAAGCAGGGCATCCATGGAGAGACAGGACATGTGAACCTTTGCCAAGCAAACACTCTTTCTCTAAGACATTACCGAAAGTATTTTCCCTAGACAGTGATTGCTTTTTTGTGCCCCATGACATTTCAAACTGATCATTGACAAGTGAAAATACTTTCGTTTACATCTTGGAGGAACAGTGTCGATGTTTGGCAAAGGTTCATATGTCCTGTTCATCCATGTATGCCCGGCTTTCGCCATCCTATGAACAGATCACGCTGAGTAAAAATCAATCTGTAAATCAAACCAAACTCCTGGCGCTGTGACGATAATGGCGCAATACGGTTACGGTGGGTACTAGCCTTGTCACTTGACTGTGGTTCTAAAGCACAATGCTAGTTGCCGAAAGTGTATCTCTAGTGAGATGTTAATTCAAGCAAACATAATCTGTGTTGCCAAAAGTCCCAATAATATTCCTGTAGAGGGAGTGCACATTAAATATGCTCTCAAGTCCAGACAGTGCATACGATGTCTCCCTTAAAGTTATATTGAGTGCCTACTTAGGTGTTGGCTTGTCACTTGACTGTGGTTCTAAATTGTGATGCCAGTTGCGGAAAGTCCTTGTGCAGTTTTAGTGCCTCGTTAATTTAAGCAAAAACGAAATACAAGTGGTTAGATGTTGGACACATACGTGATATCAAATCTCAATCTGACGTAGATGTTTAGTATAGTCTTGAAGCAGTTGGTCCCTTTCCAATATGACAGATTATTTGGTATGTCATTTGTAGCTGATGATAAGCCTTGTCAGTTAAATACGCTTGGATCTAACTCTATTCAGGTTGAATTGTTGCAGGCAAGCTTGTTTGACTGCATCTTTGAATTACAGAAATTTTTTTGCTTAGGTTACTGTTTAAGAATGAGGCAGCTGGAAAGGATTTCAATTACTTCAACCTTGCAATAATATTTTTTCTTCTGAAGTTTGTATTCTGTCCTTTTTCCAATGAAACAGGTTGCTGGCTTACGGGTAATCTCTTTCATATTGCAGTTGAATTAAAGTAGGCTGATGCCTAGCCAACCTGTTCTATATTCAGATCTGTTCATGTTGGGGGAAAAAATCAGACAAGGCTATATCCCAAATTTCATTTTAAAAAATGATTTTGAAGCATATATAAAACTTAGAAAACTAAAAATTTAATCTCCATTTAATTATAACAACAAAGTTTCAGAGACATTAAATATAATAAACTGCATTGACAAACCTTAAAGTGTCCCCTGCATAGTCATGTGACTTGATCCCAAGTCATGTTGTTTCGACCATTTTTGACGATTGATTTTTCCCACATTAACGTAAACATATAAGACATAAATGTAACAAGAGAGAAGTTGGGAACGGATCAAAGATGGATCACAATTTCAGAGCAAAAAGTTTGCTACTTTTTGCAGCTTATCGCCAGTGTTACGTAAACAAAAAAAATTTTTATTTATGGTCTGATCAGTGCATGTGGCTCAGAGGATTAATTAGGAAATTTACCAAGATCTCTTAAAATCACATGAAAATAATTCTTTAATTATAAAACGGAGTACTAATTGCCTCTACAAATTGTAGACTGTAAGGAATAAAATAACTATAAAATAAAAATGTCAAACTGAACATTCTTACCTGTGAATTATCGCAGATCCTTCTAAAATATCTCTTTACATTTATAAATTGTACAGAAATGGCATCTTGCAAAGATTAAATGAATGAAATGGCAAATATTTCTGATTGGAAATGGAAGCAAAAAGCTTAGAATTATTGTTTGGAAAACATTAAAATCTACCAAGTGGTTTCCACAAACCCACGTAGCCCACTACTTATTAAACTTTTTTCTCCACAAACTTACGAGAAATTATTACTGTTTCAATCCCTAAGAAAACAAATACCAAAAATTCAATTTAAAATTGGTAATATTCCTTATTGCAAGACCCTTCAATTTCTCACTATCATAAAAACAATTGCAACAGTAACTAGAATCTTGTCAAATGAAATAAAAGTACCCATGAGTTCATAAAATGCTTAGCAAAAATTTACAGTCACAGTGGCAAAATTTCAATACGATACTTCAAAAATGTTGTTTTTAAAGTTAATTGAAACGCAAGTTAGCAGTAATTAACTTACATTTCATTCTTTTGAATCCAATTTCTGCATTTACCTATAAAAAAAATTCTATTTGTATTTAAAAACTGATCGTGGTCTTTCTCAATACAAGAAGGGTACATCAAATAAAACATGCTTAGTTTCTCAATAATAAACTATTCTTGTCCAATGTATATAAATTAAACAATAAACTGTTTGTTTTTGGCTAATTTATACATGTTGGATTCAATTCTAATTTAATTAACAAATTTTATTTTTAGATGTATTCCTTCATGCCTCGAGTCATTACTCCACAACAGGTTGGCATGGTACCAACTTCTGCTGCTTATGGAGAGAGTCCTCAGATGCCAACTCATGTTTACAGTAAGACTTAGCAGTGATTTAATTTGTGACATAATAGTTTTATTTAAGTTATTCATTACATATAATTGCATGATACTTTTGAGTTTTTGAAAAAATTCTCATTAAAAAGGACAAGTATGTTACTGAATTTGAATGTTATGTTTTGCAAAAGTAAAGAATATTAATCTTTCAAAATTAGGTTATGATGTTAAGTACTTATTTTAAAAATTGATTTAAATGTTTCATACACTATAAATAAATGTTAAAAAATAACTACATGATCTGATAATGATATTTCTAGTGCACCATGGAACCCCAAGTCTCCAACATGCCATGGCCACCAGCAACAACGGGCAACACTCCGCCCCTTCTACTCCCCAATCCCAAACACCCAACCTCCACCCAGCCCCCTCCCCAGTCCACCAGGCCCCGCCCTCCGGAGCCCACGGCCAGCCGCCCACCCCCACGGGGCACCCCGGCAACGCCCCCACTCCACAGCCAATCATGTACACCACCCACGGGCACATGACCACCCAGCACCCACTCCACGGCAACCACTCAGCAACGAACCAGGGCCACCCGTTTGCCGCATCCTACCCGGGCGGGCCCCAGCCTATCGTTCTGTTGTCGCAGCAGCCCCACGGGCAGCACCCCGGGTCTTTTGCGACCACCCTGCAGAGCCACCTCCACGGGCAGAACCCGGGTAACCACGTGGGCACGCCGACCCACATTCTGCAGCATGGCCCCTTGATGATACCCACAAGTGCTGGTATGGTTCATACCCAGACAGCCATCACCTCCGGTCACTATGTGCCCCACTCGCAAGGTAGGTACGTTGTTTCAAGACCTTTGTTGCTCCTCTAGCTTAGGTTGCATGCAGTTTTGGAAAGGGGAATTAATAAATGATAGTGTCGGTATGAGGGTCTATTTGACGAATTTTGTTGGAATGATAATTGTTAACGACAAATGAGACTGAATGTCCTCTGGTCTGTAAACCAAAGTGCCCCAGTGCTAACCCAATGGAAAAAATAATTTTCTAAGCCACATTTCTCTGGCTGTATTGAATATTTTTACAAACATTTTTTATATGATTAATGTAGCCGACTTACAGGGCTCTATAATCCCACTTTTGGAAATTGGTTTGAATATTTTGTTGTAATGTCAGCTTGTAAGTCAGAAATGTGGCGTAGAAAATCATTTTCTCCCCATTGGATTAACTCAGAGGCTAACCCATACAACTGGATGGGAATAGCTACCCTACGTTAAATTTGTAACTTTGCCAAAAGCTACCAATGCCAAAATTCAATCGTCCATTAAGCCATCTTAACAGGAAACCAAACAGATATTCATCCTCTTGTATGGTTGGAAAAGTTTCATTAAGTGCAAATTCCTTTTTATAATGAAAATATTCCTCTATATCTTCATTTCTTACCATTTTTAAACATCAATTAAATTAAATTCCAAAACAGAATTAAAATCGAGTTGAAGAAATCTGATACACCATACAAAAAAAATCAAAAGATTTAAAATCAATAAATAAAATACTGATATTCAAATAACAATCCTGCAAATTAAACACACGTGCTCTGACATGTTTATACTTAATTTTCGCTCATGCTGAATGCTCTGAAATTTCTTTTAAATTGAAATGAAAAGTATAAATTCAAATCTTACAATGCTATTCCTATGGATAAACCAGCTCATATTTTGCACTCTTACACCCATTTGGGTTCGAATTTCGAAAAATCGCTTCTTAAATGACGCCTACGATATAAAAGAATATTTTCCTAAAATTTGGTAACTGTACCTCCAGTAGTTTGGGCTGGGCGTTGATATGTGAGTCAGTGAGAGCGAGTCAGTTCGTCAGGACTTTGCCTTTTATATATACAGATTTTGATATGGTGAAAAGATTTTTGTTACAAAACTCCACGAGACACATCAAGTTTTTTTTTTAAATGGGTATAGTAAGTGTATATATACTTAAAGTAAACCTAATAATAAAAAAAACAACTTTAAAATCAGTACTATTTTTAATTTATGTAGAATAACCCTTTGACAGCTTAAGTTTTTTACAATAATTAGTGACCTTAAAAAAAGTTGTTTTATTCTTCTTCATTATTTAGTATATCCTAAACTTAAAAGTATATCTTAAAAATTTAGTTATTAATTTTTTGAATCCTTATACTATTGAATGAGGTTGACGTTTAAGAACCTCTGTGTTACAACTTACAAATTATGATGAAATATATTTTTACAGCTAATGCTTTTTCTTTTATAGGGTGATGTCTAGGTAAATACTTAGGTACAAGGGGAATGTGCAAAAAGAAAGTGTTAAATTGAAAAGCTGTAAGTTATTGTAAAATGCCAGATAAATAGATAGGATTGATAGACTCTAGAAATACAATAGTACTACAATAGAATCCTTGTTTTGTTACAAACTTTGTCAGCATTTTTTAACAGACTGCTTAGATTTAAACTATGCTTATGCCTACTAATAAAACAGCTCTAATATATAATTGTTTTGTTGTCTCTCTTTTTTTTTTATTTCCTCATCAACTTGTTATGTTAAAAAATCATAAATAGCTTGATATGGAGATAAGGTTAAAAATATTTGGTGTTGAAATATCTTCAGTTATCATAAGTAAACTTAATTTTATGCTATAACAAAAGTTAAATGACTGATCATAGATAGCAGCACCACATATATAATCATAGAGGGCAGCACATTTGTAATTAAATGAAAAGGAGAAAAGGTAAGATCTGAAATTAAACTTGTATGGTGTTGACCATCTTCATCATTGAACACTTGAAGCAGAATAAATATGGTGATTATTTAGCTAATGCAAATGTATTATGTCAAATTAAATCGGCTAAACCCAAGCTGAGCAGCTCAGTTGTCCAAGCCAATTAATTTGATTGAGGAAGATTGTGCAAGTTCCGGTGATGCAAGTCAAAGAATTGTCACGTTAATTCAAGGATTTTATTTCTTTTCAGAATTAAAAAAATAAATTTTTTTCGAATGTGGTTAAAGGTAGTTAGATTTTCAATTTATGGCATATTAAAAATGTCTGTACTTATACAACAAACTCAAGGCTTTCTTTTCATTAGATATAATAGAATCATAATATATAAGGAAATTGCTTGTTTGGTTCAAATCAATAACTTTGCGAAGTTGGTAACAATGTGTGCTAATTTTAAAATTTTAGCCGTTGGCAAATATGTTTTAGAATTTTATTTATAAAGTCAAGTTTTGTTGAACTGAGCAGAAAATTTATTTATTCTTAACCTACTACTCACTCACCAATTTAGGCTTCACTTTGAAAATAATGTTATACAGTTATAATATTTCATAAAAAAAATTCTAAAATAAGTTTTATTTGAAAGATGGAAATCCTGTACAAATTACTTAAATTTTAATAAGGGAGTCCGTTTAACTGATTAGGATTTTATTGAAATTTTAAAATTTATAAAGTAGAACTCTTAACTGAAAGTTAAGTTATATTCTTTTGAGAATCTATGCTTAAAGTGATACGTGATTGTACTAGTGATTTATAAGTTTTGAATTAATAAAAATAAAACATTATAGATCAATTTTTACTCTTTAAAATTAGTTAAGAAATATTTAGTTGATAGCCAAAGTCAGTGAAAATATGTAGAATACAAGTACTATGCAATACAAGTAGGAAGGTAAAAATAGATCACGACCCTAACTGATAACTAAGCACAATTGAAACAGACACATTTGGACATTTGGTTAATGTTAACAGTATTGTTGGCAAATTACTCCAGAACTTTTGTATTCGAGTTAAGGTCCACAAGGAACCCACAGTATCGGCCTGGGAAATATATCTACAAGCTGCTTTGAATATTGCTTTTCAAGCATCTGTACATTTGAGGAGATATTATAATAAAAACAAAATGAAATAATCTTACAAAGTACATCAGAAAAGAAAATTAAAAAATATATATATATATATTTTGGCACAATATTTATTCTGTTTGATGAAAAATATAGGCATTACTTGTATGATGTAGAAAGATTGTACACCGGCAGAACACTGAACGTTAGAAGTTAGCAGTTGATAAAATAACAAGAAATTAAAGTACTTCAAGAAAATGACACCGCTGTGTAAACTGTAACACTAAAGCAACTAATGAATAAAAAAATTATTATTGAAATTGCTTAATGAAATTAAGCATTTCAATAACTGGAATTGGAACTTGCAATTGAACTCTTAGTTTTACTTTGTTAGAAGTGAATATAATGAATATGTTTTACAGTTTACACAACTTTCGCAAATGAAAGAACTAACAACAGCAATATTTGTTTTTGACGTCCTAAGAGGAATTCCAAAAAATAAAAAGTTTTAAATAAGTTTTTTAAAAATTTAAACACGATGTCATTACGCAATTTAACGAATTGTTTCAATAATATAGTTTAACTGGCTCATTGAAGGTTTGCTGCCCAGAATGATTTTTGCATAAATTACGGAATTAGAATTTTTAGTTTATGGAATATTTTTCAAAAACATAGGGAAGTCTCTTTGAAGAACTAATAATCATTGAAAATACTTCGCGATAGAATATGCAAAACTGCCTAGGAGTAAGACACTTTAATTTGTTAAAGATTGTGTCCGTGAAATCACAAATAATTTGAAATCCATTTACTTGAGCCATATAGGATCACGAGTCGCTTGGCAAAAGAGAATGTATCCGATCGTTTCAACTCCTCCATCGGCAATAAATCTGGATCCCATTTTCCTGCTGAAAAACATCTATAATAATAAAAGAAAGCGTCTGTGTGTTTGTCTTCGGATCGTAAAAGACCTACTTATACTGCTAGAAAAAATTCGAAATTTTTAATATAGATTCCCTGTAATACCTACGTGTGCACCTGAGGCTTAGTTTTTTCATATTTGATTACGATTTTTTAATTAATATAATTATTTACAAAAATACGTCTTCTACCTGAGAGTGAGAGACCGAAACTGGGGCTTGAAAACACATGGTCCAGGCCGAAACAGGGACTCGGCGCCATCCGTAGATTAACATGAAATTCAGTAAGAGAGCCGTTAAAAAATTGACACAAATTCGAATTCTACTTTTAATTTCAATTTGAACGAAACTTTATACTTAATTTTTGCTCGCGCTAAACACGAAATATCAAGAGGTTTTAATTTGTAGGATTGTTATTTGTCTATCATTATTTTATTTCATTTATTGATTGTAGAATGATTACCACATTTGGGTTGTTAAATTTTAAATATTGCCAAAAGTCGCCAATGAACAGACCGACCATTTTATTACAGCTGTGTCAAAAACAAATCACCGCTATACCAGTGCGACGCCGGGTTTAGAAAGCTAGTAATATCAGGGGTGCCTACAGGGGGGATGGGGTGATTTTTTTACTAAAATTTAATAATAAACGGCTTATTTTGGCTAAAAAAAACCTTACCAAACCCTTATTCTTTTTAAGTAATTGCCCCCCCCCCCCACACACACACACCAAGAACAGAATTCTGGGGAATGGAGTCATCAAAAAAGAAGACACCAGACCCGGGATACGCCTTTTTTTTCTGCAACCGAAACTTTATATTTGGACGTTTGATACTCAGGAAACTTCAAAACAAATAATAAATCGTGCCAACCCCAAGCTTGGATAGTCAAAACAGCAGCTGCATCGTCGGATGATGGTGAGAAAGTACATTGGAAACGATATGCATATTTTGTCTTCTTTTTCTTTGTGAAGTGTGAAACAAATTTGAACACGTGTCCTTTGATCTGACTTGAAACTAATAAAAAGAGAAGAAAGAAGGGAATGCCAATAGAATCTATATGAAAGAACGGGTCGTTCTTTTCACCTAAAACTTTTTAGTACAGTTCGGAGAGCAGCGATAAATATTATCATGTAAGATTTTGTGCCAATTTTAAAATCCAGAAATTTTTTTTGCTGGAATTTTGCTCCATTTTATTGCAATTTTACTTTGATTTTTTACGGGGAAAAATAGCGCGATATTTGACGATATTCTGCTATTTGATATTCTGCTAGAACCCCGCCCCCCCCTTAAACAAGTCACGTAATTTATGGACGCCCCCTTACTTGTTGAAGATTTCCCTTCTTCTAAACAAAATTGCACCATGCTGACATTAGATATCGTCATTTAGCCCGCAAAATGGTTGCAGAATTGCATTTTTTTTTTGCATAATTAAACCCACTTTATTTTTTATTCAATACATAGAACCATAGTTTTAATGTAATAGGGCATCAAGCATTTAATACTCAAACAACATTGAAATGTGTGCAGCAATCAATTGAATTATAAGTCTTATTGAGATGCTGGTTTATGAAAACGTGCTGGCCCCCAGCTGTTATGAGAAAAGTTTAATGCAACAAACGCTTAAATTTAAAAATCATCATTATAAGGATTTTTAAAAAAAATCTTACTAGATAGCAAAAGTTAACTATCCGATTAAAAAAAAACATTAATTTTGTTTTTGTTTCAAGGATATGACAACAGAGCCGATATTTTTTTCCTTTTGTCCATCCGTTGGTATACCGTCTTTTGTCCGTCCACCTCTATGTTTTAGTGCTTACAGAACTTCTTGTTTATTATTAACAACATAAAAACTAACTTAAAATATAAAATTCTAACAAAAACTTGTTTGGAATTTTTCCAATTTTTAAAAAATCACATAATAAAATCGGAATCGAAACGAAAATCTTTAACAATCTTAAAAATGAGATTATTCTATTTTAAGAGGCCCGGCGTCGAAGAAGGCAATATTATGACTCTGACAATTATTTCCTATAAACATTACTGCTATAGCATTTACAGCAGACATCGTAAATGATAAATCTTTCGAATAATTTCTTGCTTTTAAATAAAAGTAAAAAACATTTCAGATCAACATATAAGAACATTAAAGCTATCGATCACACATTCAAAACTTTACTACACGAAGTGATTTTTAAAAACCATTTATAAAATAAAAAACAACAACGAAAAAACTTATCTAGAGAAATAATTTGTATTAAGACGTCATAATAATATTCCTTTAAAAGCGTGCTTAAATATGACTGAAAAATAAGGAGTTTTTTTTTAAAAATAAAAAATATATATAATGCGTTGTGCAACAACTGTCTAACCAAATAATGAGAATATTAAAGAATCCAATTGTGCCACATATTCTGCAACATTTCCAACTATTTAATACCCCCAAAGCAAATTATCCTTCACATTCTTTAATGCAAGCAGGGGTGCCTACAAGGGGGGGGGTCAACGACGCAGACTGCGTCGTTGAAATTTTAGGGGGGGGGTTGAATTGTTTTGTAAAAATTATTAAGAAACTGCCAATCTTTATAAAAAAAAACTCAGCTAACTCTTATTCTTACTAATTATCTGCCCCCCCCCCGACGCAACACCGGGGGGGAGGGGGGGGGGGGCTCAGAACTTGTACTCTGGCGAATTTTTATTTGGTTTAAAATAAAACACAAAGTGGCAAGAAAATGCAAAAAGTGGCTCCAATTTTTGTATATTTTTTTGCCTTCAAAGAATAGGAATGGGTAACCATAATTCAAAGCAACACCAGGAAAAAAAAGGAGTTATAAATTATGTTCGATGGCGTCTACCATACCATACCAGACGAAGATTTCTGACAATTATTTCCAATAAACAATCCGATCACTGTAACTAAGTTATAAAACATTTTTAGTTTACAGCAGTTTATAAAACATTTCGGTGAATTGAAGACGTTTGCAAATGGTATCAATGAGATATTCCCGCCATATTTTGCAGCTGGCTCATAAATCTTTCGAACTTTGTTTAACAGTTTTACGAATTAATGACCTTCAGATAATATTTCTGACCTTTTCCCGCCAAATTAGACTCGAAGCCAAAATAACTAAATGATTGCTTTAGAATCAGTAGGAAAATACTTGTCGTCTTGTGTCAAAATATCCTCACCGTTTTTTTTTGGGGGGGGGGAGGGCGGCGGGGGGGGGGGGGGGTGTAATAATTTTCTAGGGGAGGGGGTGCGTCGTTAGCTCTGGGGGGGGGGATCGGCAACTCTGCACTTTAATTGGTTAAAGATTGTGTCCGTGAAATCACAAATAATTTGAAATCCATTTACTTGACTAAAACTTTTTGGACTTAGAAATAATTATCTGGGTAAACTTCCTCAATCACTGACAGAATTTATTTTTTTCCAGCGACAAACTAGGAGCCTTGTCTCTCCGTATGTGGTCAGTTTATGCAGGGGACGTTTTCTACCTTTCTATATAAACCAAACCAATCATCAGTGCCAATTATTGAATGAAATTTTTTTTTTCGTGTTGGCAACTCGTACGCTGTTATAATGTTTTGCCAATCAAGATCATTTTGCTTTGACCAATTTTGCATAGAGGTCGTTAGTCAATTTTCAAGATGGTTCTAGGTCTTTTTAAGAATTTGGGGCGATATCCAGCTGCATATAATGAAAAAGTTCATGGTCCTTACAACCCATCGCTTTACTACGGAAAAAGTAAACATTTAAATATATTTACCGTGTTTTGTTCTGAACTTTGGTCATATGCTGCTTGGTTGCCAATGACTTACTATTTTTATAGTTCTTTAATAATATTTATTTCTAATCAAGTATTTGGAATATATCGCTATCAAGTATTTGGAATATATCGCTATCAAGTATTTGGAATATATCGCTATCAAGTATTTGGAATATATCGCTATCAATTATTGTTTCCAACACCGTGTTCAAATCATACATGGAATGTTTTCATAACATATCTTATTAAATAGCCCTTGTGCAGCTCCAGTGCGAATTTTATTCAACTCAAGCCCACAACATCTTATATTTCTAAGAGAAAACATGCATTGGTATATTTTCCTCTAAAATAATGTAAAGTAAGGCGAAAGAATGGATTTGAGATATGAATGTCAACAAAACCTGTCAATGGCTATTTGGAGGAAAATTATCTTACTCTTTACCTACTAATCAGAAGTACCGGAAAGACCCAAAATGTATCAATATTTTTCCGGCATATTACTCATTGCCATGAAAAGCATTTTAGCTCTTGCAAGGTACAGTTCTAAAGAATCCACTGTTTGGAAGTAGTTGGATGTTTGGCGCTTTTAAATGCTGACCATTCTAATTCTAGGGGTGCAAAAAAGAACGCATTCAGAAACATAAAATATCCATGCACATGATTTGAACCCAAGCTTTTTTGCAATGAATTGCCAAAGCTATACATTTGACTACACTTCCTCCATTTTAACTAAGGAAATTGATTATATTGAGTCTGAAATCCTACTGAGGTTGCAAAGTAAATAACTCGGTAAAAGAATTAACTTCTATTACATAAAGATTACAAAATGTTTTTAAATAAAACTTCCACTGGCAAAGTTATTTAGGTGACAAGTAGTTCATTTGGAGTCGGCACTCCGCCATTTCTTATTGCTAGGGCGCTTTTTTCTGATGGATTTCTATTACCTCCTTTATTGACTGTCTTTTACTGATATAGTTTGTTCTTCCCTGAATTCCAATAAAAATTTTATTAGCAAATTTAGCTTGTTTAAGGGTGTAGGAACGTAGCAAGATTTCTTTTCCGGAGGAGACTAAGCCCTTCAAACTTTTAATTAGAAAACAATTATTATAAAATAGATATTAAAAATATAACTTTTTTGGGTAAAACCATGTATTTCAGTTGGAATTGGCGGCACTTTCAGCCCTTCGCCCCTGTAAGAGTGATGTATATTGGCTGTATTTTATGAATTGTTTTAATAACCTAAATTTTGTGTGCTAAATACATACTCAATTTGGTTTTTTCAAGAAATGAGTCCTTAAAAAATAATCGCAAAGAAATAATAAGGGGGGGGGGGGAGAGGCACAGAAGTTGTATTGCTTGTTCCATTTGTTCTGGACCATGGAACTACTGTACAGTGACTACACCACTGTAGGGTTCCCAAGGGTCCTTGAAAGTCCTTGATTTTATTTTCAATTTCAAGGACCCTTTTATACTGCTTGATTTTTACCAAAAATCGTTAAAATGTCTTTGATTTTCGATTTCAAGTACCCCTTAGTACTCCTTAATTTTGACAAACAATCGTTGAAAAGTCCTTGATTTTCTTCGTTCCCGATTCAAATTTCAAGAAGTAATTTCTTAAAACAGTGCCAAATGGCACGCATAGCACTTTGGAATTCTATAAAACGATGCTGTGTACAACTTGAAGGTGAATGAGCTTGATCGACCGCGGGTCTCCAAACTAAATTGTCTTAGTGTTAATCCAATAGGAAAAAAGTTATCTTCCAAGCCACATTTTTCCGGCTGGATTGATTATTTTTACAAACAGTATTTTTAAAATGATAAATGTTGATAACTTACAGGTCTCTCTAACCCACTTTTTGAAATAGCTTCGAATGTTTTGTTAAAAATTATTTATTGGAAATTACAAAAAATATTTAAACTAATTTGAAAAAGTGGAAATGTCCGGACCTGTAAGTCAGCTACCTCTTTATCGCATAAAACAAACGTTTGTTAAAATATTCAATCTAGCCGGAGAAATGTGGCTTAGATTTTTCTTCTTCTTTGGATTAGCACTGCAGCACTTTGGTTTTGGAGACCTGCAGTCCAGTGGGCTTATTCCCCCTTAAATGTGGTTAGAGTTCATTTTATAAGTTTGTAGTTATCTTAGCCGTGCTATCCTAATGGATAGAATATTAGACTTGGGATCAGAGGGTCCTTGGTTCTATCCTGATTCCAAAACCACCTACTGAGTACACTGTGACAAATGCGCTCGTTGAATCTGTGGAGTAGTTTGGACACCATTAGCATATATCACTCAAGGTTCTATTGAGTACCAGTTCAGGTATTGACCTTGTTACTTCACTGCTGTTCTTATTAACAAGTTGTTCATTGACTCTCTTAATGTCTAAGACGGGCCTGGCAAACTGACAGGGTCTGCCAGTACAACAGTATTTGTAACAACAATAACGAAGCTATTTCGCTTCTAACTATTAGGTTATATTAAAAAGTTCTGTCGTAAAAAAATATTGTATTACAATGATAGCATTTTAGCTAAAGCTCAAAACTCATTTTGTTAAAACTAGACAAAAAAAGTGCCTTGCATTTAATACAGATTTCCTAATAGATATGATATTGTTTTTTCTAAATAGAAGACCCATTATCTGAAGTGAAAGTTGGCGAAATAGGAGCATGGATTGCAAGGAGAAACAAGTCTCCAGCAGCACTTGCAGGACTTTTTAGCAGAGGTAATAAAAATCTACATCGTGTATGCATATGCTGTGTGAATTAAAAAGAAGCCATTGGAAAGCAGGTTTCTGTGTATAGCAATTTAATAGTTTGCTCTGTGAAATAACTAGCATTATCTAACATCATTAAATACCATGGCCTACGTTTTCTACTTCAGTACAGAAATTTGGAGGTGAAAATCCTTATACAGAAATTTTAACTTGGCCTCAAAATATCTTTTTAGTTAATTTAAAACTACCATAGTTCAAGAAAACTATTTTCTGATAAATTTGACATTTCGGTGGCCACTATTTTTAGTAAATTTTTTTAAACTTGGTTTCAAAGCTTAAGTAATAAAGATGCTTAACTTGATTTTTTTCATTGATTAAGTAGAATTTATAAAATCCTTTTGATTGCACAATTTTCACTCATCAATCAAATCCTGTAAATTATCATTTATCATAAGGTTCTTCCTGTTCAAGTGTGGCATGAAACGGATAATGTTTAATAGACATAGAATCTACAAATTTGTATTGTATAATAAAGGGTAATATTTACTGACTTTCTGACGAATTAGTACAACAGTGATGGGAACACCTAGCGTATTCAGGCCGGAATGATATTTGGCAACATTTGGCGTTAGTGAAAAAGTAAACACACGGTTGCTATAGTTAGTAGTATTTTACGAAATATTTATATTAATTCCGGTACGGCATCAGTAAATTCACTTTTTAAAAATTATTATTTTAATTTAAAACACCAATATTTGGTTCAAAACGTTGAAAAATTATTAAGGTTAGTTAATTTAGAATAATAATTACGTAGCTCGTTACTTGTTTGTTTTTGTTTTAATAGCTGGTTTATTGCTTCTCCATATGCGGGCTTATTCCTGTCATTGTTGTATGGCTTTTTTTCCCGTGACGTATTCTCTCAGTTGCATTTCTCGAATTCCTTCCTCCCCGGTAGCGCGAGGGAATAGTTTCACATGATGTTTTGTTTTTATAATGTCTTGAAAGGCTGAAAGCCCAGTAATGTTTTAATGGTCGAAACTTAAAATGTTGTACGCCATATACGTTACGAAATTATCCCGTCTGCGTTGCAAGTTGTGAAACTCGGAAATCTTTCGACTCCCTCCGGGCCGTCGATTGTAGCCACTCGAGCTGTGATATCCTTAAAAAACCGCTGGTACCCCTTACGGGCCGTCGATTGTAGCTACTCGGCAATCCTCCGGGCCGTCGATTGTGGCCACTCGAACCGTGTTACCCTTAAAAAAAACCTACAGCCGATTATAATAAAATCCAACCAAACCTTACAAATCTTTCGAACAAATACTCACCTGCACAAATCCGGAATTTTCAAAATAAACCCATTTCACGCTTTACTATTGTTTACATAATTCTTGTACGCTGTATTTTCAACCAAACCAACTTAAAAGTAAATTAGTTTGCAAGATTTGGCAACAAGATTGATGTAAACATCCATTGAATTGAAAGTTGAACTGGAATGTTTACCAAATTAAGTACATTTTCACTACTTGGCTGCAAAAGTTATGCCGCCAAATCGAGACCGGCCTGAATACGCTAGCAGTACCCAGTGATGAATCAGCAGAAGATCAGACAAAAAGAACCAATTAATCATTCGAATAAATAAATGTATTGTAAAATGAGAAAATAATTGTCTGCCCATTGATGTGATTTAACAGGATTTGCCATTTAAGCGAAAAACAATCTTAAAAAAATGCTGCCAAATTTTTATGAATTTTCAAAGTAGTTGAGATATCTGTTAATCTGAAAAATTCAATAAATATATGCAGCATATCTTTAATTTATCCTTTTTCACATTATTAGCTGGTATAATGATAAATTTCAGATTTTTTTAACAGTTGTGTAAAAAAAGTTTCGTAACTTTGAAATATTAATAACTCTTGGTGTGTTAAATTGTCTAAAAATTTAATAAAAATATACATTTAAAAAAGTATGTATGTAACACTTGATTTTTTAAAAACAAGTTTGCTAGAAACTATACGATACCTGTTAATGCAAACATTTTATTGTTCACTTGAAGAAAGTCATAAATCTTATATAATACTCTGCTATGATCAGATTTAAAAGGGAATTTCTGTATTCAGAATGGCAACAGCAATAAATTCAGACGACAAGTTAGTCTTAACCATAGGTATCATAGTTAAAGTATTAGATTGGCAGATCACGTGACCTCCAATGCTAACGACGAGACGCACATGGAGGCCAAATAAAAGGGCAAAATGGCCAGTGTTGCTGCCACTTTAAGAAGAAATACTATGAAAAAATACCATTTAATTATAAAATTACTAAAAAAGGATTTACAGTCACTAAAAAGATTCCAAAATTGCAGCTAGAATTTTTACGATATTTTTTTGTAATTTTAGAATTAAATGGTATATTTTCGTAGTATTTTTCTCCTTAAAGTGGCAGCAACACTGGTCATTTTGCCCTCTTATTTGGGCTCCATGCTCGTCCCGTCGTTAGCATTGGAGGTCACGTGATCTGCCAATCTAATACTTTATGACTTATGACTTATGACTGAGTGGGGTGGCCCGTCAGGGCCAAGCACCGCGACCACTGGTCTATTGTACTAACCCCATCGTTTAACCTTGAAGCAGGCCGATTGCTGAAATGAACTTCAGAATATCCCTGATTGATAAATTATCAACCTCCCAGGCATCGATACAATGGTACCCAAGATACTCAAATCTTTGTGCAGAGTAGTTGTCACATTCGCAGAGAACGTGAAACGAACTTTCCTCAACCTGTTGACAAGCCCTACAGAGAGGGTCATCTTTCACACCCATTATACTCAGATGTCTATTGAGAGCACAGTGACCTGTTAATAAACCAATAGCTGCACGAATCTCTTTCCTGCTAAGGCTAAGTAACTCCTTGGCTCTCCGCCATGGAGCACTCTGATTAAGCTCCCTAGCCTGCCTTTGATCGGCTGCCCTTTGCCAATTTGTAAAATTATAGGCCTGGAACAGCCGTCTAATGGTCTTTCTAACAGAATTATGTGGAAGACCTAGCACGGGCTCAGGCCCTATGAAAGCGGTCTTAGATCCCGCTTTTGCCAAAATATCAGCCGTTTCGTTTCCTTCAATCCCTCTGTGCCCGGGTACCCAAAATAAGGACACTTTATTAAGGCGAGCCAAACTTAAGAGGGACAGGTGACATTCCCATACAATGCTAGAAGAGAAACATTGTTTGGACAGTGCAAGCAATGCTGCCTGACTGTCTGAAAAGATCCTAATCTTTTGGTCCCTAACATTCCTGTCAAGACAGTTGTGTGCACAGGCTAGAATAGCGACAATTTCAGCTTGGTACACTGTGGCAAGGTTCCCAAGAGAGAAAGAAATCTTTGTGTTATTAGAGACACAATAGGCCCCAGCGCCTGTTCCTGAGGACGTTTTAGACCCGTCTGTGAACCAGACCTCATTAGCACTCTTAGTGTTAATCTGGCAGCTATCCCATTCTGTACGTGTGGGAATATGTATGGAATAGCTGTCCGCAAAACTGTATCGCTTAAGAATCCAGTCCTTGTTTGCATTAAGGCAAAGATGCCCTTGAACATGAGTTCCAAGGTTTTTAAAAGTAGTTGTTTCATTGGCAGTCTTCCAGTCACCAGTAAGTTTAAGCCTATCAGCACACAAGACTGCCTCCATTTCGACTTTCTTTGGAAGGGGTAACAAATCAAGTAGAATCTCCATGCTTTCAGATGGTGTGGTTCTAATTGCCCCTGTAATGGCTATTGTGGCCATTCTTTGGAGACTGGTAAGTTGCATTCTAACAGTGTTATTAAGAGTTTTACCCCACCAGACAATGGCCCCATACGAGACACTGGGACATACAATCGCGGTGTATATCCAGTACATTACTTTAGGAGATAATCCCCATGTTTTTCCAATAGCCCTTCTACATGCCCAAAAGACCCTTTTTGCCCTATTGATGCAGTGTTGAAGGTGGCTTGAAAAAGTAAGCGTTTTATCAAAGATAACTCCAAGATATTTTACCTCGTCTACAAGAGTAAGGCTTTTTCCGAAGAACTTAAGAGCATTAATGTTATTGATTTTATTAGCTCTCATTCTAGTGAAGGGAACCAGGTGGGTCTTATCAGGATTTACTGTCAACCCAACAGTATTACACCATCCCTCTACCTTTTTTAGGGCACTTCCCATAAGATCACCGACTGTGTTTGGGAACTTCCCTCTTACGACAATGGTGATGTCATCAGCATAGCCGATGCAGTGAATGCCCATGGTGTTAACTTTGCAAAGAAGTTCATCAACAACAAGGCACCAAAGAAGCGGGGAAAGTACACCCCCTTGTGGACAGCCCTTACAGCTATCAACTCTGACCACAGCACCTAGAAAGCTGGATGTAACAATTCTAGTTTTAAGCAGATTTTCCACCCAAGAGCAGACAATCCCATTTGTTCCAACTCTATGTAAGGCTCTTACAATGGCTTCAGTTGGAACTCTGTCAAAAGCCCCTTCTATATCAAGGAACGTAGCCAAGGCCAGTTCCTTTTGGTTGACTGCCCTATCAAGAACCGTAAATAGGTCGTACAGAGCTGTTTCAGTTGACTTACCAGGTTGATAAGCATATTGAAATTTCGATAAGGGTTTTTGTGGTAACACCTCATCACGAATGTATCTGTCAACCATTTTCTCCAGTGTCTTCAGGAGAAAAGAGGAAAGACAGATTGGTCTAAATGCCTTGGCAACAGAGTAGTCTGCTTTACCAGGCTTTGGGATGAAGACTGCCTTGCTCTGTCTCCAGGCCTCTGGTATGTGTCCATAGACAAGGCAGGCCCTGAAAATTTTACACAGGTGAGGAGCTAAGAGGTCGATACCCTGTTGCAGTAGCACAGGGTAAATACCATCCACTCCCGGAGATTTGAAGGGTTTGAAAGTGGAAATAGCCCATCTGATCCTTCGATATGTAACGATATCCTTTACCACTTTCCATTCATCCTTGCTTTTCCTGGGAAGAGAAGGTGGATAGTAGGTTATCTCAGACCGACACACTTTTGATTCAGGGAAGTGTACATGCAATAGCTCTTTAAGTGTATCTTCCCCATCTTTGGTGAGTTCTCCGTCCGATTTACGGATGGAACCCAATTGACTATAATCGTCTTTAGTCAGTATCTTGGTTAGCTTTGCGGCACAGGAGATACCTTCCATTTGGCTACAGTAATCCTTCCAGGAGTCCTGTTTTGCCTTTCTGACAGCCTTATTGAACGCTGTAAGTCTCATCTTATAGACAGACCAGTCACCAGTCTTTTTGGCTTTATTAAAGAGTTTCCTACACTCTTTTCTTAGATCACCGAGATCTTTACTCCACCAGGGCACTCTTCTTGGCAACCCTGAAGAAGCTACCCTAGAATTGGAATTAAATGACTGCACAATAGCACTCTGCACATTGTCAACAGTCATATCTATATCGGCAAGAGAGGGAAAGTTAAAGACATTACCTCCAAGAAGCAACCCCAGCTCCTCCCGGTAGGAATCCCAGTCAACCTTTCTGGGATTCCTGTTGCCCGTAGGCGGTGTTAACAGCGGGCCTGAAAGGTTAAAAAGAATTAGTCTATGGTCTGAGAGATAGTCTCTCTCGGATACATGCCAATTCGAAATGCAGTTCACTGCTTTGGCATTACAGAACGTAACATCTATGACCTCACTTCTTTGAGAAGTGATAAAGGTTGGACTATTTCCCCTATTGAGAATTGAGAGCCCATTGCTTAGAATATATAAAAGCAGTTCCTCACCTCTATTGTTGCAGTCTTTACTGCCCCAAATAATGTGATGTGCGTTAGCATCACAGCTGACAATGACTTTCCAGCCAGACTGAACACAATTGTCAACAAAGCGTCTGGCAGGAGCCGATAGAGGCACAGTTTCCTCGTATGGGAGATAACAGGACATTAAACATGTTATTTCACCTTTGCTATCTGTTAACTTGATGGCAACATTGTCCCCATCTAAAAAGTTAACCATAAACATAGCATTAAGAGACCTACTAGTAACAATGCATGCTCTGGGTCTCTCGCAAGTGCGGTCGTAAAAAAGATTACCAGTGCCTCCAAGGCCAAGAATTTTTCCATGGTGCACCCAGGGCTCTTGAATAAGAGCGATATCGATTTTACCCTCAATCAAATCCTTGCTAATAAGAGCAGTAGAGGATTTGCTGTGATGTAGGTTGATCTGTGCTACCCTAACAGGGTTAGCACTACCTAGGTCATTTGAAACATTGGTTGTAGTAAGGGCCATTAAATAAACAGTCAAACAGCAACCAGTCCCTCTAGAAACTTAAGTTTCCTTTACTCCGCCAGTGAATTCATCGGTTTCCCTCAGAAGCTCACTGCCTGAAATAACTGTAACATCCGAGCCGGAGTCAGAATGTATATCCAGATCAGATTGTAAATCAATGGAAAGTTTACTAACCTCATCAGACTCATCGGCAGGATTAACTACCTTTGAGTCTGTTGGAGCGTTGTCAGCGATGTCGTTGCTGACCTGCATCGGAGTTTCCTCCTCGACAACGGCTGTTGGCGGCTTTTCCACCGGAGATGTGACGGTGGAGCTTGCGGAAGGGCTTGCTGTGCCAATCAGCTTGCAGATTCCCTTGCCGAAAGCACCGCAGAACAGCTCATTGTTGTGCTGCCTTATGAAGGTGGCCGCCTTCTCTGGAACTTCCAGCACCCACCTCATATAAGTGGGTGCCTTGTCCTTTGAGAGAACCCTCCATCCAGCCGTGGACAGGCCAGGGTTCTGTTTGGCCAACCTTCTGAGAAGGATAGATTGGTCGGTAAGCCCATGGTTCTTCGTCTTGAAGATAAGCTTGTAGGGCTTTGGGAGCTCCGCAGCATCAAGGGTTTTGACAGCTGTGTCCAAGCTGCCAAACTTTTTGCCATTGATGGACTTGAGGAGCTCCACCGCATCCGCTCCGATGCAGTGCATGATGAGTGCTCCGTTGGACAGAGCAGCGTTGCTGAAGCGAGGCTCATGTCCTTCAGCAGCATCATCGATGAGGACGTCCAGCTCGTTATGCAAGTTGAACGCCTCTGAGGTTGATAGCAAACGCTCCGGGAAACCTTCCAGAATGATCGCCATCTTCTTTGCGGCAGCAGCTTCTGCAAAGGATCCCGAGGCCTGCTCCAGGTTGGGCCGCTTTACAGGTGCGCCAGGTGATGGAGTAGAGGCAGAGTTCGTGGGTTTTCGCGGGCGCTTCTGCCCACGGAACCTTCTCTTCTTTCCCTCCTCCATCTTAGGATCTGTAACAGATACAGAAACATTAGAACCTGACCCCGAAGGGGCCAGGGACGGAGTGCTGGGACCCGAAAGGTCTCCAGCACGGTTTGGGGTGTTAGTGGCCAGGTCCGAGGACTGACCACTTAACTTTACAGCAGAGTCTATAGACTCATGTTGGGTTGTGGTAGAGCTTGAGAGCTCGGTTGAATCAGATCCCGATTTGCTCAAGGTGTCTGACGGTTTTTTGTTTTTTTTATTATATTTTACCATAATTTTTTAACTGGGAGCATTTATCCGTCACTGCCTACCTGAGCTCCCAGATGTAGGACCAGAAGGATATTTACAACGAAGGGTCGCCACTCCCCCCGAGGTTGACCGTTAGAGACACACTTAACCCCTGTGCCCTGAGCACTCCACGTGCCAGATACTTCAGCACGGTCAACACCTTGTATTTTAGGTTGCCGTTCACACCAAGGTAGCAGAAACCATACTGTTGACAAGCCTAAAGAGCCAGCGCACAGTGACAGTCCCCCCGATGTTTAGGTCTGTTGGCAAGAAGATGCCAACACCTTGTTGGGGCGCCAGTGAGCCCGCCAGCACGAATGCCGACAGCAGCTACACCCGCAGGACCACACTTCGCACCGGCCAATCAGACCCACCCCCAGCACGGATCCGCATTCCAAAGTGCTATGCCAGGGCAGAATTTAGGCACCCTCCTCATTTGGTCCTATATAGGCACCATTCGGGCTTGGGACCGGCATAGGGGCAAGGCAAGCCCTACAGCACCAGTAGGGACAGCCGACCTATGGCTGAGGAATTGTTACTCATTTAGCACCACCCGGGAAGCACGTGTAGCTTAAGGTATGCTACGGACGCGAGTAACATTACAACCCATCTAATACTTTAACTATGATATCTATGGTCTTAACGAAAACTCTTAGTATCTAAAGTAGGGATGCACCGAATACCAAATTTGGCCGAATAACGAATATTCGGCCAAAGTCTAAGCCGAATATTCGGCCGAATACCGAATATTCGGACTACCTAAACCAATTTTTATTTTTTGTGGGATCTAAGTAAGTTGTATTTATTATTCATCAATTTCAATTAAACATAAACATGTAAGTACACAATCACACAATAATTTTAATACAATATAGCTATTAAATTTTTAATTGAAGCAACACAGAATAAAGTAGTACTCGTTTGTTATTAAAACAAGCCTATTAGAAAGTGTAAATTGGTAAAATCACAACACGAAAATGGAAGTATGAAAACAAAAACAGAAGTAGGTGGATCCGGTGTAGAATGAAAATCAGAAAAAATAAAACCATGGCTTACAATATTATACAATTAAAATTAATTTTTAAAAAATCTTTTCGTGAAAAAATAATAATTGTGAAATATATAGTAATTGTTTTTTTAAAAGTCCACCCGTTGGAGCTGTTGCCATCCATGGTGTGAAACAACCCCATCAGAAATTTTTAAATTGTGTTAGTTTTAAATTCACTAAATAGAAGTAATCTCTAACGAACTGAAATATTTTATTTTTTTAGCATATTGGCGTTGGAATCTGAAATATGCATCACCTAAGAAAGCAGGCCCTACAGTCTATTTTCAGTTTATCATAGGAAGTGTGTTAGTTTTTTACCTAATCAACTATGAGCATCTCAGTGAGTTGTCTTTTTATTTTCATACATTTTTTTAAAAAAACTTTTTTCATTGGATGGCATTGCTGCCAGAATTCTTCAAAGTGAACTGTTGTGTTGCTATTTATATTAAGTACTAGCTGACCCGACAGACGTTCTCTTGTCTTTACTATGAATATTGAATTCTAATTGAAGGTTGATTGAAAAATCCATCGATCCTTGGCAAATGCAGCCAAAAATGTCCAAAGAATAATATCCCATATGGTGGGAGTGCACGTTAAATATTTTTCAAAGTCCCGACGCTGCGTACGATGTAAAAGTTGCATTGGGTGCCTAATCGGGTGTTGGCTCGTCACATGACTGTGGTTCTATCTAAATAAAGACACCCTTGGCCAATATCCCTCTTGTATAGCTCTAGTGCGACAATAATTCAAACTAACCCTAACCCATACAACTGGATGGGAATAGCTACCCTACGCTAAATTTTTAACTTTGCCAAAAGCCGCCAATGCCAACATTCAATTGGCCATATCATAGCTGTACCAAATTGACAGTTTCATAAACATAAAGTTTTTACGCTATACGTAGAGGGAATTAACATTTCTTAGAAGTATTCATCAGATCTAGAGTAGTAATCGCCTTTACTGCCAGGATACATTCTAGCAATATCTTCACTTCTTACCATTTATAAACATCAATTAAATTAAATTCGGAAATGAAAAAAATCAAAAGATTTCAATTCAATAAATAAAATAATGATATTCAAATAAAAATCCTACAAATTAAACTCTCATACTCTGACGTGCTTATACTTAATTTTCGTTCGCGTTGAACATGCTGAAAAGATTGAAATAAAAAGTATAAATTCTAATCTTACAATGCTATTCCTATGGAGAAATCAGTTCACGTTTTACACTCCTACATCCTTTCGGGTTCGAATTTCGAATAACTCTAAGAACCTTCTCTCTTGACAATAACAAACACAATGAAAAAAGAATTAGTGAAATCGGTCCAGGCGTGATGCCGTCACAACGAAAAAATGGGACTTTAAATTATATATATAAGATAAGATGACTTAAAATGTTAATTAAAATTATCAGAAGATTAAAATTATCTTCTCTTTAAATCTGTAGGGCTTGAACAGAAGTTCAAGAAATTATCATTCTTAAAATTTCTTTATCCTAACTCATTAGTTTTATCTTTATTATGGAATATATACAGCTAGTCTTGTTTTATCTAGAGTAAATTGAGTTTTCAGTTAAAAAAATATGATAGTATTTTTTTAAGAAAAAATAATTTTCATCGTTGTCCATACTTCCATATATTTTCCTTTTATACTTATTTTGAGTAAAATATTTAATACTTTTACAGAGTACCACAAGAGTTACAGATACCATTGGTAAAGAATTCATTTGTATCAGCAATAAGGGCAATGAATATTTGTAGCTTCAAAATCTTCGTATAGTAAAGTGGTGTAATGACTGTTTAAAAAATAAAATTAGCAATTTAATTCAGTGATTTTTTTGTGTTTTAATAATCTGATATTTTATCTACCTTAAAAAATTAATTCAAGTGCTAAGTATAATTTAAGGGTCTTGTATGGTAACAGATCTCTATACAATACCAATTGGGAAAGTTTGGCCCCTGTTTTTAAATAACATACGACATGTGTGTGTACTCACGAAAACTTACCAAAAAATACAGAAGAAAGTTATTTTGCCATTAAAATAACTAATAAGTATAATTTTAAAGATATGAATTACTTATAATTAAAACAAAATTTTTTAGTAATTATTCACAAACTACAGATGGTAGCACTAACGGCATGTAAATATCTTAACAAAAAAATTGTTTCAATTTTACTAATTAATATCTTTAAAATTATACTTATTAATTATTTTAATGGCAAAATAACTTTCTTCTGTATTTTTTGGAAGTGTTTGTGAGCACATGTTGTATACTTTATTTGAAGCAGGGCAAAGTTTCCCTATTAGAATTGTATAGAGATCTGTTACTGTACAAGACCCTTAAACTAAACAAATAACTATACAGTATTTTTTGTAAACTGATACTGGTGTGGAACATCACTTATAATTTGGTGCTTGTAGTAAAATTGTGTTAGCTTAGTGTCCAAAAGCATTTAAAAACTAGGTTAAATGAAATGGAATACAGTAGAACCTCGATTATCAATCCCTCTTTTATCCTGAACTCTAATAACCGAATGTCCCTAAGCCAAATCAAAAATATATATTATAAGATAATTCTAATTTGTTCACAAAAAAACAGGCTCAGAAATCTACTACGATTATAAAGTGAGCAATCTTCAGCGATACTGAAATCATCAAACTTCCATGATTCTAAAATCTGAATTCTCTCGTGATTCTTAAATCGGGGGATTCCGGCGTTTATGAAATAAGAAAACTGCGGTTATATTTTAAAATCGCAAAACTTTGGCAACTCACAAAAAGTAAAACTGAATTTCTGGTAATCTTACATTTTCGAAAAAATCCCTGAATTGTCTAAAGTTGTGAAACTACAAGTGATATCTATAGATAAAATATAACAAAAAAAAAACTTCCCAGACCTCTGCTCAGATATTAAAAAAAAAATAAGAATAGAAATTCCAAATAATGTTTTAGAACTTTCTTTTTGCTAGAAAGTTTCAATTTTAAAGATAACTATAAAATTCAATGTTTACAATTGCAAAACCGTCGAGGACTTCATACATTGGCGAATTTCAGGTCCGCAGACTTTCGGCTGTCTTCTATACAATAAGTTTTACTATTTAATGAAAATTCCCTATTATCCGGAATTTTCGATTAACCAACCTACCTATTGTCCTAATTAAATCGGATAATCGAGGTTGGACTGTATTTAGCTGTAACTACCTAATTATGTACGATTCTAACAGCAGTAACACCCTAAATTTCAATTGAAGGTTGAAACGCCTCTTATGGCAAGGGAATGTTCTAGTTTAATAAAAACAGTTTATTTATGACTATTATAATTAGTTAATTAGCTGAACAGAAATAACTGTATAGTGCTTGAATATCAGAAAAATTGTATTGCAATCCTGCGAAGTGTTGACATTTGTTCTCTGTTATACTAACACTGTATTGGTTTCAAATAATTTGCTCTTGAGAATATAATTCCACAACTATTTGTGACAAAAAGGATTTAATTACATATAAACATTACTTCTTAAATGTAAAAAAATAAATCTTTTTTACCATATTAGCAGGGTAATTATTAAAAGAACATTTTTTGTTTATGATGCTGCATTGTCAGCATATATACTTAAGTTACTATTATAAAACTGCAACTGCAGCAGTTAAAAAAATGATTGATGCATTAAGTAATTTTTCACACTTTCAGATAAAATACTAAGAAATATGTCAAATGCTTAAGATTTATAAGGTGTTATGGCACATATTTTCACAGTACAAAGTCTCAATGTAATTAATTTTATAGTATGTAGAATGGATCCAAAGATTAACATTTAAGAGCATTGTGATCTTAGAAATCTATATTAAAAAAAACTAGTTTTGAAGAAATATTTACCTTAACAAAAGCTAAAATTCTGCAAAGGAACTATTTACCAAGAATATTTTAAGATATAAGCATTGAAAGAAAATAATCTGTTGGATCAGTTAATATTCTTCATAAAATATTTTTTTTATTAAAGTAAAAACAAAACTTTCTGGTTATTTAATGAAATATATTTCATACAAATTATGTAAAAAAAAATTGCTTTTAAAAGAAGTTGAGTAGTACAAGTAATTGCTCATTCAGTGCATGGTGTACACTGTACAGTGTTTCTAAAAAATATTTGCAAGCAGTTATTGAACAATTTTATGCAACTTATGTGCAAACAAATATCTCATCTATAAATTTGTAGAAAAAAAAGCTATTTTGGGGTATCACTTTTTGCTAGTTATATCTCATCTCTGTATATGAGTTGCATCCATTAAGACTTGGGTATGAATAGTCACAAGATATTAGCTCTACACAAGTAGACAGAGTTGTGATAAGGTTTTGGGCATAACAACATCCGCTCACCAAGATATTTACTTTTCTAAATGCTAGATAGATTACTATTGTCCCAGAGTTCCCTTAGGTTGTAAAAAAAAGTGTTCAACAACTCGTCAAGTAGTTGTTAATTTGTATGTATTAGTACGAGTTGTAACTCAGTGAATCTAGGTATAAAGCCTTATAATTTTAAACAAGGTATTATGTGAAAAATAGCACTTGAAAAAGGTGAAAACTCAATAGTTACTAGAACTATGAGTGGATAAAATGTGTACCAATGGGATCTCCGTACCATCCTGATTTGCAAATGGCATTCATTTATTGATTTTTATTTTTTGCATTATAATAACACATAAGTGCACTTTGTAGTAAAATCTCAAAGATGGTGTGCGCTACCAAAGGCTGATTGCTATAAGTGGCCCTTGTAGTTCTTTAAGCGCTCTAGTTCACAGGAAATTACTGTCAAAAAGGTATCTGACGCTTGGTTTAAACAAATTTTTAAAAATTACATCAGCATAACAAAATAAATTTTATAATGTTGGTGTTAATATACATGTAAAGTAATGCTAATTTCTCAAGATAAAAATCTTCCTGTCGATGAGATGGATATAAAGTACCAAATGAAAATGATTAGAATAGTCTTAGCAATCAGCTGTATCAAAGGCGTGGTTGCAGTTAAAGTTTTCATAATATGTACACAATAAATTAAACTATTAAACAATACTAAATGAGTCATTCTACAAAAGTTTCACTGCTTGTATTGGCTGCACTAGATTTCATCATTTGCAACTTGAACTTTAAAGCTTGGTGATTTGTTATTCTTTTTACAGCAAAATATCCAATTAGTATTTCAGATATCAAAAATAACATCATTATGATATCAGTTAGTCTTTCCCAAGGCAGCGTGATAAAATCCATGTTAAAAGTACACAAGCAATGAAGAGGAAATTGTAAAAACAATGTCAGCAACCAAAAACCAGCCAATTCTGGTACCTAAAAATAATATTAAAATTTAAATAAATTAAAACAAAACAGAACTATTTGTTTAAACTATAATAAGTATATCAACAAAAAGGGTGACATAGAAAGAGAATGTGTGGCATTGCATTTGTTAAGGTGATTTTTTCAAAATATAAACCATGACTTAATAAATGTTTTGTATGTTACAACATTTTATACAAATTCCTTCAATTTTATGAGATTGAATAAACATCACCTGTTCAGTTAGATTCCCCACGTAACCTAAGTAAAGCCTGGAAACTTCAACAATAATCATAACTAGCATTACTGCAGCAAGCAAAATCTTGTAAAGTGAGGACAAGTCGGAAAACTAAAATACAAAAACAAAAGTATTTAAAACAAATTTCACTGTTGCATTTAAATAATAATTAAAGCACAATTTTACACACAAAAGTAGCTGTACCAATAGTATTTAAAAGAAGTTAAATTTTAAAATATTGTAAACAACCTTACTCGTACTTCAGAAAATGTACACGAGATTTTTTTCTATTTTATCAGAAAAATTATTTGTTTTAAAATAAAGAAACTTTGATATCTGTAATCAAACATGTATAATACTGATGCATGCGTAAGCGGTGTGCATGATTACTTTTTCAGGTTTTTACCAAAATTTATAAAAATAAATTTTTTTATTTGATTTCTTTATTTGTTTTTTTTTTTAAATTTTACAATAGTTTTTTAAAGCTCCAACATTTTGAAATATTGTTGAGAAAGCCACGATAAATATTACCATGTAAGAATTTGCAAAATTTAAGTTGGAGAAACATATTTACTGAAATGTAATTATATTTTCTATTTTTTTCGCTATTTTACGTTGTTTTTTTGCATGGAAAATTAGGTGATATTTAACGAGACCCCCCCTACCCTACGTGAGGTTTGGTGATATTCAACTCGACCCCCTCCTCTAAACGCATCACGTAATTAATGGACGCCTTCTTATAATATATATAATCTATATATATCCTTACTTTAACAAACTTATTTATTAAGGTTATTTAATAAGATCCATATAGAAAAGAAAAAATAATTAAACTTTATTAAACATACATTATCCTTTCTTTAAAACTATCATCTTTCAAACATTTGCCTTGCAGGACAATACGAACCAAAATATATACATCCTTAGCATGTAAGCTACAGAATTTTTCCTCATATAAGTACTAAAGTAGAAAACTCACCTTGTAAACCAGACATCCAATTCGCACTAATATCCAGAGTGCTGAATAGTTTAAATTAAAGTAGAGGCACATTTGAAGGGGTAAACTTGACATTACTTCCTCTAAAAGTATTAAAATAAGAAATATTTAAATCGTATAATTTCGATTTCTTAATATAAGGCGTATAAATCTTTGTAGTATATTTTCAGATTATATATTTTTAAATTTTAATAATTTTTTAAATAAAAAAAATGATATAAAATAAGGTTTTTACCAGATTTTCGTGGTAATTTATGCTTGAAAGACATTTTAATGCCTGGGAAAACGGCTTCAGATAATTTGCGTGCAGCTGATTTCATAGTATCCATGGTTGTTATGAACAAAGGTTAATGAATTCTTTTTTTGAAAAAGATAGTTCACTTAAAAAAAATCTACTTTAGCATCCATTAGACTTAATTTGTTAAGATTATGAACAAAATGTAAACAATCTGAATTATAAGACATTCTGGTGTTGATCAGCACCATCAGTTTCTGGTGTGTAATCCTAATGGCACATTTTCAATTTTCCACAAATTGGAAAGTAAAAAATCAAACTGTGCATGCAATTCCATTAAAAGAACTGCCAGTTATATTGTAAAACTATTCCAGTTATATTTTAAAATTACTTTAGTAAAAGTTATGTTTGAGATTTTATTTAATATAAATCTGAATAATTTTTAATAAGTGGCAATCGGTATGGTTACAAACAAGATTGGTCATTTCCTGAAGTGATAAAAACAAAAGTAAAAAAAAATAATTTTAAGCATATTTTAGTTCTCTTTTTTTTATTAAAGTGAAAATTGTGTGTGTTTCTTGCTACAAAGAATTTTTTTTTATATAAATATCCTCATTTTTATGGTTGACTATTTTTAATGGTAAAAGAGCCCAAATTATTGAGATATGTTCAAAAGAACACTTAACGCCACTTTAAATAACAATTGGAAAATCTTTAAGTTTTGTTCAAGCAAATTTACAAGTGATTGTAAAAATCATGAAAGAGTAGTTGTCACTGGATTAGGTGTAGTATCTCCTTTGGGTGTAGGTATTAACCACGTTTGGAAACGATTGTTAAATGGAGACACAAGTACTGTGGCTATTACAAATCCTGAATACAATGACATCCCTTGTAAGGTTGCTGCTTTTATTCCACAAGGGGAAGGAAAAGGACAGTTTAACCTCAATAAATTTGAATCTGACTTAAAAAAGATGTCACTTTCATCTGTGTGCGCTTTGATAGCAGCTGAAGAGGCTATCAAAGATTCCAAATGGCTCCCTGAAACGGACAAGGAACTATTTGATACTGGCATAGCTGTGGGAACAGGGATGGTGGATCTAATCGATATCCTTAAAACAGGAAACAGTCTGAAGCAGAGAGGATACAGCAAAATGTCCCCATTCTTTGTCCCACGAATTCTATGCAACATGCCAGCTGGGCATATTGCAATAAAGTATGGTTTCAAGGGGCCCAATCATGCAGTGTCAACTGCATGTGCGACTGGGCTCCACGCAATCGGGGATGCATATAACTTCATCAGAAACAAATATGCTTCTGTGATGGTCTGTGGAAGTGCTGAAGCCATCATCAGTCCCCTATCCATTGCAGGCTTCGCTCGCATGAGGGCACTTTCAACAAACTTCAACAACAGCCCTACTAAAGCCTCGAGACCTTTTGACAAAGAAAGAGATGGTTTTGTGATGGGCGAGGGGGCCGGGATTCTTGTCTTAGAATCTCTGGATCATGCCCTGAACAGAAACGCTAAGATTTACGCGGAAGTTCTCGGCTACGGCCTTTCAGGAGACGCACACCACATAACTTCACCATGCTCAAACGGGATCGGAGCATACCGATGCATGAAGCAAGCAGTGAATCAAACTAACAAACTCACTAATGTTGGTTACATCAATGCACATGCCACATCGACTCCTTTAGGTGATGCTATAGAACTCAAAGCAATCCATGACCTCTTTGGGAGTCATGCGAACGATTTAATTGTCTCATCGACTAAAGGGGCCACTGGCCACCTTCTTGGGGCAGCTGGCAGCTTGGAAGCCATTTTTACAGTTCTGGCTTGTCAGAATGGGGATATTCCTCCAAATGTTAATTTAGATAACCCTGAAGTGGGTTTGCCTGTAAATTTAGCAGATAAAAAATCACAAGTTTGGCCAAAAAAACTAAAAGATAATAGAATAGGTTTAACTAACTCCTTTGGGTTTGGTGGAACTAATGTTTCAGTTGTATTTGGCAACTATAATGGAAATGATAAAATTGGATGATGAAAATGTTTTGGGAAGTACCTACTTTTAGTTTATATGGACAATGTATAATAAAATGTTTAGATTTCTATTGTAATATGATTATTTGTTTTTCATAATAATTACATTTTAAAATATACCAACCTCGGCGTTATTATTAATATTCATCGTATCTAGCTGAAAAGTTTAATAAATAAAAAATATTAAAGATACAAGATTAAAATAAAAACATGTTTTCAGAAGTTTGGGAGTGAATATGAGTCTATGAAAGTTTGAGAATTAATCAAATTACAATACTATTCAACCAATAGGCAGTTTTTTCCAATGCTTTAAAATTACTAAAGGCGTACGTTTCTTTTACATTGCTAACTTAGGTGTGCATCATTGTGGCTATTTCTGGCTGCATTAGAACTGTTCCTTCTGCCTCTCCTCCTAGGGTTGCATCCTCTGCACATGCGTATTGAAGCTGAGGCTATTATTTATTTGTGCAAAAAGTCTTAAAGCTTTGGGTCAATGGAAAGATTAATCCAACTACCTTTCCTGGGGCTCTTTCAGTACCCATGTCTCTGAGTATGATCTTCTCAATATGCCCAGCGACTGCATGCTCGGAAGAAATGGTTTTCACAAACCCTTCAAAATCCTCTTTCCCTCACGGAATAATTGGAACACTGATCCTTTCGGTGCCAGTAACTATGTTGTCTGGTACACAGATGGCTCCAAGATGGGCAGCTCTACAGGTGCAGATGTTTTCTGTTCATCAGATGGGACAAAAATGTTGTTCCCCCTTGGTAGATACTCGAGTCTTCCTAGCTGAAGTCTTTGCAATACTTATGTGCTGCCACATTTGTCTGCATAGGGGCTATCACAACAGATCAATTTCTATCTGCTCAGACAGCCAAGCAGCTCTTTTAGCTCTACTAAAGCCCAAATTCACCTCACCTTTGGTCTGGGAATGCTACACTCTTCTTTGCAGCCTCGCAATCGCTAACCAGGTTACACTGTCCTGGGTTCCTGGTCATTCAGGGATTCCAGGCAATGAAATGGCTGATGAACTGGCCAGGTCAGGTTCTAGCATCTCGTTTGTTGGTCCAGAGCCAGCCCTTGGCATTTCCAGTGACATTATCAGAGGTACTGTATTATCCATTTTCAGAGATCAACAGTACACCGATTGGCGTAGATCGACTAATCAAAAACAAGCTTGGGAACTTAACTCAGGTTGCCCCAGCTCTCGTCATAAAGAGCTTCTCGGTCTTATCCGTAATGGTATATGCAGGGCTGTAGGTCTACTTACTGGACATTGCACCCTTAAAAGGCACCTTACCATTATGAGGGTCCTCGACGATCCCACTTGTAGGGACAAGGACGAATCGGTAACCCACATTCTCTGTGAATGCGAGAATTTTGCAGCTCACAGATTTGAGCATCTAGGACATCACTTACTTGAGCCCTGGGAACTCCAGGATATACCTATCGGATCCTTGCTGAATTTTGCTTTGGCAACGGGGCTCTTTTTATAAGAGAGAGGGATTTATTTCTTGGGAATGGTACAATAGACCCCTGGTCGCAGTGCTTGGCTCACACAGAGCCCCCCTCCAAAGTCATATATCATCTAATAAACTATTATTTAAAAATAAAGAATTTTGTTATTATTAGACAATAGGGTAAAGGCAAAAGTATAGAAGGTAACACTTAACTACCTATTGAATATTTAGATTGAAATTTTAAAAATGCTAAATTTTAAAAAATATTGTACTTCATGTTTGATAGTGTTAATTAAAAAAAACATTTCAGATTTTAGTTTCAAAGTACACAACAGATACTTTAAAACGAGAGAAACAAATTAACTGTAAGATAGTGGTAAATAATCCCTTTTGGCTAAAAATTAGACCCCACCCCCCCACTTATTTCCAAGTTTTATTGCAAGATAAAATAAGTGCTTTAAAATTTGTTTTGTTATGGGTTTGATATTGGTTAGTGAGTTGCTGCTGAGAAAAGTAAGTTAAGTCAATAAAAAGCACAACTGGCAATAAATAATTTATTAAGATAAATATTTATAAATTATTGAAAGGACTTAAGAATACATTAAACATATTTGTTGAAAAAAAAACCTTATTATCAATAATAATAAAAGCAAACTTAATTTAAAAATAGATATAGCAAACAAAATAAATATAACAGGATTAAGAGCTGGTCAAAATACATTTCAAGGACACAGTCATAATTTTTTAAAGATTTTTTTTTTTATAATCTCAATTACAAAATGTGTCAACTGCTAATGTATTGAAATGATCTGGCTTTAATTAAAAAAAATATTTACATTAGTGTTAAGTGGGAATTTAAAATCTTTAAAGATACTAAAAAGTAATAATAATGTTTACTTAAGTATAATAAAATAGTAAGAAATTTGTACTTAAACTGATGCAAAATTTAAGAACTTATTTTGAATGCATGTTTCTTTGTTTTATATGAAAATTGAAATAAAATTATTATTTATGTATACAATAGTTTAAACAAAACACATTAATAATTAATATTTGTTATATTTCATCAATGTTGATGTAAAGACTTGCATTTTGTTTTACTTCAAAATTACTTACATAATTGATGTCCAGTTAAATAAAAATATTAAAAAGAACATACGTTTGAGAACACACTAAAACTTTAAAAATTATCATAAATGTCTTTTAAAATAAGAAATATTTTTATAAATAACATTTTAAATAAATCAAATCAATTGAAATCAACAAGTCATAAGTTCAGATAATATAAAACAGCCAATTGTTAAGTCTATTTACAAATATATATACATAGTACTATTTTTATTATCTAAAAATAGTGAATTTGGAAAGTAATTCTTTTAAGAAAGTTTTGTACTTGGAACAATCATTGTATAGCTTGCTCATAAATAAGCAAGGGCAAAGGTTTTACAACTCTGGTAGTAAAATAAATATACTTAACTAATTTCAGTCTTAATACAATGATAATATACAAAACTAATATGAGAGGTTATTTATATTTTAAAAAAAAGATGTCATTAAATTAAAGATATGTCTTTTAGCATTACTATCATTATCATGAAGGCTTCTAAATAATCTTTTAATCTAATATACATAATAAAAAATGCTTTGGCTATAAGAATTTGTAAAAAAAAAAGAGTTAAGATTGTTTCCACGTAACAATAATACTTGGATTCATTTTTACAGAAATCGCAATACAATGATGCATTTCACTTTCATTCAACATTTCGAAATACAGTCGAACCTTGTTAACGTGAACTCGCTTGACATGAAATTTCGCTTAAGATTAACTGAAAGCATTTCTCAGGCCTATAAAGCTTTCAGCTAATGCTAAAAATTCTCTTAATGCGAAATCGCTTTTCAGTGAAATCCCGCTTAACCCGAACAAAAATTTCAGGATTTGACTTTTGATTCTTCGTAAATTAAACAAAACATTAAAAAAATGACAAACGAACATTATAAGAATAAATTGTCTTCTACTTCTGAGAAAATCACGAGATCTACCACAATTCGTCAGTTTAAATTCAACTGCTGTTCTTAATTGGTGTTCCTCGAAAAATTTCCTAATTGTTCGATAGTATGTACTACTCCAAATGAACTTTATTAATTGATTTACTAATTGTATAAATGTATTATTAATGTATTACATTATAAAATTAGAATAATTTTTTAGGTGTTATTTTTTTTAAAGTATTCACGGGTTCAATGTAAAAAAATTCCTGATGGTTAACATGAAATGTTTCGGTGCTCCCTTCGAGTTCGCATTAACGAGGTTCGACTGTATATTTATACATCACAATAATTCATATTAATGACATTTATAAGTAAGGACGTTATTCCTCTAAATATTTTAAACTATTGAGGACATTGGGGATAATACAAACTTAACAAGAGTATTGAGAAGACATTTTGCTTATCAGCAATCATATTGGAAATGCCAAACCAAGGTAAACGCTAAAAGGACTTGTCACATAGCAATTTGTAAGATTATGTATCACTATCACACAATGTAGTCCTGGAGCATTATGTACAGGAAAAAACCCGATATAAAGTATTTTTTTGTTCCAGACAGTTTTTTTCTTAAAATTGGCTTCTTTAGATTTATCAGAAAGAAATAACAAAAAATATTTTTCAATATAAAAGGTTCGGTTCCGGACATAATACTGACAGAGAAATCCCGAAAGGACATTATCCTGACAGGAGGGAAATGTCGATAGGGACAAAATCCTGACAGTTTCGAAAATAACGACAAATCAATAAGTTAATGCTGTTATTCTAAAATTAGGGCAATTTAATTATAAGTTTTGCATATTTTGCTGTCGGGATTCTGGCCTAGAAGGATTTCAACTGTCAGGATTTCGGCTGTCGGTATTATTATGTCCAAGACTCAAAAGGTTAACTAGGAAATATTGCATGTAATATAGCAATGTTTTTAAAATATAAGTATCCATATAAAATTGCCCATTTTGAAACATTTAAGAGCCACTTGTGACCTGCCTGCTTTAAAAATTAATTAAATTTTTATGCTTAATAGGTATTATTACAATAATATTCATTGAGTTTAATCATAAATCACATCAGACATATCTGTTAACCAAAGTGGAATTGGATTTAGTGACAAAAGAAAATTACTAGTAATAATATCTTTGTGTTTAAATAACCTATATTTTTAAATGAATAAAAATATTAAAGGATTATTTTTAGTATTTATTACCTACTTAGCAAATGAGGCAAAATCTATTTTTCAATATTGCAGGAGAGCATAAGATCTTAATCCTCTTCTTTACAATTATAATACTTAAAATACATCAGAAAAAAACTTATTAGAAAAAAATATTATTTTTGGAGATTGTAAACCCCTTTGGCTCAATTTAAGGTAAAGTTAGTTGTCTTTCTTAAGTGTTGCAGATAATTTCTGTATTTCAACATGTTTTCAGAAGGTAACGTTAGACAATAAAATATTTTCACTTTTAATACCTTCATTTAGACAGTACTTAAGTAGTTAAACAAATACATTGAAAAAGTTTTGCATACCTTTTTTTAAAACCATATTCTAATTGGTCCATTTCTATAAAATAAATTTACCTGATGGTATTCATCATCTTCATCCATAATTCCAAAACAATCCGTAATCAAATCCGATTTCTCAGAACAGTGATGCCACTCTCCAGAATTTTAAGAAATTCCCTGGTAAATTTGTTATATGAATTTTTTGTTACGAAAACTGAAAAATTCTGAAAAAACAAATTTTCCCAATTTTTTATCAGTCGAATTTTTAATCATACTTATTTTACCTGTATGGACAAGATATTGAAATATTAAAAATTTCGACAGAATTTTGTTTTTAAAATGTGTTTAGGTTTTCAACTTTCCTCATACATTTTTACACACTTTAACCTCAGAGCATCTGTACTGCTCATCATTAAATTATCTATAGGAATTCAAAGAATCTTTAAAGTCAAAGAATTTAAACAAGAAACTATTTTACTAAAAGTATAAATGCATTCATAAGTTAAAATTTAGTTGAATATTTTGAAACAACCTAATAAATCATGCAGAAATTGGACCTTTCCTTGGAGGGAGAGTTGGTACATTCACTCCCCACTCCATGACTCTTTTCGTTTTGGACATTCTCAGGATCACACACATCATGGAACTGGTCTAATATTGACCCAGGGATGAAATTGGACTTGTAAAAGTCACAAATCTGATTTTTAGTTTTTTTTAAAACAATCCTTAATTTTTACATTATGGTTAAAAAATTCCCGGACTTTTCCACATGTTTCATAATTCTAGCTTGAGTGGCAGCATTAAATCCGGACTTAGAAACCAGATATTAATCGGTCCATTCCTCCAATCCACATTTTCCCTCCTCAATCCTAAAACAATAACCAACCGAAAACTCTGGACCACAATCCTTATCCTTAGTATGGCCCCTGAGGATGATACCCATGATGTTGCTGCTGTTGTTGTTGCTGCTGCTGTTGCTGCTGAGGATGCTGTTGCGGCCCCTGGCTGTTGTTGTTCATGTGCCTCAGCTGTGCCACCAGAACAGCCGTCTGTTGCTGCGACTGGTGTTGCTGTTGCTGCTGCTGTTGTTGTTGCTGCTGCTTCTGTTGCATGGCCATCAGTTGCTGCTGGTTGCAGAGCTGTTGCATGTGCTGCATCTGGTTGGGGGGCGGGCCGCCCTGAGGCATGTTGGGCATGGACTGGGGGTTCATTTGTTGCCCACCGTAGGAGTTGCCGCCGCTCATCTGGGTGTTGGGAAGGTGGGATCCGCCGCCCATCTGGTTGACGGTGACGTTGGGGGCGCCCATGCCGTACTGGGACCTGTGGAAGTAGTTTGGTGTTTTATTGATAGCATCCAATAAGCAGTTTCATTTTATAATTAGGTTAGGTTGAATTATTGTCGCACTTGAGTCCTTGGTATGCAGATGAAATCTTATTTACCTGCATATCAAGCTAACTTTTTTCTAGGAAAATTTTAGGTGTCTCTTATAAACATCAATGCAGAGCTACTAAGAAGCACTTTCTCAAAAATAAGACCGTTGAAGGCAAAGTAACAGAAACGATAGTTTCAACCACCATTTCCCCCAAATAACATGGGGTGAATAAACAGCCTATTTCCACCCCAGAAACATATTTTATTATTATAAAGTGCATGTCAAATTATAGATAAGAGAATCATCTAAAAATCCGTAAAATAACTATAGAAAGAAAAGAAATCCAATTTACCTGTTAGACTGAGGCATATATTGTCCTTGTTGGTTGCGAATTGCATTTGGGCCCATCATTCCAGGTCCTGTCTGAGAATTGGGGTAGGACTGATTGAAATTGGAAGGCATCATATTCGAATTTCTAGATTCCATCATGCCAGGATTTTGGGGCATGTTAGATCCACTGTAGTTGCCATAGCCTTGGTTCATACCTTAAAATGTACGGAAATACATTTAACAATAGTTCATTTCTATGAAAGAATTGGCATGACTGCTTAACTTTAGGCTTTAATAGGGGCTTTCTAAAAAGGTTACTGTATTACTATGTAGAGCTGGTCTGTAAACATTCTGCGAATTTCTTAGGTTTACTTTTCATAAATGAATTTTTTTTATATAATACTATTAAATTGAAAAACTAATTATATTACTAAGATGAGCTTAGTGGCCCTAAAATTTATAATTTAGGTGCTACTAAAAGTCTTTTTAAAAAAAAAAAAATCATTAAAAAAATCATTTTTTAAGTAAAAAAATTTCCAGGAAAAAAAATTAATTGTGTGTGATATAAATAAATCCAATAAGTTACTTCTATTTACCTTGTGGTGGCAAATGATGCAGAGGTGCTGTTTGTGCATTGTTGCCTTGCATGCCATGGGGATACATTGGTCCTCCAGGTCCACTCTGCAAAACATACAATTAAAAACATTTAAGTTGCAAGTTTTAATACAAATTTAAAATTAAGCCATCAACTTCAGCAAACTTTTTCAATCTTCTTATCCTTATTGGAAGTCGAATGTTTACTCAAGATGAAAAAATGCATAAAAAATATGTCAATTATGAAATAAGCACAAGTATAACATCGTGTTTTCATTTTTGGCTTTCCTTGAATCTATTAAGTAACGTATGTAGTAATCTATTATTAAAAAAATAAGTTTAAATACATGGCACAATTTAAAACAAAGTATTTGTAAAATTAAAAATAACTTTCATTCAAATGTTTATAAAGTTTGAATCGTAACTGAAGAAGAAAAAAGCTGAGGGTGGATTTTTTCTCTCCAAAACACTCTACAAGACATCTTTTTGGAGAACTGGAATACAGAGGTAATACCTCACCCTCCAAGGTGAATAAGGCCCAGTAATGTAATTAGGGATAGATACCTTAATAATAAATTGGATAGATTAAAAAGTAGTCTGACTACCAAATACAAAAAAAAGAGTAAGTACAAATAAAAAAAAACTTTTACAGCAAGCTTGTTTCCATGTAATGATGAAAGAGGGCTTGAAACACATAGCTAAAACTCCCAAATAAAAACCTTATACAACAATTAAAAATCGAATTCTTTCCTGACTAAAAGCTGCACTGACTAGGGTTCAACGTCCAAAGTATATTAGGGGATAGATGAAACTTAGCAACTCCCTCTTTGTTAGAATGATATTTGAGAGAAAAAAGGCCGAAATGCAGGCAACAATGTAATCATTCGGCTTCTGCTTATTGTTAAGGACTTCACAGTTGGTCATTTGCTATTCATTAAAGCACAGTAAGGTAAATATTTTTTTAGATGCAAAATAATGACCAGGTGCTCCACCATGAGCACTGAAAATATTTTGGATACTTTAGTTATATTAGGTTAGGTTAGTTTGAATTATCGTCGCACTAGAGCTACACGAGGGCCATTGGCGACAGGCGTCGTATTTTAGAACCACAGTCAACTTTAGTTATATTAAAACATACAAAAGAATCATCTCAGTACAAAAAAAGGCCAATTGTTTCACACTATGGGGCCTCAGATTAAATTAATTCCTCCAATTAATCATTTAACTTAATTTTCAGGCATATTTGTAATTTTAATAGGCTAACAATTAAAGATAACAGCCAAACACTAGGGGTGTGTAGCACTACACGAATTTCAATTGCCACAATTATATAGATTTAGAGGAGAATTCAATAACTTTCTAATTTAAAAAGTTCTGTAACATGCAAAAGTTCCTAAAAAGTTCTTGGCACTGCTACCACTAGCACATGGCACAATTCTTTCAAAAACATTATGACCTCCTAGAGGTACATGGAACTCTTGTATTAAATTCTTCCGTAGCTCTCTTCGTTTTTCAGGAATACCTTAAATCGTTCAATGGGAGTTACCTCTAGTACATGCACAATTTTCTTAAAAACTTAGTTATGATGTCGGTCAGGTACTGGGAACTCCTGTATGAAATTTGAAGTCAGTAGCTCTTTTAGTTCGAACTAAATAATGGTTTCCGACAACATGATGGACAGATTGCCTCACAGATGGACCAAAGTTGAAAAAACTTTTAGAATAAGCACCTTCCAAAACATTTAGAAAATACAAAATATTCATGTTGGATCTTTGATCCCATCACAATACTTTCTGAAACTTATATTTCATACTAGTAAATAAATACCCGTTCTTCGCACAGACTATAAAAATATCAAATCGATTCATTTAAGTATATGTACCATTTAATCTGCTATAGGATAATAAGCTTATTGTTATTTTTCCCGCCAGTTATAAAGTATGAAATCCCGGTTTGTTACCTTAAAATTCCAAAATGAGAAATACGCTGTAAGATGTCATTGTAATTTCCCTCATAAATATATAAAACTATTTAGCTCATTTGGCGCATTTTTAATAATAATTTGGAGAGAAAATAGATAGAGCTACAAGCACAGCCATTATGCAGCTCTAGGGCATGGCCTCGAGCAACCATCATTGTCATAATTTACAGTAATAGCTTATGCAGATATGCATGAGAGCAAATTAAAATAAGGACTTAAAGTATAAAAACCAAATCCTCCACTAACCGGCATGCCCTGAGGCCGCATCCCTTGCTGCCTCATCAGCATCTGGCGCTTCTGCATCATCTCCATGGAGAACCCGGCCGGTGGGTTTCCACCGGGATGTCCACCCGGGTGGCCCGGCATGGGCCCGCCCCCACTGGTGGCCCCCATGTGACCCTGGCCCATGGCACCACCGGTGGCCCCACCGGCCGGGTGCTGACCGGTGCCCCCACCGGGCATGAACTGGGTGGAGGGGTGCCTGGCCCGGAGCATGGAGCTGAGGGCCTGTTTTGACTGGGAGAGGGGGCGCTCAAAGCGAGGGCCGCCCGCTGGGGAAGAGAGTGGAGAGGATTAGAGATAAGATAGAGGGGTTGGATTATAGGTGTTTATATAAGAAGAGTACAGGGGAAAAACCCCTTTATTGCATAGGAATCTGTCTGAATCAGGTCTGCTTTGCGAAGATAGCAAGTTATCGTTTAAACTGGTGTGAAGTAACCTCTTTTGCCTTGGTTGTTATCATGCGGTGCACAGGTTTACTAATAGATAGATAATGAAACTGCGGATAGATTGGCCAAGGAGGGCAGAGACCTCAACACTAGCTGCAGTGATGTTTCTCTTCAGGATGCGAATGCAGTGGCCAGATATAAGCTTAGAGAAAAATCCATTCAGACCAAACATCTTCTCTCTGAAATAACTGCGAACAGATCTACTCTTAAAACCATAACTAGACTGAGAACCGGACACCACAGGGGTATGAAGATAGATGGAGATGGCAAGAAGATCTATAGAAGCTGTGAACATTGTCCTGATACACAGCTTACGCCTACTCACATCTATGAGTGTCCGGCTATGAGCGCCAGCCTGAGAAAGATTGGAGTACTGCCGACTATGCTAGATCCGTATGGAGACAACATCAAGCAAGTCGTAGAAGAAATTATCAAAATTCACGGACACATATAGAGTTCGACTCTCATGGACAAAAAAAAAAAAAAAAAAAAACAGGTTTACTATCTCTATGATCAGAGATTCAAGGTAGAAACACATTTCAGATCAACACTCCTCGCTAAGCCGACCTCAATATGTACAGATTCCTTGTAGATGAAGGTTTTTTTTTCCCCGTGTACTCTTCATATTGGTACAGATGAATAAAAAGTTGTATCTAGTTGTACAATGCTGTTCCACTGTGGCAGAAAGATGGTGACCTGCCCAGTGGAATTACAGAAGAGTGACAGATCACCTGTCCATTGAATGATATCATTTACATCACCAAAAATTAAATTTTATTTCTATTAATTGACTTTTAACAAGCATTGTCTAACTTCTATTAAATAGGTTCCTAATACATTAAAAAAATTGGTCATAATCAAAACTTAAAAATTTTTTGAAAAATATGTGCCAAGAGAATGGACTTAAGACACTTGTTTTTTGACAATTTGAATGGTCTTGGTCTCTGAAAGGCAATTTCTTGTACATTTTAAACTATTATTTCACACTGTTAAAATTCCGGAAAATGTTTAAAAACTGATTTTCAACAATTTTTGGTCAAATGCTGTTTCCTTTTCCTTGCTTCAAATTTCAATAAAATTAAAACACCTGAACAAAAAAAATTATGTATACTTATATTAAATTATGTTTATGACAAGATATAGGAATATGATAAAAATTTACCAGGAGGTAGTGGTTGCTGTGGAGAGTAATAAGGTGGTTGTTGCATAGGTTGCTGATTTCCATACCATTGCTGTGGAGGTCCCTGTTGATATCCCATCATTTGGTCAGGGAATCCCATACCAGGGCGAATACCATGGGCAGGCTAAAAATGGGATAGGTTAGACTTGTGAGTTATCAGCAGTTAAAAGTTTTTAGGAAGGGCAATAAACTAAAGTTAATTTATGGATTTAATATATTTATTTGGAATTGTTTACCCTATAAGAGGAAACTGCCTTAACTCAAGAAGATGTCACAATTTGAGTCTATAAACTAATTAGATATAAATATTCTATATCAATTAACCATAATCTACTGTTTTTGTAACAAATATATAAAATTCAAATTGAATATTTTAAGACGATAAGATCATCATAGTGATATTTTATATATAAAATACATTTTTATGCATCTACAATAATAAAAATGAAGTTTTGTATAAATAATAAAAATGCTACTATCAAAATGAAAAAATGCAAAACCTTATTACCAGATAGGTTAATTCATTTGTGCATACCATTTATTTATAAAAACCCAAAATCCAGAAATCATAAAAATAAAACAATGCCTGATCCATTACCTCTCGTTTCTTTCCTTTAGGAAACTCTTTATCAACCTAAAAAAAGTCCGATTGATATAGCTATTTCTTACGACTAGATATTTGTTCAAGAGTTCAAAGCATACTTTAAGTTGTCGTTTAAAAATATGAGCCATATTTCAGTTTTAATTTTAAAGTCATAAATTTTTTTTGAATTGGTAAAAAATTTATAAATATGCAACTTAAAGTATGCTAATAAACTAGTTTGTCAGCAGCCAGGACCTAAACCAATGGTTCGTTTAAAACTAGAATTTAGCTAGAAATGGTTAACTTTTCATGATTAAAAAAACTCCTACAATACATAAGCAGTCCCACAGAGTGCAAAATTTACAAAAAAATATAATAACAAAATTTAACTTCATTCAGGCTTTAGAATGGAAATTATTGGTGGATTAACAGAACTAGTTTAGGATGTTTTCTTCATATTGACGATTATCGTCACTATGATGATATCCACTTAAAGTCTCCAAAATATTATGAAATATAATTATAATAAAATAAAGCATTTAAAACAGTTTGATACTAAAAATTTAGTTAAATTAAATCAGCTTGAGTAAAATAATAATGTAGATAGAAAAGACTGCACTAGTGATAGGAAAACATTTAAATTTGCCATGCATTTTCTAATGAATTTTTGATTAAATATGAAATCAAATTTTTTATTTAATGAATAATATTTTTTTAGCACAGAAAAAAGAGCACAAGACTAAATTAAACCATGCAAAGTATTATATAAGTAGCATAGTGGATACAAAATGTATAATTTCATGCGCATGATGTGCAAAAAAAGGCATGCTAAAAGTAAAGGATTGCAATAAAATGGTTTGGCAAAGGCTGCTGACACAAATAAATCATAAAAGTAAAAGCAAGTTCAAATAGCACAAAATACAAAGAAAAATCAATCATGCAGTATAAAAATAAAGCAAATAATAGTTGCGCTTTCAAGCAATTAATGTATGTAAATTAATAATGAGCATTAGGATAAAATGAATATTGTCTATATTTATAAGGGAATTCAGCAATAGTATTTTTTTAATAAAATAAATCAGTCAAAACACAGGCCGAATTATAATAGCATCAACAAAAATTCAAAAATAAAGTGAGAAAACATATTAAAAAAAATTCTCTAATTAATGTTTTTAAAATTATTGATTTAATATTACAATAAAATAGTGTACAGTAGAACCTCGATTGTCTCTTGTTTATCCAGAACTCTCTGTTAACCGACCTTTCAAGAGTCACCATAAAAAATTTCTCCAATGAGATCATTCTCGGTTGTTCACAAAAGAAACCTGTCTCAGAATTCTACGGCAATTCTAAAATGTGGAATCTCCAGCGATACTGAAAAAAAAAATCGAGAAACTCCGGAGATCTTTTGAAATCATTAAACTTTAGCGATATCTACTATAAAAGGAAAAATAAGCAATTTTCCCAGAACTCCGCTAGATATTTTAAAAATAAAGAATAGAAATTAAAAAAAAATTCAAAGCACTTTCTGTTTGTCAGGTAGTCTCAATATCGGAGATAACTTAACACTAAAATCTAATGTTAACAACTGTGAAACAAGGGTCAATTTGGGGTCCGCAGATTTTCGGTGCTCCCCCATACAATAATTTGTACTATTGATGAAAATTCTCTATTATCCGAAATTTTCGATTACTTGACCTGCCTCCGGTCCCAATTAGATAGGATAATTGAGGTTCTAATGTGTTACATATTTTAAATCTATAGTTTATTATGATGATAAAATATTAGATTAGGTATGGTGATAGATATCAGCTCAGTGGATCATCATGGTAAGCATACACATACTAACTGGAATTGGTTGACAATGTGATCTCATTCTAATGAAAATTCCTCTTACCATGCATTAGCAAATTTCTGTCCATTGAAGCATCAACATAATTGAAGAGCTTAGTGGAAGAACGTGCTAAGTGACATGGTTGAAAAAAAATTAGATTTTTGTATCAATGAACACATTACTAACTTCTCCAAAGATAAAAAGTTTCCCCTTTTTCATATAATTTAAGTTTAGTAAATTTTTTATGGTTTGCAAGCACCGTTTTTAACAGATCTGAGTGCAAACTAAAAACTTTAAAGCTAATTTTCTTGTATTTTTCACTTAGCATGTTTTTCATGCTAAGTAACATTTTTTTCAAAAATTTAGATTTTTGTGTCAATGAGCATGTTATTCCCTCCTTTAAAGATAACAAGATTCACCCTTTTCATAAACTTTGAGTTCAGTATATTTTTTACCTTTTGTAACTGCCGGTTTTAACGAATCTAAGTACAAACGAAAACCTTTAAACATCATTTTCTCGTTTTTGTCACTTAGCACGCTCTTCCACTAAGCTCTTCAATTGTGTTGGTGATATTTTATCATCATAATAAACTCCAAGATTACAATTAACCTAAAGATTTTGCAATACTATAAACAAATGTAGTATAAAATTAAAGAAATTTTTTAATTTCTTTTGTTGAAATTTTATAAATGGTAAAAAATTTAAACAAGTTAAGTAAAAAAAGTTATTAGTAAATATTTAATTCCCAAAAAGACAAGCATTTGGTGAGTGTGTGTAGAAGAGTAATTCTTGGCACCCTTACCTGGCCGTTAGGCATTTTAGCTGCCCTTCGCCTTCGCTGCTGTTGTTTTGGTTTCTTAGCATTGCCTCTAGGAGATTGTTCCAAAGGAGTTTCTCGTCCTCGTTTGATGTCTTCGATCTAAATGTTAACAAAGATCAGATTAGTTCAATGTTGTTTTATAGATTGGTAAATTTCAATTTCATTATAATAAATGAAAGCCATTACTGATTTTAAGTTATTAACATTATTTGATCCAAGTGAATACTATTAATGACCAAAGTGTGTCAATTATAAAAAGCTTTGTTCTAGAACGTTTTGATAAATATTTTAGCCCTTGGTGGGGATAAACCCAATTTCCCAGACAATTGAAAAGTAATTTTGCAAGTAATTATTCTTTATACGAAGACAGTTGTAGAAGCTGCTGGTGAGGATATAAATTCATGTACATTATGTTATCTTCAGTTCATAACAAATGCCGAAGCTCATTATTTAAGCATCCTCTAATGAGCCAATTGCATGCTATAATAATAAAATAAATAATTTTTTCAATATGAATGATGACTGTTCTCGATTCAGATAATTTGCGCAAAAATCAAATTTCATATAACTTTTTAAAATAAAATTTCTTTTATAAATATTTTTTTTAAACATTGAATCCTTAAAAATTCTTTCTTAGTTCTCCATTACACATCTTCTCTAGAAAGTGTGCAAGAGCGCACGATTTCAGTATCTTTATGGGTAACCCAGTGTTAAAGACATTGGGCAAAATTAATTAATTAAAAAACCCATCATGTTACACTTACCAGTATCTGTGGCTGTTTCTCAGGTGGTGGCTCCAACTCTTCAGGGGGTAAGGGCGGTGGTTCCAGATAGTAACTGCTGGGCTTCTTGAGGGAATGGGTGTGCCAGAGAAGCAAGCGGTGGCTTTCTTCGTGTCGAAGGGGCTTCCTTTCCATTCTCACAGCCCAGAACCAAGACCAGGAGAGTGGGGCTGGGTTCTTGTGGCCCTCTAACAGGTCCCAGGGGCTGACCTTCTGCTTCTGAGATACTTGCAAGCCCTAGAGGAGTGGGGAATAAGGATTGTAGAGCAAGGTGTTGTACTCTATGAGGGATGTTTACATACATCTAAATCTGTATCACTGTATAAAGAAGTACTGAGTCAATTGATAATCAAATTATTATATAACTCAAAGAGAGGTAATTTGAAACTTGACAAAATATTTTGAGAAATATTGAGATATTCAAATGACTCAGACAAAAAAAAAACATAGATCATATAAAAATCAGCGTTCAGAAAACTGACTGGTTGGATGAAATGAATGCACAACACATTTCTACAGAGATCGGCTTCGGCAAAAATTTTAGTTGGTTTGCAAATTCTAGCATCTGTCTTGTTGTAGAGTGAAGACTAAAGCAATAGTTCTCACAATCAAGAGATGGACCATTCAACCTCGCCTCAAAAGGAAGTTTGACTTTTTGACTTGGGGATCTAATCTCATGTATTTTATCAATTAAAAACTGATTTAGGAAAAAGGTAAATTTGGGAGCCACTCAATATCCACATTACTACTATTACTACGAAATCTACGTTCTACACAACTTTTTCTATCTGTAAAAGTCAGTTTGAGAGGGAAAATAGTCTTTGAATATGTGGGTATGTTATTTGTGACAATAATTAGTAGATTAAAAAGTTGTATCAAACCAGTATTCATGTTTCATCCAGCCATTGATGCCAATTATGTTTAGAGAATAGTTACATCAAAGCTAGGAATCATTGTATCAAAATATGGCCATTACATTTTCTGCTGCACATTAATATATAACCCCCATCCTTAACACAAACCTGCATCGTGACACACATTGTGTGCATTTTGATAAGAATACACACTATGCACGAGTAGTAAAGAGTCAAGATTTATTGTGATGCATATAAAATTACAGTTTACAGTAAAACTGATTAAATCTCAAACTCATCATCAATCAATAATAGCTTAGATTAAAAATGTTATAAAGTAAATCTAAATTGATAGAAAATTAAATTAAATTCCTTCACAGTTATTTCCGATTTTAATTCACTTTAACTGTTTATGATCAAATGGGCTATATCAAAATTACTATAATTAAATGGATACTTTACAATTGCAAATACTTAGTTAATCTAGATATAATGAAAAACAAGTGTTATGAATATACTATTATAAACTGTTAAAATACATAACGAGTGCCACAATATTAAGAGATTTATTACCAATAAAATACCTAATAATTACAGGGTGTCCACTAAATCATAAGAAAAAATTCCCCGAGTATTCCAGGAAGAATTTTCTATTTTTCCAGGTTTAGTCGAACTATGTTTTAAGGAAATTTTTCATATTTCAATATTCTTGAGGCTATGATGAGCTACATTTTGCTTTTCTTAATTTAAAGTTATCAAGTTGTGTTTACACCTCAAAATTTCTACAAAAATTTTATATTTGTTATGTTTATCGTTACAACATCTTTGGGGTGATGTTTTTTTAGAAGAAGCGGCAGGTTGCAATGGTGAAATACAAATTTAATTCCCTTTGCATCCAGTTGATATTTGAATACTTAGCTCTAAAAACTATTTTTATGTTAAGCCTATAAATCTAGCAACTGATATATACCATATTATAAAAAGAAAATACAGTATAGAACAGCTAATCTGAACACCCATAATCCAGACAGTTTTGAATTTCTGCGATAGTCCGAAAATTTGTCGGAATCTCCAAAAAATTTCCAACTCTCCATTTTTTTTTACCAAAACCTGTCTAAAACAGAAACCCTAGTATAGGCCGAAGTAGAAAAATGTCCAAAAAAAAAGTTTCAAACCTAAATAAAATCTTTTAACAATTACACTGTTCTTGTAGTCATGACTCACGAACACTTGATCAAAGGGAAATATTTTGGTTGATAAAACTGGCCTGAACCGGAGCTACAAAAGTAACGAGACGCTCTTCCGATCACGCAGAGGTAAAACCCTGTCAATCATTGCAAGGCAATGCAACTTTATCGGTGGATTTCGTAAAAATTACTCGGCAGCAATATAAGTAAACCAGGAAGCATTATTCGATTGCACTGGCCGGTAACCGATATTCGAAGACATCTTATAGAGTAATCAAATCTTAATTAATTTTTGTATTTTTATTATTACAATTTATTATTTAAACTTGCTGTTTATTGAAATTTAGGCATAGTTTTTACTGGTATAGACCGAGAATGGAGGATTTTTTTTTTCGGAGGTGTTAATGTTGCAGAAAATTTGAGGTTTCGGTGTAAAAGCCAACCTCTTTTTTTTCGGCGTTATTTTGGTCTGAAATTTCTCTGCCTATGCCGATATATTTATGAACTAGACTAGGGATTCCTAACCTCTTTGAAAATCCGGCAATTGTTACCGTCGCGGAAGAAAATGGTTAAATTCGCATATATAGTTGGCAGGTCTGAAAACATTATCTGAATCCACGGCGGTCGCGGCGTTGGTGTTCACTTGGTGCCGGATGCCGCAGAGTTATTAATTATGCAGTGTAAATTCGACGCAGGTGCATCAGGAAATAGACTTAAGAAACAATCTTCTTAACTCTGTGGCAGCAGAACTTTTCAGAAAAATAACTACGTCATGGTTCCGTATTTGAAAATAAAAAAAATACTGAAATCCGTATAGATACTGAGTACTCTAACCCATAGACGTTATAGGAAAAGTTCTGAAAGACCGACTAAGCGCATATGTCGAATAAAGCTGTTCCAAAAGCGAAAGAAAGAACGTGTCCCCAATGCATGGTAAGAACTATTATAATAAAATATCAACATTTTAATTTGGGAATGCAAAATTAAAAACTAACCTGTTTTTTATCAATTGAATCAAAGCCAGCAATTTTATTGCCTTTAGTATCAATTAGGCTACCCATAGCTTCACACGTTATTACTTCACACTGCTGCTTTTGAAGAGGTAAAAGTTGTTTCACCATTTTTATTGCTTTGTTATTTTTCTCTGGAACCTCTTTCTAAACAAAGAAAAAAAGTTACAGTTTAGAAAAATACATTTATCACCATCAATAACGTAAAGGAAAATGAATATTACCACTTAAAACGTATTTATATAACTAAAATTACCAATTTAAACTTTTTTTATATTCTAGATTATTATGTCGAAATTACCTTTAATTTCTTCACTAAATTCAGGTACTGTTTTTTATTTTCTTCTTTATCACTTGATGTGTCCGATATTTGTGTTGTGTGAATGAGAGCAGCAAGCATATCAAGAACAGTTGTGAACAACTCACTATAGGAGGTAATGAAAAAGTTAGTTTAAATAAATAGTTCACTGTTTAAATTATGAACAAAATGAATTTAATTTAAACAAGGTTAGGCACGAGAACAATACTTACTAGTTAGTTTGAGGATCCACTACCCCATAGCTGATAAGCTGTACAAGTAACACAGCCCAGTCAACAATAAAATTTGTACTTCTTTGAATCATATCGAACATTCCCCCAACTAAACTTAACCGTAGCTGCAAAGCCTCTTGCATTGCTTGCTTGGCTTTGATATCATCCAAACCATGTTTGTCCTATAATGTAAATAAACTTTAATTTAATGATATAAAATACATGCAGAATTTTTTTGCAAAAACTTTAGTTTAAGACCAGTAGCTATTTTTTTAAAGTGTATTAAAAGGTTGTTAGTATTGAACTTTTTTTTTATAGTACTTTTAAATACTATAGATTTTGTTTAAATAACAAGAAGTTCATAAAGAACTAAAATAGCCTACTTTCCTGTTACTTAAATACTTACTGAAGTTCTTATCGGGAAAAAACTAGGTTCCTAACAGTAAATATCATCAACAACCGTTTCTACACTAGATTTATACACATTAGGAAAAAAATCGAAACACAGCATCCAGCTATAATTTAAACTTCTAAAAGCCAAAATCAACTATTTTCCTTAATAGTCTTTCGCAAATTAACTTAATATTATTTATCGTCTGCTCGATTTATTTGTAGTTTGAAGAATAATTAAATATTTATTAATAACAAAAGTAATGAAACTACTCCAAACTGCATTAAAAAAATAAGAAATGTAAATTAAAACTAAGCATAATTGTATGCAAAAATATGCCTTGCCGCTTTCTTGGTAAACAATTAATGAACAATCAAAGAATCAAATTGTGCTACATTTTATGACATCATTCCAAACTGATTCATGAAAATATTATTTTGCTTCAAATATGTTTAAATAAATAAAGTTTCTTGTGCCATTGTGGCAACAGTGATTTAAATGACTCAAAATTGAATTTCAATGCTAATTCAATGGGAAATTCGCCGACAGATAGTAGATTTATGTCCGTCCGGACGTACAGATAGACGGACAAAAAGTATGAAAGTTGGGTATCTGAGGTCATAGCTTTCTAACAAAAAAAGAATTTTTTAAAATCCGATGGATAGAACCGATTTTGTAAGGGGGGTACGGACAGCCGGACGGACGGACATCGACCGCATGTCAATACCTACTTTTTCATTTTTAAAATTCTTTCGAATTAAAAAAAGTAGGCTAAAAATCAACTCTACATTTTAAAATTAATATAATGAAATTGAAGAATTTCTATAATTAATTATAAAAAACACTTACATCCTTGGCCACATAAATGCTCTGTGATAGCTGTGCATGAAGAGAGCATAAAAGCCCTTCTCTCTGCTCATCTTGTCCTTTTAAACACATTAAGACTAATGACAGAAATGGTTGATGACTTAACAGAGATAAACTGAAACACAAAAAAAGCACCAAATTAATAAAATCAGTGCAGTAACTTAATATACCACTTGACTTTATATGCCACAAGTATTTCCTAACATTTTCTTGGTAGGACTAGCAAAATTAATTATTTAAAATGCTATTGCTTTTGAAATATAATAAAAAAATTCAACAATAAAAAATTAAAACAATCACTCCGTTTATTGTACTATGTCAGGGGGACAGAGCACCAACAGAGTGTTTTTATTTGTGGTATATCATAGGGTCAAAAACCCAAACCCAGCAACGAAGAGAAAAATGAAAGTACTTGAATGTTTTTAGTTAGGATTATCAAATTAAATCTTAATTGCATTTTTTAATGTATAAACATGAGTATTTAAAATTGCTTGCTACAATTCGGTTCTGAGATGGATACCTTAATTTTCATTAAAACAAAATTTCAAATATCAACAACTAACTTTTTCTGGGCCTGCTTATCCTTTTCTTTATTATTCTTTGAAGATGATGAGGATGAGTTTGAAGTCCAGGAGCCAGCTTCCAGTACTTGTCCAGCTGCCCTGAGCATTTTCCCCTGTACAGCTGCTGGGAGCTTTCCGATAAGGGGAGCAATCAGCCACACACGACTGGGTTTGTCAATTTCAAACCTGTTGTATAGATAGTAAAAGAAACTGTTTGTGAAATCATTAAAATACATTGTTTTTCAAAATGCAGTACACTTTTAATAACACAGAATTGGGTGGTGCAGCATCCATGTAAAAGCAAGTTCCTGGATAATCCACAAAAGTTAAGATAATATCAACAAAATTGGCTTTAAATGGGTGTGAATTTAAGTAAAGCATTATAGTATAAGAGAAGAAATGTTGGTGGGCTAAACAAGCATAACAGTTAAGAAATATGGGGATTTACAATTTTATAAAAAAAGTCAGCTAATGATTTTGTTTTTTAGTATTGAAACTTTAATTTTTTTTTGGTGATTAAAGTATTTTTATAAGGAAGTTTTTTTTTTGTCACAAAGTTTAGTTTATTAACAATTAAAATGCAACTACAATTGTGACTAACTTTTTATACAAGTGGAGCTTTTTTTGGACAAAAATGTGTCGAGTCAATGGGATCAGCCAATGTTAAATAGGAGTGTAAGGAGGAGGATTTAGTCAGTGACTAGTGATTGACAGCCCAAACGACCTTCAATTTCCTTTCACACTGTTTGTTAAGGGCAGTACTGGGGATTTGGAGATTTGCACAGCAGAACAAAGAGCATTTGACAACTAGGTTAAGAATGTAAAGGTAGTTACGATAATCGTTCTTGGAATGCAATCTTCCAACAAGTTTTGCAACAGTTAAGCTTCTATTTTCCTGTGTTTTGTAAAATATTTTTGGGAAAAAAGGGGATGGCAGATATCGTGGATTGGCAGCAGATAATTTTGAGATGAACACTTCACAATTTTAGAAACATTGTTGTATAATTTTTAAAAACAAATTCTAACAGATATATGGAATTATTGGATAAAAGAAAACTCTATTTATAGATTAAAATTAAATATGAAAATTGTAGAATTGAAGAGCATAAAATAGTAAATTTTAAATACTGTTTACTGAAATGGTTACACTATGCATATGCAAGATTCAAAACTATAAATACTTCGAAGGGGAACAATTCTTCAGTGCTTCTCCTTTGATGGGAAGTTGATTTTCTTCACTCATCATTTGGAATACATCTATAGTTGCTTTTGCAACGCTGTCTAACCATGTGCTAGTCTGAGGTGGGTTCTGCACTTCACATTGTTTGTACATAAATTGCAATTCCAGCCAAGAGAATCGAAGAGTCCACAGGTCTAGATTCTAGCAAAGAAATAAATATACTTGTCAGTTTTAATTTAATTGCAGAAAATATTATTTAAAGGTACAGTAAACATTTAAGAGACAGACTTATGAACAAGTCTAGGAACTTTAAGTTTTCTACAGAACATACACTTCTGTTAAATTTTAAGTATCGAGGAGTCTTTTTAAACCAATCATTACTATATAATGTAATGATAGTTGTTTAAAAAAATTAGATGAAAATGCAAATGTCAAGCAATAAAAAAGCTTAACACTTTTGCTTATCCCTCACATGGTAAATAGATATCAGGGTAAAAGGTTAAAACTTAAAGGTTAATACTTTGGTTTTAAAAGTTAATACTTTGCATCTGAATCAACTTAAATCATAAAAATTACTCTCTATACTTCCCTTTGTTTCTTGAAGTTGGTTTATAAATATTTTATCTTAACTAAGAGAATTAAGATTCTAAAACAAGAGCAACCGATATTTTTAAAAAATGCATACAACATTGTAAAACTGAACAATTTTGTTACCTTTAATATACTTGTAATTAAAGCTCTCTGTTCTGCGGGATCGAATATATTAGGCGGAAGCTCAGTTTCACGAGGACGACAAATCATTCTCAATAACTGTTGAGACTGAAAGAAGATATACCTTGTGAAATACAATAACTTTCTTTTAAAAAGAATTGTTGAGAAAAAAAATCAATTGAAGGGTCAATAAATTACACTTGCTTAATTTTAACTTATGATATAAAAGAACTGAAGATACATAGAATAATTATAAGTGATTGTTTAATACTTTTAATGTTTTAATAATTACAATTAAAATAAAAACCATAAAATTTAAATATTTTTCAATTTTATCATTGCCCAAAAATAATCCATTTAAAGTTATTTGTCAATGTCATTAAAAAAAAGTTTTATAAAGTTGTTTATATTGAATGATAAAAGGCCTGTTGGTGTGAAAGTACAGAATATATAATGATTAATGACCTGTTGGTGCGAAAGTACAGAATCTATAATGATTTCTTCAGAGCACAAGACTTCTGGCTGACGCAAACATTTTTCATGTATCCAATCTTGTGAACGAATCTGCTTGAGGACATATTTAGCAAACTCATTGAGATCAGGAACATCAGGGGTAGCCACACTACCAGGTACATTTCCTGCAGCTGGATTCTGTGGTCTACCCAATGTAGGACTAATGTAAAGAGACAAAATTAGGATTTTTTGTAATTTAGGGATATTATGTTAATTTTTGTAAACTTATTTAATTTAACAAATGCATTAAAATACGTACTAAGATATGGAAAAGTAAATATTAATGATTCAGTTATTATTGTTAATACTTCAGAAACTCACTTTACGAAGATCCTTCAAATATTATCGACTAGCAAATTTATACCCGTTCTTCGCACAGAATAAAAAAATATCAAATAGATTCCAAATATGTTTACCATATACCCTGTTATAGGATCATAAACTTATTATTGTTTCCACTTGTTATAAATTATAAAATCCCGTTTCATTGCCTTAAAATTCCAAAATAAAAAATACGCTATAAAATGCACTCATAAATGTCATCACAATTCCCTCATAAATACATAAAACCTTTTAGCTCATTTGGCGCGTTTTGGGAAAGAATTTGGCGAGAAAATAGATATAGCTACCCACACCCATTATACAGCTCTAACACAATGACCTTCGAACAACCGACCTGCTTATAAATTATTTATAAAAGAAATCGCCTATTTAACGAATTTTAGTTAATAATTTGGCGAGTTTGGCAACGTCTTTGGCAAAAAAATAAAGACATAAAACACTAATAGCTCTAGTGCGATGGCCATCATAGTTATTAACCATCATAGTTCAGTAATAGCTTAACTATACATTTATTGCTTAAATATGCATACATGCAGTCAACAGAAAAATCAATGAAAAAATCATCAAATAAACCCACAATAAAATCCGGGAATGAAGACTGGCGGAATTACGTCACTTGAAACATGTCAATTATTTTTAAAATAAGGAATTTAGTTTCTGAAAGTAATGGCAAAAGAATAAAATAAACATTTTGAATTTTAAATGTTTTCGTTAAAAGTTTTATTTAATTTTTTCAGCCGATGGCATCAGGAAAGAGAAAAAATGATCGGATTTGAGCGAAAGTGGTGTATTTTTTTCAAATTTGAATTTTCTCTAAAAATGGAACAAATATGAAAAATCTAAGCCTCAGGTGCACACGTTTGTATTAAAGGGAATCGATCTTAAAAATTTCGAATTTCTGAGGGCAGTATAAGTAGGTCTTTTACGATCCGAACACAAACAGACACACAGACAGACTCTTTCTTTTATTATTATAGATAAACAACTAAAATTAATTTATAAATATTTTTAACTATTTATCTTTCATACAAAATTAAATTGAATGTAATACACAAAATTTTCAATTATTTGAAGTCAGGTGTAATTAAATAGTCAAAAGAAGTATGATTTGCAAATAAATAAGCTAAGTTCAAATTGACTACCAAATATTAAAATTTTTAGATATACTTACGGTAAAGCTAGATCAAATTCATTATCAGGACCTAATATATCATTGAGGCTAATATCTTTTGAACTTTCCTTTGATTTTACACTGTTCACAGTTACAGTATCTCCTGCAAATAAACAAGAACCGATTTTTAAATAAATTTAATTAAAATTTTGTCGCACATATTTGTTTCTTTCGATTAGTTATTTACTAGCAACCAATTTGTATAGAATTATAGTCCTTCCAATTACAATGCAAGGTTCCAAAACACTTGGGCTTAGAAAGCAATTGTGATTTACCTAACAGCAGAGCCTCAAACAAGATAGGTTAAGAACAGCAATGTTTACGTTGTTTCCTGGAAAACTACACAAGGTGGTAGGGGAAGAAATTGCTTTCAAAGCTTGCATTGTAATCGGAAGGACTATAACTTAATTCCATTTATGAACCACTATAAACCTGGTATTTTAATATTTTAACACAAACTTACCCAACACCATGATGGCTTTAAGAACAGCTAAAATGGCCTCTGCCTGCATTCCTGAATGCGTCGCCGAAAGCAGGTTTCTGTCGCATGGGTACTTGACATTGTAGATACGCTTTCTCTGTGTTGCTGACATGCTGCCTGTGTGTATTATACCAGGCGGAGAGTAGGCTTTCTTGCACAGACGTCGAAGTAGGTGGCAGGTCAGGCGGGCACCAGGGCCTGCTTCAGGTTGTAGACCTCCAGCTGAAGGGAAATAATGGGTTTTAGTTGAATTGCTTATGCCTCCAACATTAGTTACCTAGTCCCCGGTAGCACTTCTTCCTGATGCATATACCATACAGAATTAAAGAAATATTTAGGGTTCATGCAACTTTTAAATATTAAAAAATAAGTAGTTTAAAAATATTTTAAAAAATAAGTTGAGGACCGCATTATTTTGTAATAACAGGAAAATCTAGTTCAATAGTAACAGGCACTTAAAGGAATTGCTGTTTTCAAACAAAAACTCAAAAAATTACATGACATAAATCACAATATACAAATTAAATAATATGTTAATTTGTATTTTTTAAAATCTTAATCATCTAGTTTGGTAGAATTAATCTTGCATTAGAACTACACAAAGGCTATTGGTGATGGTCCTTGTAATTTTGAACCACAGTCAGGCTGAGGCAGACACCTCCGCTGACACAAAGTGCAACCGTCATGCCCAAAGACAGGATTTGGACCATAGCAGATCTTATTTGTACTTGTCCCATATACACAGTACTATTAATTGATTAATTTTTTAAAGGTATTTTCAGTACAATCTTTTTTATAGGATTGCAGTAGACAGAACCTGATGAGGATCAGTCGCATAATCCCTTTAACTCACCAGGCAGGGTGGTAACAAAATCCTTGAAAAAAAGTTCCCTGATTTTACAATTATCTAGAAAATATACAATACACACAGTTCAATGCAGTACAGAAAATTTAAACCAGACATCGCGGGACTTTTCGGATTGTGGGTTAGCCTACCTAACTTTTCCAGATTTCCGAAAACGGGAAAAGTTAAGAGGAACTACATGATCAGAGAATCACATTATACATAGTTACATATCAACTTATTGCAAACTCGAATTGTATCAAAATTTTCAACGTCAATTTTTCTCTTTCTTACATAATATCATAATATTTTTAAACCCCATGTTTCCAAACAGTCATTAATGGCCTATTTGTTACTGTTTGTCTTTATTGGATGTCATACCTAGTAATTTTTTTGTACCGACCAAAAAATTACTAAGCATGACATCAACGGAGACGAACAGAATATTTTCTTTTGATCAAGTGTCCGTTAGTAGTGAACACAAGAACAACCTAAACCCGCTGTTTAAGTAATCCAAAATGGAAAAATTCCCTGATATTTTGCGAAATTTGAAAAATTCCCTGAGAATCTCATGATATTTCCAGAATTAAAAAGTTCCCTGAGAATTCCCTGATTTCCAGGTTCTGTTACCACCCTGCCAGGCTTTAAATTTAAATGAGAAAACATGGATTATTAGTGACTGATTTATGCATAGTAAAATATAAGTTTAAATTTTATCATATTACAAATAACCTGAGCAAAAAATATCCTACTTGGACAAGCAGCAATTATTGATGGTAAGGCAACAACACACACAAAATCTTGCAGTAGAAAACATCGACGTGCCACTAAGATTGAAATAAGTAAGGCCAAATTGTCATGTATCGACACATCAGCCACCTAAAAAGATTCAAGTGGACAGACACTATTATTATTTTTAAAAAATTACATGACTTCAGCTGCTACGAAAAAAAAGATCTAATATTAAAAAAATACATATTTTTTTTAAAAATGAGTAATAGCATAACTTATTTGAAAATATAAGAAATAAATCAACAAGCAAGCCTTCAAGCCAGTTTACTTCTAACAAAACTTCTACACTTCTTTATTATAAACTAGCAAATAAATACCCGTTCTTCACACGGACTAAAAGAATATCAAATCAATCCAAGTATATGTGTCATTTAATTTGCTATAGGATAATAAGCTTTGCCTTTGTTCCCGTTTATTATAAAGAATAAAATCCCGTTACTTATATTGCTTTAAAATTCCAAAATAAAAATACATCACTATAAAATGCACATCCTCATATCACAAAAATCTTCCTCAATATGAACTTAATGTCATCGCAATTCCTGATAAATTCAAAATTAAGCATAATTGTATAACAATGTTATTTCACGTCAAAACCTCCATTCTGGGTTTAAAAAAAACAAAAAAACATTTAGCTCATTGGCACGTTCAATTATTTTTCAAATCATTAATTTTGTTCCTGAAGTTAATGGCAAGAAAATAAAAGCAATTTCAATTTCAATTAATTTTTGTGTTCATTTTATTCTTCTGTCGAATGGCAACACGAAAGGGAAAAAATTGTCGGATTTGAGCGAAAGTGGCGTATTTTTTTTAGAAAATTCGAATTTTCTCTAAAAATGGAACAAATATGAAAAAACTAAGCCTCAGGTGCACACATTGGTATTAAAGGGAATCTTTCTTAAAAATTTCGAATTTTTGAGGGCAGTATAAGTAGGTCTTTTACGATCCACAGACATACAGACAGACTCTTTCTTTTAGCTTCCACACTACGTTTATAACGTAAAAAGTGGAAGGTTTTATAATCGTTCAGTCTGTCTGTCACCCACTTTCACAGAAAGAACCACAAGTCCCACAGACAAGTGGGATACGTCATTTTGAAGCAAAAAATCAGATTAGGCTACATTCCAAATTTCATTAAAAATTTTAATTAGAAGTTTATTTAAAATTTAAATAACTAAAAATTTTATCTACATTAAAATAACATGCAAATTCTATTTTTATTCAATATTTTCACTGTTGCCATTTTGTTAAACGTACGAGAAATTTTATTTAAAATAAAATTTTTTGAAAGAATATTTATTTATGTGATATAATTCAGTTTGGATTGTTGTAATATCACAATAGAGTTCTTTTGATGGTTCATTATATATGTATGAAGAAAGATGCATAGGGAATTCTAACTTGGCATAAAAAAATATGCAAAGTTTCGCTTTTATTTTTAAAGCATCAATTGTACTAATTCGAACTTTAAACAAATTTAGCAAACGATAAAGTCTAATTATTAAATCTGAGAAAGAATGTTAATGAAAATAGTTAATTTGGGTGTTTAAAAGTTTGAATTACAAATAGCTAAAGGCCCTGTTTGTTATTAGAATTAAATCACCAGTGCCATTCGCAAGAATCGCCCGAGAAACTTAATTCTTTTAGACAATAAATTACAATAAATTTATTTTTGTGAAATCAATCAGTTTGAAATGACGTCAAATATATTTCACTACGAGATTCTTTGTATGTTGATATGAAATATTTTCATTCTATTTAAAAGCGAGGAATATTACATATTTTTTCTTTAGAATATAAATTAATTTTTGCAAACGATAAGTAATAATTATTGAATTTTCGAAATAAAATAAATAAAACTAGCCAAATTTAGCATGTAAATGTTTAATATAGAATTAATGCTGTGTTTGGTGCCTTTTTACCTTTTTAACACAACTGTTATGTGGAAGCGGGTTAAGTGACAGATTCTGTTACAAACCTACTTGTTATTATTATAGAAAACACTGAACTTTTTATACAAGGCAAAAATAAAACATTTCATCTATCCAATATGCGTCAAATTAAAAGATTCACTTGAACTACTCTTCAAAAACTAACTAAAACACTAAAATTTAGAAACAATGGGTATTACATTAAGAGAGTGTCTGGAAAAAAACATTTCAAAATTCCTATAGGTTATTGGCTTTTTCAGTAAGAAGTAATGTTTTGCAGCGTAAACCTTTTCTATGAATTTAAGTGTTAAGTAATTACCCATCCATATTTCTGTAGAAAAGAAGCAGATTTTTGTTTTGCATAGTAATTTTTATATGTATGTATATCTTTAAGATTTCAGAGATATAGTGAAGAAAACATGAATATTATTTTACTGTTGTAAAGATAAAAAGAATTTACTCATCATCATATTTGGCACGACAGCTCAGGGTGAGCCAAGGCCTTCTGTTGGAGTCTCCTCCAAGACAACCTACTCCTGGACTGGGTCTTCCATTTTTTTTACTTTTAGGATTTTAATATCCAACTTCGCAGAGTCAATCCATCTTAGTTTTAGTCTACCTCGTCTTCGTGTTGTGAGAGGTTTGGCAGAAAATAACTTTTTGACTGGGTTTTCATCTTTCATGTGTATTATATGCGCAACCCAGTTCATCCTATTTATTTTGATAGTTTTAATGACATCAGGCTCTTTAAACAACCTATAAATCTCAGAGTTAGTACGTCTTCGCCAAGTGCCATTCTCCCTGACGCCACCAAGAATGCTTCTCAGAACCCTTCTCTCAAATATTGCTATTCTGCACTCTCCATTTTTAGTTAGAGGCCAAGTTTCTGAACCATATATTAAGATTTTACTAATAAGATAATATAACTTACATGAACTTGAGTGATAAGCTCACGAAATCCCAGATTTACATTTGAAGTGTGACATAATGCCTTTAGTGCAGCAAGCCACTCCAGAGAAAGGCAGTAGCATTTTGCAGTAACTTCAGCACAAAATATGGATATCTCATTTAACCTTCAAACAAAACAAATCATTAGAGAGGAATTTATGCAGTAACCTAAATTTTCTAATGCACACCAGAAATATAATATAATAGCAAAATCAAAATAATATTGAGATTTAAGAAAGTATAAGACATTTAATTTAACACTATCTATGCTAAAATTGAAATAAATATTAAGTTTATATTTTAAAAAAATATTAAATGAAATTTTTTAAGTCTTATTTTAAAAAAATACTCTACCTGTCTGGATCGCTGCAAAGTGTGACACAATGTATTGCAGTGCAAACAAAGTTATATCGTAGATGAGGTTGATCACTAAGCTGTTTGATTAACATGTTATCCAATTTCAACCTAAAATTTAGGGGAAGAAAACATGTTTATTATTTAAACAATATAAAAATATTGTGTTAAAACCAAGCAAAGTAAAGTTTATTTGAAAACATTAATTTTAAATATTTTTTTATATTTGAAATTAGGCATTCAAAACTTTAGTTTCTGACTTAAAAAATACTAAGATATGATAAGCCAGGGCAATAATATATATTAAATATTTTATCTAACACTTTTCATTTAAGATATAATCCAAACTTCCATAACACCTTATCTCAAACTTTCTGTAACAACTTATATCTTATATTTATTCACATAAAATAAAGAATACATTTCTAAAATGTAAATATCTAATTAAATAAATTTTTTAAATAATGAAGAAAGTCTTTTGAAGAATTTTTTGACTAGTTGAATGTTACATTGTGTAAAATGTATAGTTACCTTGGATCATTTAAGTATTCAATCATAAATTTATTACTCCATGTATAACTTTGAGCCATTGTATAGTTTTTGTTTTTTGGAAAGAGATTCAAAAATTGCTCTGGATGTCGGGGCTACAAAGGAGAAAGAAAATATTCAAATTAATTCATCATTTAATAATTACATTTAAAAAAAAAAGTTTTAGTCTATTAAGTCTCCCTTTAAGAGTTCCAGCTTATTCAACATTATTTTTGGAAAATTTAAGTTTTCACTTAATAAGCAAAATCCTAGCAAAAATATTTGCTTACCTTTACATAACTACAACAAGCATTCATATCATATAAGTAGGAAATAATGCATCTCTCTGCAGATGAAGAACAGTCTGTAGGAATGTTTATGTGCTTGACGATCTTTGAAAGCCTAAAAATCACAGAATGTATTCAAAAATACTTTCAAAGTACACATCTTTATAGGAAAATAAAGATTATAATGAAAAAGATACAAACCCTTCAAAAACCGCAAGAGTTTGCTCTTGAGAAACTAAAAGGCAGCAGTGATATGTATATAATACTCCAACAATACTTAAAGCAACTGACGTAGCATAAGTTCCAGCCAAATTTGAATTCTTTTGGCTTAATACTACTTCAACATCAACTAACTCTTTTAGAAGCTGAAAAAAAAAAATGTTTGAATAACATTAAATACAACAATCTAATTCACCATTTCTTTTATTTAGTCAAATGAACAGTAAAGTGGATTGACATTAAATAAAATTTTAATAGTTATATAAAAACTAATTTTTTAAGTTTAAAATTAACACATTGACAAATGTGCAAGATTTCTGTTACACTGGTCAACAGTGAAAATGCAACTAAGATGAAAGTACAAAATTCTGAATGATTTCAACGTGCTAAACACGAATAACACCTTAAAAAATGTTAGAGTAAGTTAGCTCTTGTTTTTGAGTTACGGTCGTTTTTTTCATTACATAGAATACGGCGAAATGCATGTGTGGGCGCACCAAACGCAAATTTAATTCAAATCAATTTTGTACACAGAAACCCTCGGGATTTTTGCTATACAGGTTTCATTCGATATTATCAACATGGGGGTCGGGGGGGGGGGGGGGATTTATAACTTTTAAGATTTTTGTAACCATATTAGCAGCTTAATACCCTTCGAAGCAACATAATTGTTCTCATGTCAAGAGGTGCACAGTAAATTCATTGTATTTTGTACTTTTAGAAGCTGTAGAATATCAAAAATTAGTGTTAGTGATAAATCTATAACTGCAATGCCTTGTAAATGCATTAATAGCGCTAATAACTTCTGTTATATTTGCGGCAAAGTGCAATTTTCTGTACAAAAAAAAGAGCATCACTGCAAAAGTTAAGAAAGCTTATCATTTGTATTTTGGTTACAAGATAGGAGACCAGGAAAAATTTCTGGGCTCCTCACGTATGAGGTTAGACTTGTATATCGAATTTGTCACTTTGACTTCATCTGGGAAAAAAGATAATGCCGTATGCTAGGAAGAAAAACGAATGCCGTTTATGGAACTAAAGGGAATGTCATTTTATGATTAGGAGGGAACCAACAAATCAGATTAATGACTTATTTCCGACTCATCTCATCAGTTAAATGAGGTTATTTAGAAAAAGATAAAAGTTAAATAGCCTAACATTCCTTCTACTCTGCGTCCGGTCCAACATGACAAAGGACTATTTGCTAAAAAGTCTCCAATATTTTTTTATAGTTTTAATGAGGATAATAGCCATGCGTCTGCTAAATATACTACAGCTTCTAAAAACAACCATGGACGAAATGTGAGGAGTTTGTTTTTTCTGCACCTTTTTAAGTAAGAACAAATATGTTGCATAGTGGGGTATTTAGCTGCGAATGTGGGTGCAAAAGTCTAGAAAGTTATCACCTCTTTCCACCCCTATGTTGATAATATAAAATAAAAGCTGTATGAGCAAAAATTCGGAGGGTTTCTTTAAACAAAATTGACTTTAATTAATTTTGCGTTTGGTGCGCCCATGCATTACGCTGTATCCTATGTAATGAAAAAAAACCCCGACCGTAACTCAAAAACAAGAGCTAACTTACATTTTTTAAGGTGATATTAGTGTTTAGCACGTTGAAATCATTCAGAATTGGGTACTTTCATCTCAGTCGCAGAATTTTTTTGAAATTTTGTTGTCCAGTGTTATTGGAATTCTATACAAAAATTAAGTCATTAGATGAGAGTAGAAGATAATACGGAAATAAGATGCATGCAAATATTAACACAAGGAATTAATGAAATAAAGCATTACATTTTCATAGTAAAATTTAAAAAGTTATGTTTTAAAAAATATATTGTTAATACTTGAAGCTTATCAAAGAAAAACAGCAACATACATCTTTGCTAAATTGTCAAAATGGCACCATTAAAATTGCATACTAAAGTTCGAACTAACCTGGGTTATTATAGGATAGAATGCAAGTGCAGTAAACAAATATGAAGATAGTTATAAAAAAAAGCTAAAAAAAGACCCAAAAGTCAAAAATAAATTAGTAAGGGATTCTAAAAATTGCATTTAATTTTATCCTTCCGTTAAAACATATCCATACAAAGATTTTTTACATTATCTTGAAACATAAATCTGATTTGGGTTTAGACACAGTTTTTCAATATATATGCTGTTGAATAGGGTAACTTTGGCCTAAGCTATTCGAACTTATAATTTCGCATTAATTACAATTTTTACAAATGTGCTTACCTTTTTTAATATGCAACTCTACTTTGAACTAAGATTTTAAAAAAATATTCAAGAAGAAAGTCAGTACTAGGGTTTCATGCTTGGGCCAAAGTTGCCCTCCAGGGCCAAAGTTACTCCATTCAACGTTATTTAAAAAAAAAGAGAACAATAAGACATTTAAGCACCAAGAAATGCATACCTGTATAGTAAAATCAATCAATCCATGGATGTTTAAGGCGATCTCCATCAACTCAAATAAGTAGGAAATGTACTCCACCAGTGGAATATAATTCACACTCCCAGTAGAGAAGGCACTCAACATCTCAATCACAGATGCCGCGCAAGTGTTCGTCACCACATGCTGGTCAAAGTAGGAAAGGCTTTGGAACCGGCTAACGGCCGCTTCGAAGTTAAACCCATCTTTAGCATTCTTCTTGATTTTGCCACCGTCCGCAATGTCCATGCTAGTCTTCTTGTTGAAGAGCTTCATGAGCTCTTTGCACATCTTTTTAATGGTGTGTTTAGCCTCGTCTCTTACCTGTGACAAAACAAGTTTGTTTTTTGTGATTTGGAACTTTAGCATTAAAGAAAAAGATTTAATTTCTGTACATCAAAGAAAAAGTTTCATGTCATCTCTTGCTACTCGCTTAAAAAGTAACAATTAAAGATTGCAGAAAGTAATATACATTTGAGTTTACAAAATTTAATTGAATCAATTAAATTTTGATAGATAAATTAGATATAGTAAAACATTAATGATGTTTTACTATATCTATACAGAGAGCAAAAAAGACCCTTTTCAAATTATTTCACTTAACATGAAAATTTTAGTTCATTTTATTGCTTGTCAATTCAGACGAATATAATAAACTGTCTTAATCCTCTTTTATTTCTTTAAATAATTTTTTTTATTTTACAAATGGACAAAAATCAAATCTATATCTACAACTAAAACATCCTTTTTGAGAACCCTTTATGGCTTACTTCACAGTGCAAAAACCTCACTATAAAGAAACAAGACTTCAGCAATATCCAAACAAAGTTTAGTTTGTATTATTATTAGTTCGTTTTTTTTTGTATCTGTAATACGACAAAAACTTACACACATAATTTAAGGGGAAATAGGAGCAGGTCTCCCAACTAAAGTCACTGTGTCAATCCAATGGAAAAAATAATTTTCTAAGCCACATCCCTCCAGCTGTATTGAATATTTTGCAAACTGTTTTTTTTTATATTATAAATATAGTTGGCTTACTGAGCTCTATAAACCCCCTTGTTGAATTTAGTTTTTGGAATATTTTAAAAAATATTCATTAAATAATTTAAAAACAAAACATTCAAACCAATTTCAAACTGTTAGACTATAAGAACCCTGCCAGCTACATTTATCATATAAAAACAGTTTTTAAAATTATTCAATACAGCCGGAGTGATGTGGCTTAAAAACATTAGTGGCCAACGATCCCCTACCTTTCCAACTCCAAACAGCAAGATATGTCTCTGGTTACAATCATGAAGAGGTGTCTCTCCTGATGGTAATGGGAAATGTGTAGTGTAGAGCAAGTGTCTGGCTGTATTCGACATGGTGACAGGTGGGGAGGAAGTGCTTGCGCCTGGGGTCCCTGGGTTGCCAAGAGAAAGGGGGGGATGGCCCAAGGGGGTGGAAGCGGGAGTAGATTCTTCTTTGTCGGATCCAACAGAATCTGGAAGAGGTAGAAAACTTGTTGAGTTGAATTGTCATTACACTAGAGCTACATGAGGGCTAATGAAGGGTTCACACTCTATGATAGCGAAATTCAGGAGTTTCTAAGGAGTGCAGCAATGTAAATTCAGGCAAGTAACAAGGCATAAAATTGAATATGCTATTATCGTATTAGTCTAGTGACTTCACTGCACTTTAACTGATGAAACAGAAGAAAAAAAATCTTCTAAAGAGTTGTATGGTGTATTCAGAGACATTAACTATTAATCACGATGTCCAAAATGTATTTTCCCACTGTGCATGCATAGTAGACATATTCCAAATGAAGCACAGGAGAAAAACGATTTGTGTCGTCAATTTTTTCCAGAAATGGAAAAAAATACCAAGAGATGAAACAAATTTCAGGTGTTATACGGGCCCTTAGAAAAAGAAAATGAAATTCAGGAGCATTTCAGGAATATCAAGAGGAGTACGAACCCTGTAATCAATGCCAACAGGGGTCAATTTAGAGCCGCATTCAAGGGATGGGTTAAAAACTTGATGAATTTTATATTAAGATTTAAGAATGAGTTGTCAAGGTCGTACAGTGGATCCTCAAGCTGTCAACCGGATTTGTATATAAGTCAGGTCATGGGTCTACAGGGACTTGATAAATAAGTACTAAGCTTGCTTGGGAAGTTAACAGGTTCATTGTGTAATTAGCCACTCGGCATGAACAATCACTAGTATTAGCACCACAAGCTAAATGAATACAGGAAAGATCAAGCACAGTTTCATACATGGGTGCATAGTTAATTAGGCAGTAAACTGGTTACTTTTGTAAGATAAAAATTGAATTTATAAGATCTTTAAAAATGAAAATACAGTAGATTCCGGTTTATCCGAATCCTGGTTATCCAAAATTCGGCTTAACCGAAAGGCTTCGGAATTTTTTTGTGTGCTAAAATATGAAATGTAATTTCGCATAAATAAATACCTAAAAAATAAATATGTACTTACAAATTTGGATTTATTTCTAAAAATATGCAGTAATTTTTTATTTTTTTGCTGCTCAATTTTGGTTCGGTTTAAAGCAGCCCTCACCCGCCATTGTCTGAAGTAGTGGCTTCATCTTGCACTTCTATGTATCTAAGAGCCTGATCTCAGATTTTTGTAGCTTCCTATTGCGAAATGCTGCACTTACTAGACTCGGAATTAGGAAGCACTTCATAGGTCCCTTTCGGCCAATAAGAACGAGGCGAACACTCTATGACTTCACATTTTTTCTTCTCCAGCGTTTTTCTAGGTGTGAAGTGGATGATTCGCGATTAACCGAAAATTTCTATGGAATCTCGATTAACCGAAAGTGCTTCAGTCCTGTACCTTTCGGATAAGCGGGACTGTACTGTACTTTAAAAAAAATTATCCTAAACTTTTTGCTTTAGTATCCTTTCTGAGTTGTATTGAAAAAATTAACCATTAACAAATTTTTCCAGTCATATAACTTGAACAGAATTAATATTTTATAATCCTATTCAGCCTTACCAGGTTGATCACTCATATTTTGCTGACCCTCTTTGATGTGTTGCAAAAGTTTGCCCAAATCAGCATCAATTCTAGCTTCATCTGTATCCATTTCAGTGTCCCAAGATGGCTAAAATATAAAAAAAAGATGAACTCAAGATGTTTATTATTATCTTTCTTCTGAAAAGTTAGTTTAAAAAATATTTATTAATTATTTTAATTTCGTAACAAATGTTTGATAAAAAATTAATGATTGGTATTAAAAGTTAAAATACCCGATATCCTTTAAAAAAAAACAAAAACAAGTAGGTTTGTAACAGAATCTGTCACTTAACCTGCTTCCACACAAAAGTTGTGTTAAACAGGTAAAAAGGCACCAAACACAGAATGAATTCTATATTAAACATTTACATGCTAAATTCGGCTAGTTTTATTTATTTTATGTGGAAAATTCAATAATCATTACTTATCGTATGCAAAAATTAATTTATATTTCAAAGAATAAATATGTAATATTCCTCTCTTTTAAATAGAAAGAAAATATTTCATATCAACATACAAAGGATCTCGTAGTGAAATATATTTGACGTCATTTCAAACTGATCGATTTTGCAAAAATAAATTTATTTTAATTTATTGTCTAAAAGAATTAAGTTTCTCGGGCGATTGTTGCGAATGGCAATGGTGATTTAATTCTAATAACAAACAGGGCCTTTAGCTATTTGTAATTCAAACTTTTAAACGCCAAAATTAACTATTTTCATTAATCTTCTTTCTCAGATTTAATAATTAGACTTTATCATTTGCTAAATTTGTTTGAAGTTCGAAGAATAATGATGTAATCTTTTTTAATTAATTTTTTTTTGTGTCGCCACAATTTCCCATTTACATTTCTTTCAAAAGTTCACTTTTATAGTTTGTTAAATTAATTTGCAGTTCAAAAAATATATAATTAGTACAATTGATGCTTTAAAAATAAAAGCGAAACTTGGCATATTTTTTTTTTATGCCAAGTTAAAATTCTCTATGCATCTTTCTTCTTACATATATAATGAACCATCAAAAGAACTTTATTGTGATATTACAATAATCCAAACTGAATTATATCACATAAATAAATATTCTTTCAATTTTTTTAATTTTAAATAAAGTTTCTTGTATGTTTAACGACATGGCAACAGTGAAAATATTGAATAAAAATGGAATTTGCATGTTATTTCAATGTAGAATAAATTTTTAGTTATTTAAATTTTAAATAAACTTCTAATTTAAATATTTTAATGAAATTTGGAATGTACCATAATCTGATTTTTTGCTTTAAAATGACGTATCCCACTTGTCTGTGGGACTTGTGGATGGCAACAGTGAAAATATTGAATAAAAATGGAATTTGCATGTTATTTCAATGTAGATTAAATTTTTAGTTATTTAAATTTTAAATTAACTTCTAATTTAAATTTTTTAATGAAATTTGGAATGTAGCCTAATCTGATTTTTTGCTACAAAATGACGTATCCCACTTGTCTGTGGGACTTGTGGTTCTTTCTGTGAAAGTGGGTGACGGACAGAACGATTATAAAACCTTCCACTTTTTACGTTATAAAAGTAGTGTGGAAGCTAAAACTAAGGTACAGAAATTATTATTAGCAATACAAGAATAACAAAACAAATACCTCATGCTTGACAGACCCAGGCCTGTTATCAGGCGGTTCAAACATGGGTAGAGACTCTCCTTGCCTGCCATCTCCAATACTTGGAATTCCCAGTCCAGTCATTCCCATGCCTATGCATCCTGCACTCCCAGGCCCAGGCGACATCCCACGAGATGGGTCAGGCATGAAACCCATGAGTGACGGCTCGGGTGTAGACATCGATTTGTTAGAGTGTGGAATACCAATTGAGGGATTGACTGGGGGTCCAGAGGTGCTGGTGAAGCTGCCCCTTGATATGAGGGTGCACATGTATGCATCGTGGGAGAATACGTCGTGACGGATAAGTTCGGCAAATAGGAGGACAAGGTTGGCGAAAGCCGTCTTGCTCTCAGTGGAGGGTTTGTCATCTGGAATGGGTTTAAGTAATTGTAGGAAATGGTTTCGTTATGATATTTCAAGAAATGTTTGAATCATCATTAAGGAAAATGAAATATATATATGGTCTTCCTATTTCTCTGACAGATGAAAAGTTATTTTGTTGTTAACATCTGGTCTTATCTATGCTAGGTAACTTTTATACCAAAATTACTTAGTTTATCTTTTTCTTCACAACCTAACAAGCTAATAAGTGGTATTAAGTTTTTTTCCCAGCTTTTAGAAGGTTGTTTCAAAAGAATGCCAGGATTTGTATCATGAACAAAAAGGCATACACAATAACTTTTAATACCTGTCTTGAAGACTAAAAATCTTTTGAGTTTTCAACTAACTACTGGCAATAAGTTTTCTAAAACTTCAATTTGACCTTAATAATACTGATTTTAACACTTTTAAAACTAATATAATTAATGTGGGATCGGCATATTGGCCACACGAGACGTCACGGCATTGCCCGGGGATCGTGTGATCTCAGGTACTCATCACCTGATTGGCTGAGCGCACCTGCGCTGGCCAGGGGATGTTGTCAGACATTTTGTTTGCCGATGAAAGATAGATTTGTAAGGTTGAGGCTGATTGTTGAAGGGCTCTTCGGAGCGTAATTTAAAAATATGTTAACTTTAATATGTTCATTTTAATGTTTTAATTAAATAAAGGAAAATCTTTCACTTAATAAACTAGTAATTAATTCCTTTTCCAAGCCTCACCTTACATTAATGCTTGTGTTAACTGAATGAATCAAAGAAATTTTGACCGCAAAAAAAATTATATTATCACAAAGTAAAAAGCAGGAAAATTTAAAAAGGCAAAGTTGCCAAAAAAAGGGGAGGAAGTATTTTTTGATCCTCTCATACAAATTGTTAGAATCGACCAATGTATGACTAACAAAATTTATATAAATAACTATAAAATTACAATCAGAAACAATAAAGATGAGAAAAAAAAGCATTTGATAACGCTTGCGGTTGCTTGAGTAATAAAAGTTTATAATAACAAGAAAATGCAATTTTATACCTATTACAGGGGCTTGTGTATCTAAGAAATTTACAAGAAGATTTTGAAATACTGGAAGACATAGATGGGCCACATTAGCGGAATCCTGAGAATCTTTTTCATCTGCAGTATCTTGATCACCAAATTTCTAGAAATAATAATTTATAACTAATAAAAATTTAAGATAATTTAAGAACTTTTTAGAATTCCAACTACAGTTATACCAGATATTTGGAAGGTAAACAATATATTTTTAAAATTTCAAGCCCTCTTTAGCTTATTTTAAAAAATTTAATTAAAAAAATTTATTAGACACATTAATTCAATTTTAATTAAAGCTATTGGACATTGAAGCCCAATATTGAAGAAAAAGAAAAATATATAAATGAAAATAGAAAGAAAAATACAAGACTAAAATCTAAATTATTTGAAAAACTCTTTAAAAATCAATAAAAATCTAAAAGTAAACAAAAGTCATGCTATAATGAACAAGAACTGTTGAGCTATTAAGCAATTTTTACTTACAAGAAAACTATGTAAAATTCTCACCTCACTAGTCAAATCAGTTTGCCTCTTTTCAAGTAATTTGGCAACTACTAAAGCTCTGTGCTCCCCAATACGCTTTGTTGTAACTGCCCATTCACATAGCAATCGAATAATGGCTTCATCCTGAACAAGAACTTCGCTCCAATTGTTATAGTTTGCATATTTGTCTTTATTTACTGGTACAGGAAAAACCTTTGCATAAAGGGTGTCCAGGGTATTGTTATTATCTACTCTGTCGAAGTTGTGTCGATCTAGAGCGTCTAATGCATTTAGGACTTGTTGGATTGTAGAACCTAGAATGTTATTTATGAAAGATATCAAATGTTTAAGTAGAAAATAAATATTCAACAAAAAAAAAACTTCAGCACAAAAGAAAGCATTCACATGAGCATAATTTTAAAAAATATTAAAATTTTACAATTTATTAACATTAACTAAAAAATAATAACTTATTATGTCGAAAATTATGACTTGTATGTTAAAATATGCATTTAAAAATATTTTATTGGTAAGTTAAAGTAATCATAGTTCAGGGGTGAAAGTGTCCAAAATCAAAAAAAGGAAACCACGCGTGTAGGAGCACATTGCTAAAAGAAGAAGATTTGTATGTCATGTCATGTGCATATATTTAAGAAGTAAATAGGAAATTACGTATAAATGTGCATACGTAATAATCAAAAAGTACAGAAAATATCCAAATAAAAAATTTATTAGTTTACTACTCCATCATTTTATGAAACATATATTTTCTAGTAAGTGAAGAAACATGATGATGCACTTATGCCTAACAAATGTGGGTTTTGTTTGCATTTAGTTCTGGCACTTAAAATTAAAAGCATGGTTCATACACTTTTTTCAAGTACAGTAAAACTCCAATTATCCGAAAAGGTGCTGATTATAAGAATGTCAGAAAAAATTAAGCCTGGCCTACCTGTTACTCTTTATTGGACGTCACATGCCTAGTAATTTTTTGGTACCCACCAAAAAAATTACTATTCATGACATCCAACAGAGAGAATAAAAAATAGTATAACTTATATGACGCATATAAAGTTTAGTGAACTTTTTCCAAGATTCTAACATAAGTTGAAAGGAAAAGAAACTACAGGTATAACTCAAACTGCCAAACAAAATCTTACTATTTGGATTTGGTTGGGTTTATAACTACCAAAACTATAACTGCATTATCTTACAGCCCAACAATACATTGAGTAATTGATTCAAATATACCTTTTTTCCGATTAACTCAATTATCCGAACTTTGGATTATACGAATGTAGTTAGGCTAATAGAAATGTAACATACTATTTAAGGATTTTTCCAGAAAAATTCAAGGAAGCTACAAAAGTAACGAGACATTCTTCCCGATCAAACAGAGCCAGAGAACTGTCAATCATTGAGGAAATGCAACGTCTTGATAATTTCTTGAAAATTACTAGGTAGCAAAATAATCAAATCAGGAAGCATTATTGGACTGCATATTTTTGGTCAGGTGAAGATGCAATCCTCTTCCAATGGGGGATTACACTGGCCGTTGGCCGATATTTGAAGACATCTTCTAGCATAATCTGAAGCATAATCTAATCTTAATTCAACCTCAAATTTTAATTAAAATTTTTATCTCCATTATTAAAATCCATTATTTAAACCTGTTATTTATTAAAATTTAAGTTTAGTTTTCCTCGAAAAAGACCGAGAATGAAGAAAACAATTTTTTCCGTGGCGTTATGTTGTGGAAAATTTGAAGTCTTGGTGATAAAGCCGACCCCCTTGTTCAAGGCACGATTTTTGCTCAAAATTATCGATCGTCTATCTCTAAAATCGATTATCTGGGGTATTTATTAATGACTAAGTTTGGAAATATGGGTTTAAAAGTATAATATAACATTACCTGGGTTTTATAAATTTTGGAAAAAGTTGGATAAGCGGAATTTTTAAAAAACTAGGGACAGAGCGGAATTTTTAAAAAACTAGGGAAAAGGCAGAATTTTTAAAAAACTAGGGAAAAGGCAGAATTTTTAAAGAACTAGGGAAAAAGCGAAATTTTTTAAAAAGAAAATCGGAAATTGAGGAATTCCGCCGTTCGGCGGAAGTCTGGCACCCCTGATAGTTACAAAGTAGTTATTGCTGTTATGTTTAGCTAAGCTGTTTTTAGTTTATAAATATAAAATAAAACATTTACAAAAGGTTTCTTTATATTTTTAAATGAAGAAAAAAACATTTTAAAGCAATTTAATTTGTTCATGCTCAATAATATCAATAAAAAGTAATAAAAAGAGCATTAGTTCATGATTGCAAGTTATAATTTTCAAGTCCCATACAGGAAACAGGAAAATGAAATCATACAGGAAAATGAAAAGATAAAACTAGTAGCCATTTTTATTAAAATTTAAATCGACCTATATAAGACATATAATTGAAGGATGATAATTGAAGAGCTCAGTGGAAGAACGTGCTAAGTGACAATAAGGAGAAAACAAGAAAATGAGCTTTAAAGTCTTTTGTTTGCACACAGATCTGTTGAAAACGGTACTTGCAAACCATAAAAAAATATACTAAACTTAAAGTTGGGGAAACTTGAGGTTGTTAAAGAAGTTATTAATATTTTTATTGACACAAAAATATCAAGTTTTTCAAAAATGTGACTCGGCACGTTCTTCCACTAAGCTCTTCAATGTTGCACGATTGAGAAGCTAACAAATGCTCACCTCCTAAGGCAGTCTGCTGCCATTTATCACAGGACCACCTAACCTCAGCAGCACGCCCGCGTTGTCTGATTTGTTCTTCTGCTATTCTCAATTCAGCACGAATCTGCGGACACGATTTTTAAAAAGATAAAAAAATATATGCATTAGTGAATGTGAATAGCTAATTTATCTAAAAAAATTCATTTGAAACAGTACAACAGGAAAAATATATTACACTTTTTAAAGAAATTAAGTGTGTTAGAGAAACACCAAGTTAAATTCTTACTTAGCTTGCTTTAGTTCTAACATATAAAAAAATTCAAAATAGTGGAAATAGGTAAGTGTTAAAAAGCAAGACAGCCAAATTAGATTTGATATGATTGATTGCTTGTTGCTCAAACCTACCCAATTATAAAGTATAAAATTGTACATTAAAAAGATACCAATGTTATATTATTTTGTATTATAGTACACTATATTTCTATATACCAGTCCAAATGCATTAGTAACACAACTCGCAAAATGTAACTTTAAAATATAAAAAAAAAATTATAAACCTATGAAAGCATAATTTGCTCTAAAACGATGCACATCGTAAATGGAAACAACACATCACACACTTGATATTAACTCATGCATACTTTGCATTTTAGGACATTGGGTCCTAAAGGTACATTATGCATATCCCCACTATGCACACAAAAAAATGACATCTCAAATTCAGTTTTACTTGGGGAGAGTCAGTCAGTAATTTTTTCAATGCACCATATGGTCTACAAAAGTGCAGAGACATTAATAACTGAATATAACGTTGTTAGAATAATTTTAATAGTAAAATAGATAACAAAGACTTGATTTTATAAAATGAATAATTCAATAAAAGCTTTTAAAGACAATTCAAGTATGAAACATAGAGCTAAAATTCTCTAAGTACCATAATCCATTCTCTAAGTTCCACAGATGAATTAATATTTCAACATTAACTCAATTATGGAATTATCAATACATACATGTCATATAATAAATGACAGGAAAAACTAGATGATGTTTAAGTCTCTTTATTATAACTACTTAATGAAGATTTATGTTTTTTCTTGTTCTCTCTTTGAGAGATAGTGGCGGAGTGATCACAAAATGGTGATTATTGCTAGTTTGTTCTCCTTGGTTGACCAATTAGGTTCCAGGATTGGTGATGAGAAAGGTGATAAGGTCAGTTTTAAAATATGCGCTGAGTTGACATTTTCCATGGGAACGATTGATCTAATCGACTAAGCATCGCCACCGGGGTGTTGTTGGGATGAGACATTAATAAGTAATATTAAAGATATGTGAAAATGTATTAATTTCTGAAGTTTATTTGGGGTTAAAATTAAAAGTTTTTGAGGGGTTTAAGACAGGATATGTCATACATACATGGCAGAAAAAAGATTGTTTAAAAAATCACAAGTATTACCTGCGTGTTGAATGGTCGTTGTGGCATGGGAAGACTAGATGGAGCGCAGGGAAGCAAGTCCAGTGGAGATCCATTTAAAACAGAGATAGCATTCTTCCCTTCTCCAACGTTATTCCACACGAGGGCACTTTGGCATTCTAGTGTAATAATCTGGAAAAATTGAATAATGTATAGCAAAATAAAAACTATAAATGAGATGTAATTCAAATGTGACATGAAATAAAATTATTAAAAATCAGATACCCTACCATATTATAAAAATAAGTAAAAAAGACTGTCAAATTTTTTGAAAAATGGAATCATATTAACCCTCCGAGAGATAATGACGTATAAACCCGTCACCTGACTGTCAGGTGACGACACGCATAATTTTTTAAAAAATTATAAATTTAGTAATTTTATTAATTTTTAAAATTTAAAGCAGGGAAGACCCATTTGCAACTCTGTTACAGAAATATAATTTTTTAAAAATTATGAAATTAAATTTTATGTTACAAATTTAAATTTCATGCAGTGAAAAAAAGTTTACACTTCAGCCAATTTACTTATCCCTTAAAGGGTTTTAACAGACTACTCATTCAAGTTGAATAATATTTTTTTTAAATTCGAATTTTTGGAGAGCGGAATACGATTAAGTGTGACAAACCCTGGACTGACAAAGAGACCCAGCGTAAAAAAAAAAACTAAACAATTTGAATTTCTAAAAACTGTTGCCTAGGGTGAACGCAAAACATAAATCTATCTTTGGGTAAACTTTTATGAACTTTGTTCGCATAGTTTCTGAGCCTATTTCTCACAAAAAAAACTTTTATTGATATATATAAAAGATGTTAGTTATGGCTTCTGTATTTTAAGAAATTTTTCACTGGTATCAATAGTTTTAAAATACAAAACAAATTGATTAAATAAAAAAGAAAAGAAAAATTTCACAGGTACCTGTAAAATTGAAGAAAGGAACAGGATATTGCTTCTATGAAGACAACAGTTTAGATATTCCATAACACTTGCACTAATAGGGTTGAAATTAGACTGAGTGGACTGCACTGGTATAGGCAAACTGAAAAAGAGTATAAGTTATAGTTATGAATTGAAATTATATTTTCAAAAACAAAAAATATAAGTACAGTAGGCTCCCTCTTAACAGGACTTTATTTATTTGGATCTCTGCTTTTACCTTTCACCTTTTTCTATACAAAAAGTACTAAAAAAATAGCTAAAAACTTTTTTCTTAAGGATCTCCCATCAATGCAATGCTGATTAAGAAAATGGTCTTATGAGGCAATTCTTAACGAAATTCTAATCTTTGACACAAAAAAAAGTGATACTAGGCCTTTTTTTTAATTGTATATCTATATATATAAAAGGCAAAGTCCTGACTGACTCACTGATCTATTCACTGATTCACGTATCAACGCCCAGCCCAAACTACTGGAGGAACAGCTACCAAATTTTAGGAAAATTTTCTTTTTATATCGCAGGCGTCATTTAAGAAGCGATTTTTCGAAATTCGAACAAAACGGGTGTAGGAGTGCAAAACGTGAGCCGAATTCTCCATAGGAATAGCATTATGCATTGTGTTTTTATTCAATTTTTCTATTTTTAATCTTCTTCGCTTGGTCCAAGCGTCGCAAGCGTGAATTGAAGAGTGAGTGAGTGAAATGAGTGAGTGAGGAAATGAGTGAGTGAGAAATGAGTGAGTGAGTAAATGATGAGTATGAGTGAAATGAGTGAGTGAAAGTGAGTGAGGAAATGAGTGAGTGAGTGAAATGAGTGAGTGAGTGAAATGAGTGAGTGAGTGAAATGAGTGAAGTGAGTGAGTGAGAATGAGTGAAGTGAGTGAGAATGAGTGAGGTGAGTGAGTGAATGAGTAGTGAAGTGGGAATGAGTGAAGTGGCGAAGTGATGAAGTGCGAAGTGAGTAAGTTGGCGATTTTTGGTGATCTAGAAAATTTAACGTTGGGTTTCTATATTTAACAAGTTGTATCAGAAGCAAAGACTTCACAAACAGAAATAAAAGTTCCGCTATAATATGGTAGCCAGTATTGTTATTTAAATCTTTATTTTATTTATTGATTATCTTTTGAAATTGTATACTGGACCAGGCTTTTCTTTGTTTATGAAACTGTCGATTTAATACAGCTATGATATCAAGGCCGATTGACTTTTGGAATTGGCGCCTTTTGGCGAAGTTGAAAATTTAAGGTAGGGTAGCTATACCCATCCAGTTGTATGGGTTAGGGTTAGTTTGAATTATCGTCGAACTAGAGCTACCCATGAGGGCTATTGGCCATAGTTAAGTGACGAGCCGACACCTGAGTTGGCACCCAACGCAAATTTAAAAGGGCCCTGAACGTACGGAGAGTTGGAACTTTGAAGGATATTTAACGTAAACTCCCTCCGCACAGGGTGTTATTCTCGGCATTTTTTGGCTGTACGCTTTTAGGTCGGCAGCTATTTAGGCGATGCCCGGACCTGAACCTGGGACCTTTCGCATGCAAGGCAAACACCGGGGCCTATGAGAAAGCCCTCTAACTCATGGAAGGGCCTGGGTACAATCGGACATGGAGAATCAGAATGGGATGCAACAATTGATATAAAATAAAAGTTTACATAAAAGAATTACTGTTAGTAAGGGTCTACCCGTGCAACGCTGTGTTTATAATAACTTATAATGCTTTAATACATTGAATAAAATGATGTATTATTTCAAATGTGCATTTATTTAGAATGTAAATAAAATAGTATCAGTATAGAAATATGCAATCAAATGTACATCTAAATATTAATTTATTTTACGTCTCTGGTTTCACTGGATTTTTCCCACATTATCCATTTACCCCCTGTGCCATTTAAGCCAGTTAGGAGAGTGTCTACTGTATTACTTAAAGTAAATATAAAGATCAGAATTTGTTACTTTGTTTGATTATTTACAGCTGGGCTATTGCATCTTTGAACATCTGGTATATTTTCAAAGAACAGGAAGTTTATCCTTTTTGCACAGTGATGAGCAAGGCGTCTTGATAGAAGTTGTGAATGTTTAAACTCGTCAATGTACTAAAAAAAATAATGCTTTTAAATATGCAAGCTTGGCTAAACAAAAAACAGCTGTTTACACAATATTGAATTCTTTGAACAAAAATGTGCCACCTTAGCATTTTCTAATCATTATATTATTTTTGATTATTAATAATTTATTAAATGACCACTTTATTGAATTTTGAGATAGAAAAAGTACCAAATCTACAGCAGTTATTGTTATGAATAGTTTAAAAACAATCGGTAAACATAATTTTAAATCAATTTTAAATAACATAATTTTAAATCAATTTTAAATAACAATAATTTTTTTCAAATTTCAGTTGTTCAATTAATCTTTTTAAAAATTTCTGTATCTTTGTCATTAGGAAAATCAACATGTATTAAGTAAATGCAAGAATATTTTAGAGATTCATGACTTAATTTTTTTTAGGCTGACAAAAATGTGTATAAAATAAAGCAATTGAGAATAATACACACTTGCATGACTAATGCCAATACTGTCTTGTTTAATGGATCATCTTTGTCCTTTGTTTTTTCTACCAAGTCGAGAATCCATGTCAAAAAATCTTGTCTGTCAAGCAACCCTTCCTGTAATATTTCGCACACACACAGACATAAAACATTTATTTTATTGTAAAATTATACGCTACTATTACTTTAAAATGAAATATTTTTCTTAACTTGAACAAAAATTAGTGGCATGTTTAAATAAATTTGAATGAACCACTTTTAAACACAAACACACAACAAAAAATTTAAAGGAAGAACTCATTAGAAGAAATTTTTAGAAATAGGTATATTGTAATGAATACATTTTTTGGTTCAGCATGCATTAAATAAAAATGTTAAATTAAAAGTTATGATTTTGGTTAAAAAACTAAAAGCAAAAAAACGTGTCAAGCATTAGCCAAAAGAAGAATTTCTTTAAGAAGAATTTTTTTCATAAACCACAAAAAAAAAGAAGGCATTAAGAGAAATCTCCCTAGTTCTAAAGACACTGCCTTTTTCTACTGATATGAAAGGTAGTATACCTCATACAAATGTCTTGCTAGTTGGGTGCAATATTGCCACTGTTTGTAAGCAACTTCAACTGTAACTCCATTTAAAGCATTATTTCCCAATGAAGAACTGCTATTTTGGGAGCCAGTTCCTAAAGGGTTTAACGAGCTAACGGAACTTGACAGTAAAGAACCGGAGCTGCTAGTTGAGGATGAGCTGTTGTTATGTTCAGACAATTTTTGTAATTGTTCACGCAAAAACTTGCAAAGGGTCTGTGTCCATTCTGTAATATTAAGATTATAATAAAAAAAACTGGTTAAATACACTGATTATAAAAGGATTAAATACAAAAATCAACTCTTATCACTTAGCTAAGTCATTCATTTTATTGCAATTTTTTTGCACACGGTTTAAATTTATATTTAATAGGTAAAGAATTGAAAGCCTTAAACTATAAAAAGACTAACCTAAAAAGATTTTTAAAAAAAACAACACATTTTTATGTTTGAAAAAAAAAATCTTTTTATACATGTTGAGTTCATCCATAAAAATATTAATGCTACACAAAAAAATATTGGTTAAGAATATTATCTCCATATAGGTGACTCTCATATAAATACTTAACAATATTAGCATATAAACATGTAAATTGAAGAGCTTAGTGGAATAATCTGCTAAGTGACAAAAAGGAACGAAAAAATGAGCTAAGTTTTTAGTTTGCACTGAGATCTGTTAAAAACAGTACTTGCAAAACCTTAAAAAATCTATAATAATAAAAGAAAGAGTCTGTGTGTTTGTATTCGGATCGTAAAAGACCTACTTATACTGCCCTCAGAAATTCGAAATTTTCAAGATAGATTCCCTTTAATACCAACGTATGCACCTGAGGCTTAGATTTTTCATATTTGTTCCATTTTTAGAGAAAATTCGAATTTTCTGAAAAAAATACACCACTTTCGCTCAAATCCGATCTTTTTTCTCTTTCCTGATGCCATCGGCTGAAAAAATTAAATAAAACTTTTAACGAAAACATTTAAAATTCAAAATGTTTATTTTATTCTTTTGCCATTACTTTCAGAAACTAAATTCATTATTTGAAAAATAATTGACATGTTTCAAGTGACGTAATTCCGCCAGTCTTCATTCCTGGATTTTATTGTGGGTTTATTTGATGATTTTTTCATTGATTTTTCTGTTGACTGCATGTATGCATATTTAGGCAATAAATGTATAGTTAAGCTATTACTGAACTATGATGGTTAATAAAGGCCATCGCACTAGAGCTATTAATGTTTTATGTCTTTATTTTTTCGCCAAAGACGTTGCCAAACTCGCCAAATTATTAACTAAAATTCGCCAAATAGGCGATTTCTTTTATAAATAATTTATAAGCTGGTCGGTTGTTCGAAGGTTATTGTGTTAGAGCTGTATAATGGGTGTGGGTAGCTATATCTATTTTCTCGCCAAATTATTTCCCAAAACGCGCCAAATGAGCTAAAGGTTTTATGTATTTACGAGGGAATTGTGATGACATTTATGAGTGCATTTTAAAGCGTATTTTTCATTTTGGAATTTTAAGGCAATGAAACGGGATTTATAATGAGTGGAAACAATAATAAGTTTATGATCCTATAACAGGGTATATGGTACACATATTTGGAATCTATTTAATATTTTTTTATTCCGTGCGAAGAACAGTTATAAATTTGCTAGTATACTATAAACTTAAAGTTTATGAAGAAGGGGAAACTTGATGTTAAAAAAGTTAGTTACATGTTCATTAACACAAAATTTGAATTTTTTAAAAAATTTCATTTAGCAAGTTCTTCCACTAAGTTCTTCAATTATGTATTTAACTAAAATCTTAATAATAAACAACCTTGTGAAGGATCTGGTAGTTGGCGTTTCTTAATCTTAGCTTCTGATATAGCATTGTAATACGCTGAGAGCATTTTAATAAACCAAGCAGCCCTTAACAAGGGAACTGAATGCTCATATAGTGTCATAAAGATGTCCTCTTTCTTATTGAATATGGGTACCTAATAAAACAAAAATTTAAAATATTTAATTCCAAATAAAATATAAAAAATATCAAACATTATAATTATTATTTAAAATTTAACTAATAAAACTAAGTATTTTATTAAAGAAAAATACCTTTTTTGCAAGAGTTGCAAGTGGCTTAGAGGCAGCCAAATCTTTGAACCAGTTTTCAATTGCATTTTTAGATCTTGAAGTAGCCTAAAAAAAAAGAGAATCAGTATTGGGAGTTTAATTTGGAATTGTTAATTTTGAAAATACTTTAGTTGAAATAAATTTACAATTGCAATAATGCAGAAGTAATTTTAAAATGCAAGTCTTACAAGCCAGAAGTTGTCCTTAGGGTTTATTTGTTGTCTTTTTCGACCACTGTCTTGAAATCTGTTTAGTTCTTGTTTCAAACCCAATACAGCACTGAAATATGATCCAAACTAAAAGAGAAAATATAGTTTTCAGAAGAAACAAAATTTAAAATTTAGCCAATATAAATTTTAGCAAAATTAAAACCAAATAAAAATCACTTGAATTTTCAATAAATGATAATTTCAAAAAAGTCAATTATTTTGCATTGATAGAAATAAACTTACCTTAGCTGCATTTATGTTAGAATTTCTAGCAGAACCATACTGAAAATAATAAAATTACATTACAGATATATCTTTTTTAAATATCTAAAATGTCAAATAAAGTAGTACATAATCATTGTATAGTAAAAAAAATAGTAATAATTAAAAATTTTACAAAATGTAAACAAATTTTTAGTTGCAACTTATAGTAACTCATATTGGAATTGAATGAGTTTTGTAATAAACAAAAGATTACTGCTTTTACAAAGGATTACCATTTCCTATGCCAAAAGTTGATTTTTTTTAAAATTTATTGCAATTGCCCTCTAAAATAAATATGTATTTTTTATATTCATGAAATATTTTAGGCAGAAACTGTCATCATTAATTATGTCAGCTATCAGGTCCAAATTAAACGCTTACTAAAATTTTGATTTCAGCTAGGCACATTGCAAGGAAATTTTTTTAAAAAGTCTTAATCTCTTCTTCTAGGTTTAGGATATTTTGAAGAAAAAAAAGGTCTGAAGTGACTATTACTTTAGCACCTCTTTAATGTTGTAAATAATTCTTCTTTTGGGCTCCAAGAACAGACACTTTTGAAAATTATTTTTAACCTTAATACTGCTATTTTAGCCTAAAACTGATTCTTAGAATAAAGTATGTTTATCACTTAATAAAGCCCTTTTTACATAGACCCCCATTTGTAGGTGATGCCTGAGTAAGATTTGGCAATTTCCCCTTATTACCTTAGGATATGGGGAAAATACTAGGCAAAACCTAGGTGTGATCTTAATTGGGATTTATTAATTTTAAGATTATTATTAATATTTTATTCTTTAATGATTAAGTAGCAGATTATGGTAAAAATCTTCATACACCTTTAAAAGAATAGAATTCGAATACCATCTAAATAACTTTTCAGAAATAAAATTATACACATATTCAGATAATATTTAACTGCTCATGGCGCTTAATAGAATTTCTGTGAGTCAACATCCTGTTTCATAAATAGCTTTGACATAATGAAATGTATTGTACACATTTTTAGTCAAGTGATGATTTCAAAAACCAGTACATGCTAAACCTACATCTCCAAGAAAACTTGTTGGTGCTAAAGAATGAACAAGCATCATTTTGGTCGTCAGGCTTAATCTATACTGATTTCAGCAATCTCAGAAAATCTTAATGGCCTCAATTTAATTAAGGGGTTGTCAAACTTCTCCTAGCAGTTAACAGTCAATGAACACTATAATATGAAAGGAATTTTAATAAGAAACACTACTTACTTCATCAGGTATTTGAGGAGAGCTATTAAATCCTTGTTTAACATTAATGGCTGTCAGTTCATCCTTAAATAAAAATACATAATTAATATTTTGAAGAAAATATGTTAAGTTAAATTTACTTTTAAAAGAACTTTTAAAAAAAGTTTCAACAATTCCAATTATGTAGTTAAAATTTATTTTTTAAAATATTTGAACAAACAAAAAAGTATCTTGTTCCTTAAATAAAGTAGCGTATCTTTTGAATTGGTAATTCCCATTTGATAATTTAACTGACATAACAATGCTATTTTTATGTACTGATTGGATGGCCTGTCTCGATTAGAAGATTTGTGTTACATTGCCAAGCAACGGAAATGGCAAGATGTGGTAAACGTTTCACTTCATATTTCATAGGAGATTTGATATTGAGCAATTGTCAAATATGAGCAAATTTCTTGTGTTTAATTTAGATTCCATCCTTATATGGCGATTTTGTTGTAATTGTAGTCTGAATCAGACTGTTAGAAAATTGTAATTTGAGTATTTAAAAGATAAATTAGTTCAAGAAAACATAAAATAAAATTCTTTTAAATGAATACCTATAATATAATCTATGCCTACTCTAACCCAAGGTAATGTTGTGTTTACAGAAATCATAACAACTGACACCGCAGGTAAATACTGCCCTAAACAGTGTTTGTAAACAAAGCACGCAATATTAAGTGCACTCGTTTTTTAAGTACTGTATCACTTATTTCTTTATACTGGTGAAAATCTAAGAAAGTATTAACAGTTTAAAGCAATAATTTGACATCTAATTGTGTATTTGTTGGCGGCATAGAGTTTTGTATGTTGTCAGTATTTTCGAATAAGTATACCTCTTTTTGTTTTGGATCTTGAGGATAGACGTCTGGCGGTCCCAACTTGGCTCTTTTAAGAGGCCTTTTTTCAAAAAGCCAAGAAGACACAGCCATTGCGTCAGATCATTAAAAGAATACGAATTTACAAACGATGAATGACTCACAATTCCACTAAAAGAATGCAGCTGTTACCCATAAATTAGTTTTGCACTTCGACCTCATAGTAGATAAAAGCCCGATGTACTGTTGAATATTGCTGAACATCGGCCGTTTATATACTAAGGTTTAGAGTTATGTTGCTCGTTTCTTTGGCGCTGGTTTTTGAAAGCATCTTATTCGTTATAGACAAAACACTTTTTTACGAACCATGAAGACTGTTTTAGCTAAATAAAATTGGTGTGTCATTTAGAGGCTCTGATTATCCCGGCAATAGAATCGAATCGAAACATTGGATTTAAAAATTAAATATATATGTACAAATAAATTAGTATTTAGGAACATAAATACTGTATGCAAAAACTTGAGTTCAAGGGCGTAACCATAACAGGTGTTAAAAATCGGTTTGATTTTATAGGTTCAAAACACAGTAAAATACTTAGAGAATTTTCTGTGCATTTACTTTCATTTTTAAGGTGCCTATTTTGAAAACTAAATCCTTTTCTTTTTACTCCTATTCTTTTTTTCTCATATAATCAATTTCTGTTGTTTTGATGATAAAATATTGATACAAATTACTTTTTTACTGTACCCTATGCGAACATACTGTAAAAAGTATATATTACAAATGAAAATTAAACTGAAAAATTTCAAAATATACTCTTTAATTTATTTAATTGATAAATATGAAGCCATGTACAACTATGGGTGACTAACGTCAACAACGGTATTTACTAAACAGCTGATGGGGGAGAAGGTTACTATCCACCCACTGTGCAAAAATTCCAAACTGAACTGTGTTTACATAAAGTTGTTTACCGCCGTTGTATTTGTCACCACTAACGGGGCCGCCGCGATTCGCGAATAGTTTCGATGCTTGCTAAAAAGAAACTTGATTTTACTAAGAAGTAAAAAACAGCGGGAAAACGTTTGTTAATCAGATATCTTACTTTCTGTTTAATTTGTGAGGAAAATTTAAGTTAATCGATTTCATTTAATTAAACCGAATTGGAATATAATGCAAGTTTATAGTTTTTTTTGTGAAGGGGTGAAGCTATTCTATATTTTAAAAAACCATAAGCAATCCAGAAGAGTGGACTTTTGTTTTGAAATTGTTAATTTTTGCAGCTTCTTGCAAATTCTTTGTGTTCGTTCACGTCTTGAATGCTGTGCTGTGATTAATTATCAAATCGAGTATTCTCTGTTCGAGTGTATTGATTTACATTTGTTCGATGTATTGTTAAAATGGCACGAAATTTCATATATATTCTCTCGCTCTTTCGATTATCAGATCTAGTTTTAATTGAACTCAAGGCCGACGAAAACGTGATGCTATCAAAATCGGCTTCCCTCAATTCTTAAATCTTAATGCATAAAAACACTTCCCTTCGCATAGCTTTTTATCTAATAAAACATATTGGATATTATTAAAAATTCAATATTTCTTTGAATGCATCACTCACATAAGAACAATATCTTCCTCTCGAGTCTTAATTTGGCGGGAAAAGGTGAAGGTCATTTATATGTATATTGTATGATGGTTGTGTGGCCGGGCGGACTGAACAAGGCTGCACAGGCGTTATATAAGATATATATATATATATATATATATATAGACAAGTATTCATAAATTTTGGGGTTCGTATAAACAAAATGTAAACAAAATGTCTTCGAATCGGCACTGCCGTTCGCTTGGGTTTCTCACGAATTAGGGATCACTCTCAATTGAGTTGCAATGCTTGTGTATTGAGACGCGTTCAGTTTAAATTTTAACTTTTTACATTAGCGTTTGATATTTTTCTTTAATGTTTTTTAACTTTCGTATTTTTTGCATAGCTTATATTTAATTTTAGTTTGGTGTTTTTTTTTGTATAATTTCTTTTGTTTTTATTTTTGTATTGTTTTCGCGTTACGTGTTTCGTTAAACCATGGCATCTAATACAAGTTCAGGTCGAAAGTATGTGTTTAAAATTACACAAGAAAGGAAAGCTAATGTAATTATTATATTCAATGTAATTAATATAATTTAATTATATTTAATTTAATGATTAAAGCGCAGACATAATTAATGTATGTACTAAAATCTCTGCAAAAAATAGTGAAAATAGTACTTTGACAAAGGAAATAGAGATGAAATAATGCAAACCTTTATAAAAATACTAAAAACGTTATTAGAAAAAATAAGAAAAACAAAAAGGGACGTTATAATTTTAAATATTAAGAATTAGAAAGAAAACCTGGAACTTAGTTTTCAACCAAAAAATCACACTATAAACACTTAAATTGACTGGAAATTGTTTTTTAAAGTCGAAAGTAAAGTAAAGAAATCTCAAAACACAAGAAAACCGGAATGGAAAATACGAGATTAATAATTTAAATACAAAAAATAACAAATAATTATATGAATATTAATGAATCATCAATATTAATTTGTTAATTATTAATTAATTTTAATTAGTTTATTGTTAGTTATTAATTAATTTTAATTAGTTTATTGTTAATTATGTAATTATTTTTAAAATTAATTTAATTAGTTATTATTTAATTGATTTTTTCAATCAATTAATAAAAAAAACTGAAAAAACCCGGTTTTTCGGTTTTTTTTTAAAAAACCGAAAAACCGGGAAAAACCGGTTTTTTGCCTTTGAAAAACCGGTTTCGTGGAAAACCGGTTTTATAAAACCGGTTTTTAAGGGTCGGTAAAACCGGGTCGGTTTTACCGGCGTTGTAAAAAACCGGTTTTCTAAAAACCGGTTTTTTTTCTCAAAAACCGCCATCCCTATGAAAGTTGGCCATTTTTTCAAACTAATTACGGTCACAAACACAGACGACGTCAAGCCAGAAGGAAAGTGTCATAACAACCAAAAAGGCTTGCAACCAAAAGGCAAACATTTTTTAATTTTTTAATATTGCTATTCATTTATAAAAATTATTTTTACAAATTTTGTATAAATAGTCAAATATAAAGATTGAACATAAGTTTTCTTTTGAAATTTAATATTATAGCGCGTACAAATGTTCTCCTTGAATGCGAACCGTAAAACATTGCTCTAAGCGCCCCGGGTATACGGGTATACACTGTGGCAAAATTAAAAAAAGAAAAAACGACTGCTAAAGTTATGGCTAAAGTGGGAAAATATTTTGTTTATACCAATTTGTGTTGTAATTTTTTTTATTAGCAAATAAATCAAATTTTATTTTCCAAAATTCATTTCAAGAGAATAAAATTGACAAGTAAACCAGTGAACCCTCAACAGAAAAACTCTTTTTTTATAAAGCCAAATAGTAGTGTTTTGGACAATGTGTGGAATATATACAAATATATTCAACCACATACTTATTATAGCATCAAAATAATGACCTGAGAAATTGAAGAAAATTTTTATCGATAAAAGTTTTCTATTCGACGTGATATGAGAATCAAACCAACACGTTCTTTGAACAAGGCTTCTGCATGGGTTACCATTTTTCGAGTGACGTAGTGAGAGTAGTCCACTGTAACCAAATAGTTTACCAAAAAAAGTTGCTGAATATTTTTTCTTGGCATTGCTTTTCGATTTTGTGATTGGTTAGATCGGACTACTTCTCTAACACCTCATTGTTTGAGTGCAAATGCCTTCTCTAAAGAAGTTGTTGATGGGGCTCATGTTTAAACTCTTATTTATACCTCTGAACAAAACAAAATAGCCACATATCACAGGTTTTAAAATTGTACATATTTCCTCAACGAATATTATTAGTGTTCAAAATTACGAGTCCCGTTGACAATACCCGTCATTTAGATGTAGCGCTAGTGCAATATTACATCCGCCAGAACCCAACTTTTTTTAGTTATACAGGGTGGCCCAAAAGTAACCTAACAGTCAGTTAGATATACAGTTATTTATACAGAAACAGTTATTTTAATACAGGTTAAGTTTAGTTTGGTTGAATTATCGTAGTACTAGAGCTACAGGAGTCGAGTTATTGGCGACAGGCATCGTAATTAAGAACCATAGTCAAAAGTGACAGCTTTATTTACATACATATATTTACATTCTTAATCCCGAAGGTGCTCAAATTGTCTACCTTCGACATTGATGCATTCCTGCAGTACTATCCTCGACACTCCCACACACAGTACGACACAAATTCAAGTTGTCACGACTCACGAATGTCTTTAAAAGCATCATCGATGAATTTCTTCAACTGGCGTACTGTGACGGGTTTTCTGGAATAAACATTATCCTTTACTACTCCCCAGAAAAAAAAATCCATGGGAGTAAAGTACGGGGAACGTGGTGGAAACTCAATGCTCCCCCGTCTCCCTATCCAATGATTCGGGAAGGTCAGATCCAGGTATCGTCGGACCACCAAAGAATAATGAGGTGGGGCACACCGTCCTGTTGAAAAAACAACTTCGCAAAGTCGGGCCGTGCTTGCAGTTGTGGTACTACAACTTGTATCAACATATCCAAATACCTGGGGCCATCAACGGATCCATCGAAAAAGACAGGACCCACGACTACATCGCAGGATATGCCACTCCACACTGTGACGCCTGGCTGATTTAAATGCGTACTGCGTAGTCAAAATGACATGTGGGTTTTCGTCGGCCCAGTACACAGAGTTATGTCTGTTGACGTGGCCAGACAATTTAAAGCAGGCTTCATCTGTCCACACTATTTTTGAAAGCAGGTCTGGTTGATCAGTCAGTTGATCGCGCATTATTTCACAGAACTGTAATCTGCGGTCAGGATCGTCCTCAAGAAGGCCATGTAACAGTCTTGGGCGGTACGGCTTAAGGTTCAGCTGGTGCATCAGGCGTTGTAATGATGCCCTCGGGATCATCAAGCTTCTTTGGACTGTTTACGAATGTAAGGGCTACATTCATCTCATTTTCCTGTGTCAACGTCGTACGTATTCTTCCAGACTTCGAGGCATTGGCGACGGAACTCGTGGTTTCAAACTTGTCTCTGATGCTGTAAATCGCATGACGGGATGACGCAGGCAAATTAAACTCATCGTACGCACAGTTTCCGCATTTTCGTACTTCCAGTAGGTTTTAAGGATCCACCGTCGGGGCTCCTCGCTCAAATTTCCAGCCATGGTTTACACTATAAACAAACGTATAAATTTTCCAACAGCACAAATCCTTTTGTAGGATATTTGGCAGGTGACGGGATTCGAAGTTACGTCCCTCTGGTGACATTTGCATATTTCTAGAGCATCAAACAAATAAACGGGGCCGCGATTTCCTGGTCGGTTAAGGTCTAATAAACCGAAGATATCTCGAAACTAAACCAATCGAAGTCCACGAATTGCTACTCTTTAGATAAGATCCGCTGTAGCACGACTTTATTTTCGCCAACCAACAAAACTAAGCACGACTATGTCAAATACCTGTTCTAAATAACCCAAAGTTCTTACCAATGGTACAACATTAACTGTTAGGCTACTTTTGGGCCACCCTGTATTTTAAGTATAGTAGAACTCTATATATCCGAATTTGTTAGAACCGGCCCCCATTTGAGAAATTAAAAAATGATTTTTTTCCAAAGAAGGGGAAGATTTTAATTAATTACTGATAAGTGATGTATGTTATAAATGAAAGAGAAAAAACTTAAAAACTACTTTTAAAGATAAAAGAAGTTTGGATCAAATGAAAAGGCAAACTTTTACACGCGTTAAACTTATGGGTGGAGCGGAATGATTCCGTTGGATTTCGGAGAATTAGAGTTCTACTGTAGCTTTATACATTTTCTTGCAAAAACCAACAACTTTATATTATGAATATTTCTCTAAAAGTGGGAGATGTGTAAGGAAACGGGCCTCGTAATTTGAAACACGTAGAACAGAAAAATACTCGGACTGTCTGAGTTATAACGGTTATATAATTAAAGGCTAGAAATAGGCTACCGGAAACGTTCACGGCATAAGGCTTGTAAAATAAATTGTCAAAACAAATTATCAAAGTGGTTGCTAATAACTGAAACCTGAAAATTGCGAGTTGTTAACTTATTAAAGCTTTAATGATAAAAATGTAATGATCCAAAGCGTTAAAAGAAATAATCATCATCAATACAAAACTAAATAAAATTAGATTATGTTACTACACTGCAGCGAGAATCAAAAACCTTCAGTTATCAAAGATAGGGTTTTATCTCATCAGCCGAATTTGCCTTAAAACAATTTAGAACCTGATCTTTGACATTCAAGTTTAAAGTCTATAGTTGCTTATGCTTGTTAGATTATTTGTTGATTAGACTTGGCCAAACACGACGAATACCAAAACACTACGACTTTGACAGCCATATCTGGAAAATAGTAAAAATATTTTTTTTAAAAATTAAATTCAACATTTAAGTCCCCAAAAATGGGGATTTCGTGCTTTCAATACGATTTGAAATTCAGTGCATTATTTTGTAAATAGAAGGAAAATCAAAAATATCAAATTTCCGATGACGAGAGCTAAGGCTGTAAGTGACCCTCAGGTAATACATATTTTTTTTGTTTATGACTATAATTACAAATGTGCGTACTGTGTGTTTGAAACTTAGAAAGACACCATGAATAAAATGTAAACTATGCACAAATCCGCACGAAAATTTAAAATATCCCAACACAAAACTTTGCTATAGATTTTCCCAGAGATAACTAATGTCTAAAATAATCATTTAAAAATTAATTTAAAGATGTTTTATATTGCATTCGTTTGGAACGTTTGTTTGCAAACAAACCGTTTGTTTACCTACAAACCATTTGTTTACAAATAAACCATTTGTTTACAAATAAACCATAATGGCTAAAGTCCAGACAAATGATAGCAGATTTTGTGTAGTCAGGTCAGAGGGCAATTGGCCCAATTTCTTTTAGATTTTAATGTTTTTAAAATATTATGGATTATTTGTTTCAACCCTAGTAGATATTTAGCCCAGGTATAGACTTTGAACTACGTATCTAGGCTGGCCAGTAACATTATCGTCAATAAACTACTTATTCAATCGATTTTTCATAAACTAAACTTTAATAAAATTGAATTTTTTCCTCAAAATTCTCTTCTTCATTGAAAAAAAAATCTGTATACTTGCTGCTTTCAGAATGATTTTACAAGAAAAAAAATCATAGGAGTTCATATTTACTCCAGTTTGTAGTTTAAAGGTTAACAAATAAGCTTGTATTTCTAGAGTTAATATATATTTAAAATATTTTGTTATTAAAACTTTATAATATGTGTGTAAATATTTATTTATATTATTTAACTACTCAGCAATCTTTGACTAAACAATATAATTTGTGATATCACCTGTCGGACCAATGTTTGTCTACCAAATTGTATATTTACCCTAAACGGATATTTAATAACAAAATTCCTGTTAAAAGATCCAATACTGTTCCATTAATATAACGCGCACAAATTGTTTATTTACAAACAAATTACGGATCAATAAACCCCAGACAAACAATTTAGTCTGGTTGGGGAAATAAGTGTTCCGTGTCAAATGAAAACAGTACAAATATTCAATGATTAATTTTTTAAAATATCCATAGTATGCCATAACTGTGATGTATTTACCGGTACATTTTTCTTTATTCACTTGTGGTTCTAAATTACGACGCAAGTCGCCAATGGTTCTCATAATGTAACTCTAGTACGAAGTTAATTCAACTCAAGATATAAATACCCTTATCGCTCCCTACTTCCATGGCCGATATTACAGAGTGAGCATTGGTGTTGCCACATGATTCGTGTTAACTTAGACAAAGATTCCTCGTGAATTATAAATAGGTGGATCAATACCAACACTGACCCAATATACAGTATTATTTACCAATTCTATATCGGTCATAGTTAGTGGACTTATTAAGAACATTTTACAGTACTTGTTTCACGGACCCCTATTAACCCGTGTGCCGTTTGAAGAAGTAAACAAAATCGGAAAACTGTATCAGTAAAATTGTCCCATATTTTGATAGATGCAAAAATTAATTTCCTTTTTAAAGTAATTAATTTATTTTAATGTAAATTAATTTCCCATTTCTTAATTTGTTAGTTACATATTTATACAATTTATTTTTTGCAAAAACTTCCAAACTTGCTCCATAAGTCGTTTTTACTTTCAATTACCGCTTATATGAAATATAAGGTAATGAAAGCATTGTGATGGGATCGAAAATCTGAAATGGAGATTTTGTGTTTTCTACACCTTTTAAGGGTGCTTATTTTAAAAAAGTGGTTCTTTGAACATTAGTCCTCCTGTCTGTCTATCTGACACCACTCTACAGCTAGAAGAGTTTCGGACTTCAAATTTGTTACACTAGTTCCCAGTACCTGTCTGATGTCATAATAAAAGTTTCGAACAAAATGTACACTGAGTTACGCCAACATTGGGAAAAATAATAGTTCACTTTTGCTCTTAATCATAGACTTAAATATTAACTTTAAACAGCGGTTTTCATTAAAAAAGTAAGTTTTTATTGCCTACTTAATCTACAAATTTAAATATGTGTACATTTTTAAAGTTTAAAAAACCATCTAGTTTTTACTGTTAGACTAAAACTAATTAATTTTTAACTCTATTTGTACCTATATTACGTACCTGTAATATTCAAAAATAACTATTCAATAATGCGCAATTTATAAAATGTGAACTTATATCAGAGATTATCACCACTCTTTATTTGATAAATTTTCCTATTGTTTTGTTTTTAATCTGCTGTGGGTCAAATTTCAACTTTTAAACCGTCAAAGAGTGCAGAGTAGTATTTTCTCTTTTCTGCAACGTATATCTTAACATAAGAAATATAGAATTTTTTTGCATGGATTTTTAATGTCATGTTCGATCTACTGTAATGTACAACACCCAATAACTGTAAAATAAGTAAAACTAAAGTGAATAATGAAAGATAGACGCTTTACAAGTGCATCACTTCCAATTTTAGAAAACATTGAAGAGGTGAGTATATTATATTCATGTTGTTTTGCATTTGGCAGTTGTCAGTTAAGTCCTATTTGCTAACTAATTGCGTTGATGAGTTTTATTGTATGATAACTATATCTATTTTGAAAATTGTCTTCGTCAATGGGCTCTCGATACTAGATTTAATATACTGCAGTCGCTTCGACTATCACACTTATAAATTTTTAACTATTTTCTTCACCATCTCTTTCATGCATGATTGTCGGAGACCTTTGACAGGTCGGTTATGGCTGCATAGCAGACAAAAATTAATGATATGGAATAATTATACTTTGCATGTGTTTAACCAAACCTAGACTAAACATTTGATTTTTAGTTACCAGTTATGTTAATGGTTCCTCCATTATGACAACTTCATTAAGTAGCAAGAAAAATGTCAGGAGATGTTTTGAAAGCCATAATGGTCGACTGTAAAATCATCTAGTTGAAAATATACCTTAAATACTTCTTTTAATAAATAATTTAATAACGACTTCTAATTAATTTTGTTAATCGGATCTTATTTCGAAGAACCCTTTACATCTAAACCCCTTACATATTAAATATAGACTATATATTTATACTTTTACAACTCTTTTTACTTTCGTTTCCGCATTTTGGGCCTCGGTATCGGTACACAAGCTGGGTACTCAGTTACTGACCACTGAAGAATGAAGGGCAGAGCCAAAACTGAGCTAAGTAGAACGATGTCAGACACTACTTCCTTGAGCGTGTCATAAATAAACCGTGAATTCACATTGCACTATATTGTCAAAAATGTAACCAAAACCGCTCAATTCAGCAATTTGATTGGCCAAATTTAGGGGGGGGGGATTTTAGCGCAACTACATAGAGCCTCTGGATCAAGATGTTATGACGGCCCGCTCACTCCTCAAAATTAGCATGTACCGCGCAACTCATCGTGAGTAGGATTTCTAGGAGGCATTGACTGAAGTGATCTATGTCCAGCAGTGGTTGGTGTCATGTGCTGCCTTCAAGGTCTGGATACATATGAATAGAAAAGCAAGAAATATACAAATAGATTCGAAAGAATACCAATTATTAACATAAATGATGACTTCATAGAAAGAAACACGAAAAAGTTCGCTATTTCAGTTTTTTAGACGGGGATCATTTTCAGTTGAAAGTCCGACTTCTTTTCCCAAAGATGCATCAATGTCTTTGGATACGGCTTAGCCTCCCGCCAATAAAGAGACAAAAGCGATAATTCTATAGCTTTTGGTGAAACTCGCTTCACTGCCCAATTGCGAAGATACGAGTAGCAAGCCAAACGAGCTAGCCAAACGAGAAGCAAGAAAGCTCGACATTTCCTTTATAGCTAGGTCACCCATTACGTCTATGAGCAATAGGTTTGTCGGATTTTCTTAGAATTTCAGCTTCACTTTAGGTTATTGAATACGCAAATGTTTCCTAATAGTCTCCAACTGCCCAATGTGAAGCTCTAAAGACACGCTACTTTAACCTCTACATAGTGGACATTTTAACGAAAGGTTGGGACATATTTTCCAACTCTCCAGTTGCACGATAATTAGTTTTAAATGACGCTGTCAAAAGAAGACATTGCTGTAGTTTATTTATATCCAGAGATAATAATTTGGTCGCCATCATACAACATAATGAAAAAAGACCTGTTGATGAAACTTATGCAGTACACTTATCCCAAATGGACAATTCGAACGGACGGAGCGTGGTTTGTTTGTGTTAAAGAAGACGGTGCTTAACGTAACTGTGGCGTCCCTGTAGGCATGATCGTTCTAGTTTTGACGAATAAGCTGCCGGGTGGTTTGTTTTTGGGGTTTAAGACATCGATTGACGAACCTGTGACGTCACTGGAGTTGGAACCCAGACCCACGCTTTGATAAATATAAGAATCACATACATTGCCTCGATTGAGCTGCTTCCAAACCATTGAATTCCCTTTTTATTTTCAGTTGGCCACAGGCGACTTCAGCCCCCCACCTGCGTTCCAGGATCGCCTGCTAGCCTCTCTCAACGAAGAGGACTACTTGAGGCGAACGACCTACGGCAGCATTCAAGAAGAGGCCCCCTGTTGCGTAGCCGGGGCGCATTTCATGACTTCAGGCAGTCATGAGTACGCCAGGAGGAGTCTCACCAGCAGCATGGACAGTGCAGTGCATGTTGACGTAAGAATCTTTAAGTATGAGTGAGTATGCACTTCAATGGGGTTGTTTCACGTCGTGGATGGCAACAGCTCCAACGGTTTGTTTCCATTTGCTGTCTGGAATTACTTTTGTTTTGGTATTCGAAAATGAATTTTCTTAGAATATTTTAATTATAAAATTTTTAAATGCCAACTTCTTGCTGTGCTGTTAGTTGTTGAAAAAATTGTCAAAGAAAGCTTGCATAGAAAGAAAAAAGTATTTTAATCTATATCGGTTATTTTGATAGTGAAACCGAAGCACCCAGTGAAATCCAGTACGGATACAAATGAAAACAAGAGCGTTACACCATCTGAAACATTCCCATTATGGATTTAAAGGTTTGGAACGTTCAGGGAACGATCAATATTTTAGTGCATGGGATGGGAAGCCTGCCTTGATTCTGGGGCGCCCCACCGCAGCGTCCCAGGCTAATACATGGGCAACTAACGGGCCAAAAGACATTTAATGGCAACAAATTTTTATCAAATTAAAGATTACATGAACCATACATTAACAAAGGCAAGGGAATTTTTGTTTTCATAACAAATTATTCTGTCCGTTGTTAATCCAATTATGTGATAGCACGAGCACGGTTGTTTGAAAATGGGTTAATTTGAGAGCCCCTTCAAATGGAAGAGAGGAAGGCCGGGCTTCCACGACCATTCGGTGAGCGGGCCCAGGGTACGTTTGCTTTTGATATGCGGAGTGTTTCTTTTCGACCAAAGAATTATCATAATCACAAAGAGTAAGTTAGGGATGGGAACATAGACTAGAATGCCACCAGCAGGGAAAGTGAAAACATATTAGCTCTCTGATAGAATAATAGATCTTAAAACTTAGTTCTCTTACTTACTGAACTCAAGACTATTTTTAATTTTTTAGTTTAGCTGCCAAATTTTACTTCGTGACCTTTATTTTTACTTCTCTGTCATCTTAAAATTTTCCCAGTATGTAAATTTTCTTATTATTGGGATGCATTTTTTTATGAGAGGACAGAGGCCAGATTTAGCCTTTGAAACTTGCTTTTATGTTCTAGATATCTGACCTGGTTGGAGAAGGAGATGCTCCATGCGTGCCCCTCTCTTTAAGAAAGTGTCAAAGAACTGTCATCGCTCCTTATTCATGTCTGCTATCTTTTGTAAGTACACAATGTCCACATTCTCCCACGCTTAAAAAAGGCATACGTTAAACCTCTTAAATTTAAATGCCCTTATATATTGTTAAATAACACTGCTAATATATATTAAACTAGCTGTTATACCCGACGTTGCACGGGTAGAGGTGGAAAAATAATTTAACGGTCAATTTAACTTTTTTTTTATTTCATTTTAGTTACTTAAGATATGAAGATTACCCAGTAATTTTCCATTTAATTACCCAACTTGGATATAGTAATGATTAATATTAATTTCAAAAATACCTTTGATACGAAGCTCAAATTAAAAATAATACATATTTAAGTAAAAAATAATCAGTGAGAATTAAAAATGGAAAAACATCTGAATCTTAAAATGGTCTCAAACATTTATTTTAAAAAATGCACTCATAAATGTCATCACAATTCCCTCATAAATACATAAAACCAATAGATAATTTAACGCGTTTTGGGAAATAATTTGGCGAGAATAGATATAGCTACAAACACACCCATTATACAGCTCTAACACAATGACCTTCGAACAACCGACCAGCTTATAAATTATTTATAAAAGAAATTGTCCATTTGGCGAGTTTTTGTTCATAATTTGGCGAGTTTGGCAACGTATTTGGCAAAAAATAAATACATAAAACACTAATAAGCAGCTCTAGTGCAATGGCCTTTATTAACCATCATAGTTCAGTAATAGCTTAACTATACATTTATTGCTTAAATATGCAAACATGCAGTCAACAGAAAAATCAATGAAAAAATCATCAAATAAACCCACAATAAAATTCGGGAATGGAGACTGGCGGAATTACGTCACTTGAAACATGTCAATTATTTTTCAAATAAGGAAATGAGTTTCTGAAGGTAATGGCAACAAAATAAAATAAACATTTTCAATTTCAAATGTTTTAGTTAAAAGTTTTATTTAATTTATTCAGCCGATGGCATCAGGAAAGTAAAAAAAGATCGGATTTGAGCCAAAGTGGTGTAGTTTTTTTAGAAAAAATTCGAATGAAAACGTTCGAAAACGATAGAAGGTTTGGTCTGATTCGAAAAATTCTTAGCCTGTTTGTTCCGGAGATGAGATGAATATTTGTGCCAAATTTCGTGACGATCTGTTGCGTGGTTCTTTAGATCTCGTGTCTTATACAAACAAACGGAAGTTGTCTTTTAAGTATATAGATTCAAATATTTGTAGAAGTAACCTATAATTTGTGTTTACAGATTGGTTGGAGGCCTTGGTTCTATGAATCTTCGAGAACAAGATCCAGATTCAGGAGTTGTTTTAATTGCCTTTATCCAGCAATAGTTATAGCTCTTATTATGTGTCATTACGTGTTCCAAGTATTAAATTGTCAAGGAAAGTTTAACATTCACAGGGATGTAGAGGTAAATATGTTTTCTTGAATAATTATCAAATTTGAAATTGTTTCAAAATCATTTTTGTCGGGTTAGTTTGAATTTTTATTTTATGAGACTAGATGGCAGCACTGCAGTTTTCAAATATTTGGTTTCAGATACACATTTACACACTTACACAGGCTCTAAATAATATGTTTTTAAAGTACCTAAGCCCTATCTATAAAAAACTCAATTAACAGAAAATTAATGTTGAATAGGCGTGTTTTAATATTGTTTATTACCCTATACCGTCATTAGGAGTGGACACTGTGTTAGTTTGTTTTTGGTTGAAAAATAACCGAAACGCTAGAGCTACAAACTCACTTTTGACGATGAACATCGTAATTTTAAGCCGCAATTTGTCAATAATTCCTAATATCAGTGGGGCTGGGGAGCCCAGTCGGTTAGGCATTCGCCTAGCATGCGAAAGGTCCCAGATTCGGGTCCGGGCATCGCCATAATAACTGCTGACCTATAAACGGCTCGCGAACCCAAAAATGTCCGACGAATAATACCCCGTGTAGAGGGAAAACACGTTAAATATGCTTACTACCGTATGCGTCTACCGTATTGTAGATCATCTGAATGCTTATCTCATTATAAAAGCAACCCAACCCCAGTAGCACATGATATCTTACGATTAAATTTAGATGTAGACAATTATCGCTAAGTAAAAATTATGTCAAATTGATACCGGAAGGATGGCATCGAAAGGATGTGATATTGTGTGCTCTTAAACTAAGGTTTCCTAAGGTAGCGGCATTATCGACCTTCACACACCAACCTTACACCATTCATATGGATCTATATAGTCCGTATGAATGGCGTAATCCGGGTGACAGTATAGTGCTATTGCCTAAGCACTGAGCTAATCGGGATCGTTCCGACGAATTCCGAAACGCTGTGTACGATGTAGCCCTTAACGGTTGCGCTGGGTGTCTACTCAGGTGTCGGCTCGTCACTTGACTTTGGTTCTAAATTACGACGCTCGTCGCCAATAGCCCTCGTGTAGCTCTAGTGCGACGATAATTCAAACTAACCTTATCGGGATCGACGTTACGTTGCGCTCTTTAATGAATCAGATTGTTGTGTTATTGCTAAGCGGAATGGCGCGTGTGTTTCAGCCCTCTCCGCCCTCCCCCACGCCCGAGGAGGTGACCATGCATGGCAACTGCACCTGGGGTGTGATGACATTCGGGTGCCACGCCCGCTACGTCAAGTCGGCCATCAGCATCGTCTACCGGCCCCAGACGGAACTAGGGTACTGCCACCACATAGTGCCCACCTACATTGTGCCCAGCTTCGTGCACTTCTTGGCCTACGCCTACGGCTTCTACCACTTCAGGATGGTAGAGTGCGAGCAGCTCTTCTCGCTCATGGAAAGGGTGAGTTTCTAGATAGTCTGACTAGGTGGAACATGGAGTTAAAAAGATGGAGATGCTTGGCACGAAATAAAGTGAAGCCGTCATAAAGTCGCCAAGGAACCCTAGTAAACATAAATTAATAAAAACTTAATTCAATATAATACTCAGAATTTTAATGTTTAAAATGCTTTGATTAAAAATAAAAAAATAACTGTTAGCTCAGTTGTGAACTGGAGCACGAGATCTGAATTGACACAAGATGGTAGTACTTCATAACTAAGAAATATACGTTGTAATTAAAAGCCAAATAGTTCGCCGACATCGTTTGTATAGGCTTGCTACAAAACGATCGATGGCTTCACTTGGGAAATCGGTTAAGTATTCGTGTTTTTTTTTGCCTTGTAACATGTCCATCTTCTTCATCCCATCTCTATGAGGTGGCATGAGAAGCCTTGGTGAGTATATCTTGTCTTCGGATGCGTTTATGTCGATTGTAGTAGAGATTCTTAGAAAGAATAAATTAACGGCTCATGGGGGACGGATACAAAAACTATGGAGTCACGAGATTATATCCCAGTATTTGTATTAAACTAATAAAAAAAGAGGGAGAGTTAACCTGGGATTAAAAAAAGGTGGAGGGTTAACAATTTTTCCACTGCCTGGTAAAAAAAAAAGGAAAGACAGTTCACAATATGCATGATGTGCATTTTATGCTCGGTAAGTTACCAAACTATCGACAACAACAGCAGTGATTATTAGAAACTATGTTGTTTCCTGAAAACTCCGCTCCCCTTAGAAGAATTTTATGCCCCTAACAGGACGGGTAGGGGGGGGGTTGGCTCCAAGTTTAAGATAACCTGATATACTGATATAAAACAATAAAAAAATACCGAATGTTTCAGCTGAATATAAACAACTTGACAGGATATTTTTTTCACTAAATGAAAAAATATTCATAGCTTGCAGTCTCACAGAAGATCCAATGCGTAAAGAGCGCAAGTAAGAAGTAAACGTGTCTATTTCTTTTAATACAGTTCTCCTTTTTCAATTTCTCAACTTTAAGCATAACGTTTCATTTGCTTCTAATATGCCTGCATACTAAGAAGAAAATCTTGTAAGCATAAATGTATGATTACATTAAAAACAAATTTCAAGCCCCATTGATTATAATCTAAAATCTTTTATATCTTTTTTTATTTGGGATATCTATATATTTTTACACATATTTCTTTTTATTTAGGAGTTAATTTTTTCCGAAATTTATTTAAACTTCAGAAAATTAACCCCAATTTTTAATCTTAAAAATATAATTTTTTTTAATATTATAAATTATTTTAGAATTTTTAATCTCTAATTCGTTCTCTTGTTTCAATAAATACAGGTATTTCTCCAGTCTCATTCAACTCGAGGTTTACAAAACGCCTTAATTCGGAATTCGAGGTAAGTTTTTCTTAAAAATCTCATAAAAAAAATAAAATGTTTTATCCTTAAAAATTTTCAATATCATTTTTTTAGATTGCATAAACTTGCTTTCATTATATAAATTGCGATTAAGGAAAAAATAATTAAATGCAATAAAATTTTACTTAGTTTTCTTACATTTTCTAATATCGTTTTGTAGGTTGTTCTTCATTGCGGCTTTATTATGGCTCCTATGTCAGTTTGTTTTGGAGATTTTGTATAATTTTACCTTTCCACAAACCCGATTAGAATTGTAAGTACTTCTTTTTGAATATCAGTAACAAGTTTTTGATTAGATTGTACAACATTGTAGAACTTAGTTGAAATCTAAACATTACTGCTCACTCATAAAAAAAAAACATATTACAGTTAAAAACTACACAAAAACACAATTTAGATGTCTTTTATGCAAACCTTATAGAAAAATTAGGACTCGCTGGTCACCCACCCACAAACTCTGTTGGTAATCAACGAGAAATTTTTTTACAATAAGATGGTATGAAAAGACTTCTGTGTATTTAATGTTCTTGAAAAAAATTTCAACTCAAACCAAATCCTTTAAATATTATGTATAGTACGCCGTAAAAATAAATGCACAAAAAAACTCCTATAATTATTCGATACAGCAGCTCAATATTTGAAAACTTTGTGAAATAACTATATATTGTTAATCTATGCTGCTATTTTTCTCAACAAATTTAATTAATAAATATATATTAGAAATATTTAAATTTAAAGATTAAAATAATCATTTTACGTAGTTTAGGTATGACCTACAAGTACGTGTTTATGGTGATCAAATTTGTAGCCATGGGTCTAGTGCAAGGAGTAAACATGGCTGTAGCTATCAACTACTGTGTTCAGTGTGAAACTTTGATTTTGTACATTAAAGGAATATGTCTGAGACTGCATGAAAAGTCTATGGAACTCAAATCTGCTATGCACGTAAGTTATAGAAAATATGCTCAACTGTAAATTAAATTTTTATCACAAACTAAAAAAAAAGGCTTACTATACTATTTTTTTTATATAATCTAAGCCAAAATATCAGATATCCTAATATTATATATAAAGATAGAATAGCCAAAATATTAGATATAAAGCTATGATAATTAATTATTTTTATTCAAGCTAAATCTAATAGGATTGCTTGCCTTTTTGTTTCTTGTCAAAAAGTCCCGGAATCTCCGTAAGACTTGATATTGCATTGCTAAAAAGCCAACCACCAGGCAAATGTCCTGTAAAACTACTTTTATTATACTAAGAGACTTCATGCAAGAAAGCCGAACACAATTTAAACCAATGCAAAAAAAATGTAAAAAGAGAATTAGGATTAAATAACGTTTATTAGAATTTATTAATGATTTGTCATTAATATTACCGCATTGAAAAGTTCATAGCTCCTGATTACAAAGATGTTTATAAGTTTATATTTCCACACACAAAAATATATTAAGTATATTTCTATGATTGTTTTCAGGAAATTTTAGGTGTGCGAGAGTACATTAGTCTTTTGAATGGAAATGTAGCGAAAATGATGGGTCTTTGCATCGTCAATTTTACGGAACTCACAATATTAGGTTAGTTTCATGTTTGACTTGGATGAATTAATAATATTCACACAAGAGCTGCACACGCTTTCAATTACGTGGATTTATAGGGGGGAATGCTTACAATTTGGTTGTGAGTGGTTCAATCCGAATTATAAGTTTAATATTTATTAACTTATTTTACTCGTACCAAGAGAAGTTAATAAGTATCGTAACTTATTATAATGTATCAATTTATTTAAAGATAAGTTTAGAAAGCTACGTTAGAAAGAACTGTAGCACAATGAGCTTCAAAGAACTGATCTGTGGTAGATCTGATCTATAGTAGATTTTTTTGTTTTGTTACAAATACGCATATTGATAGATTTTTTAATATAATTTTTTACACATATATTTTTTTATTTATATAAAATAATCCCCATACATTGACTTTTTTTATTTTGGGAAACTTTAATGAAAGATATTTTAATGTAGCTGTTTGTATTTAAGGTAACAATATAACTTATGAATACACAAAAAGGGGTAATTATTTTCTTTTTCTTGTAGGTACTGCACTTTTGTTTTTAAACAGAATAAAAGAGTGTACAGTATTAAGTTATCGAGTAATGTTTCCTTCTCTTTGGATTATTGCACTCTTGGTCCCCTTAATACAGGTAAATAGAGAAAAAGTGGTATGATTGTATTTCCCACCGAAATCTGAAAATAGTGTGAAATATTATTAGTTTTTCGTATTACAGTTCTTATTCGGTAGTTAAACAAAAATGTGTACGGAATGAGAAGCATAAATCGTCAATCATAATTTCATGTTTTTTTTTAATTGTTTTTCCTGTTAAATAATTAACATATGCTATATAGTAGTAACTAATGTTTTTTTCTTGATTTTAAATTGCCGACAAATTTTAGTACTGCTTAACAAAATTTCGGCAACTTAACTTTGAACTTTAATAAATTATTTGAAATTCCATTTCTTACAATTTATCATCGACATATCGAGTTTTATATTAATACTTTCTTATAATTAAATTTCCAATGGACAATTTTAACTGCTTTTAAATTAATATTGTCGAGAAAAAAATTTATAGACATGTTTTCATAAACCAATAACCATAGGTGATTAATCGGACATTGGCTCTTTTTAAGCAAAGCCTAAAAAAACGAATTAAATTCAAAACCTATGTAATATTTACTTTTTTTTATATTATAACTATTTTCAGGCAGCCAGGCTAACACGCGTTGGAAGCAAACTACGGCAGATATCTTTTGAAATGAGAGTGTTCGGCTATCAGAATTCTTCTATGTTAGAATTGGATTCCTTTGTTCTTTTTGTGAGCGGAGCTACTCTGAGGGTAAGTTGAAATTAAAATCTTAAGTACAGCTATAGCACACACAATTTTTCTTTAGTTCTTAAATCGCTACCAATATGGTAAAAAGATTACGAAATTCCTCTTTCCGGATATTTAATAATGGGTTCATGTTTAATTAATAAAGGGGAGATTTTAAATTTCGCAGTAAAAACAAACACACCACCACAACGACGCCATTTGAAACAACAATCTTTCAAAAAAAAAGTTTCGTATTACTACCTTTTATAGAAATTAGTGTTCACAATAAATAAAATTTAAAAAATTCGTAGTTAATTCGTTTTATCTAAAACATGTTAGATTATTATAGTTCTTGCTAATTACAACTAGTTTTCACCAATGTAATTTGGTCAAAACTGGTACTAGCTAGGGAGGTCTAGTTTTATCTGGAGGCAACTAGTTTTCTCTAATGGCACCAGTCAAAACTAGTTCACATGATAATTCTAGTTTTAGCTTATTTCGAGTTTTAACGGTTACAGATACAAGCTTTTAGTTAAGTTAGGAGTTTTTGGTTGTTAGTACGTAAAGAATTTGAATAAAAGTTTAAATAATGAAGCATTTTCCACAAAAGTAAACTAATCATAAATAAACGAAATCATTTTGTCTCTTTACAAAACTTGATACAGATGTTTCTTTTCTAATGTTTTTTTTTATTTAGAAAGTTTAATTAGTATCAATACAATATACATTTTAAGAACTTGTTTCAATCACATTTAATTGATAAAAATTAAAAATAGTTTGTTTGCAAAGAAACATCAAGATTTTATATGCATTCAATTTACATCTAATGTAGATATTTTTTTAATTGACTTAACAAAATAAGATACATTGTTGAGTTGAATTAACATCGCATTATTATAGCTATACGAGGGCCATTGCCAATGTAATTTAGAACTAGCCAAATGGCGAGCTGACACCTGAACAAAACAACTTTTAGAAAAGACATCTGACACAAACTCCCTCTCACCAAGTATTATTCGACGGACGTTTTAGTTCCACAGACCGTTTATAGCTCGGCAGTTATTTTGGCAATGCTCGGACCCGAACGCGACATCTTTCGCATGCAAATATCGCTACACTGCTAAAGCTTGTTTAAATTATTTCCATTCCTGATTTATGAACCACAAATGAATTAAAACTGCCAGAACAGTCCCCTTTCCATAAAAGCAATGCTTCATATAAATGTCACTTTATATTCTCAATGAATGTTTATACATAAATTCTTTTTTTGCAGTCAAAGATATTTGGTGTGACTATCAGGTCTTCCACTGTGATATTGACACTTGGTCTATCAGTATTCATTCTCTTTACCTTGATGGTTGTTGACATTCTGACAGTAACTGGATATGAAAGATTCTTCTAATGAAAGCTACATCCAGCTTCATTTGTGAAGTTACAAGAAAGAAAACAAATGCTGGCACATTTGTTCACTTAGAAACAGAAACCATGAACATTAATTCTCAAAGAAACTACACTGGCAGTTATAAAACATTGTCTGAAAATGAAATTTTTATGTAAACTAATTTATTAAACTAATTATATTACTATATACTTGCATCTATTTAAACTATTCAAAAAGTTTTCATGTATATTGATTTACAAGTGATATTAAACTTTTAAATTGAACACACAACACATTCATCATTTGAACAAAAACTTTATTCGCCAATGCCATTTTATCACTTTTGGGAGTATGAAAACAATGTGGTGTATGTATAGAGAAAGAAATATATACAGTATAATGTGTATAAACTTTCAGAAAATTTGCTGAAAATAGACATTTTTGAAAACAAAACATAATAAATAAAAACATGATTTCACTAAAAACGTCCTAACAAAAACATCTAATGCAGTGGAAGGATTGCAGAACTCTCCACGACCAATGAAAGAAGAGAATTAAGATTGGGCCATAAAAGTTCCTAGGAGCTGGATTCAGATTGCTACTAATTTCTTAGTATAGTCGTTTCATTTGTTCATACATTATAAAAAACTATAGAAATGTTAAGGCAACAACGCTTAAGATTATACCAAATATTGAACCTAAAAATTCGACACATTTAAGTTTATGTAAGAATAAGTTTTATGTATGTATTGACTCTTGAGCAAATATTCAAGTTTCCATTAAAAAAAAGGCTTAGAACTTGAAGTAAATTTTTTTCATGAGCAAAAGTTATGGCTTTTTCACATACAAAATAATTAACAGGGATCTTTTTCAATTTTTTATATAATGAAAAGCTTTTGAGAGTCATTTATACAAAAAATATTTCCAAGTTTTTTATACAGTTATTTTAAAAGCAAAATTAAAAGTTAACTAAGTACAATTTAATGCTATTTTTCGATTATTCATTGCTTGTGTTTTGTAATTTAGAATTAGGCAATTTAAAATTTGTTTTATACTTGATGACATTAAAATATTACTTCTGTTTTGATTAAAAAGAAAAACTTAAGAATTGATTTAGTGTGAACATTTTAACGCCATCAATAAAAAAGGATACAATAATATTCCATGGACCTAATCTAACCCAGGTTGGCACAAAACCTTTGTAAAGAGCTAAAATTCCTTCAGTTTGCACAGTCTAAAATAAAAACAAAAGTTAATTAAATGATACAGGTTCCTGGGGCCTGTTAATACAGGTTCCTGGGCCCTCCTACAGGCCTATTTATTAGCAATTTTGTTCAATTGAATTTACCATTTTTAAGTCACCAATGAACAGACTAGACCCTAAATCTTAGTTATACTTTGGAGAATGTAAATTTTGCAATTACACACTTCAAGTGTATGTAGTTTAATAAAAAACATTTTTGTAACAGAAAATTATACACAAAAGTAAAACTTGAAATTTTTTTTAATCTTTCTATTTAAAAACAATGTAAAGTGCTAAAAAATTGTTAACTTATTTTGCTTTTTATATAATAAACTGGCAGCTTTTTAAACAATAACCACGACCAAAATGATTTATCAATCGTATGCAAGTGTATTTAATGTTAGTACAGGTTTGAGTTGAACTGATCATACTAGACTGTGATGGAGCGACCGTACAAAGGGCCAAGACCTCTTTCAGCTTACAAGACCAAGAGCAATAGATGCTGAGGTGTACTGGCTTCCCCATTGAGACTGGCGTGAACCCCCATTGTTTAGTTCTCAAACAAGCTTGGTACTCATTTTCATGACCCGCTAAAGGAATGCACATCAAGTGAAGCAACTATATTTTATTATAGAATAGAAAACATTTTATTCAATACTTACATGAATTGCACAATGGAAAGAACCGGTATAGAGGGCTTCCACTCGTGCACCATCAACAAGGGCTGTCCGCAATTTCTTTTGGTTCATTAGTCGAGTCTAGGTAAATGATGCACAATTAAATTTGGCATTAAATTACTTACAATAATTAAATAGACTGTTCAATCACAGCAGTACTGATTAAAGTTTTATATCTAAGCTTCAATGATAGTTATTCATAATTTAACCTAATAACCACAATGGCAAGAAAATTTGCCACACAGAAATTATCTTTTTACTTAAGTTTATCCAAATAAACACAGATTAAGACAAACGAAGACCATACTCAATGGTATTCACAAAATCGTCTTTAATGTGTTAATATGGTCACAATGTCAGAGGTCTTGCCAAGAAACAGGTGTGAAAAGTGATCATTTGAAAAAAAAAAGTAACCAAAGAAGTGATAAAGATTAAGTCTTTCAGCAAAGTATTGAACTTATCTACTAGCATAATTTATAAAACTTAAATTACCCTTCTAAAAGCCTTCTCATAGAAATCGGATTTAAAAAATGTGATCATTTTAACATTTTTCTTTTTTGGTATTTAAAGCAAAACACAACTTTCAATAAGGATAAAATTGCAAAGGGTTGTTTTTTTTCCTCAGTGAAAATAGTGACTTGAAATAGTGACTTGGTGGGACCTCGTAAAGAGGCCAGATAGTGTAAAAAATTATAAATTCATAAACAATATATAGAAATGTGTGTGTTTTCATAGGACAGAACCAAGAAGAATTTTGTTTGTAAGATTCTACTAATATCTATTTAACTTCAGAAAATTTATAAATAAAAGTTAATGTGTGTACTTTTATTACTTACTAATATTAATTAATTACTAATAGTACTAATATCACTTACATATGATAACGAAAGAAATTATTTTACAATTGTAATTGAAGATTAAAAAAAGTCAGGTTACAATTTAGTATTGTATGGTGTTAATACACAAATTGTAATTTAAGCAAAAAACAAAACTTACCCTAACAACATCAATAGGATTAGATGCAATTGCACCAGTTAATCCTGCAGTAAAACTTGATCTATCAGGGAAAAAAATATGATATACTTTTAGTAATAAAATGGTATGTACCTAATTTTATATTACTAAGTTATATAAACTAAAACTTATAATTTTACACACCTTTTTAAAAAAGAATGCATAAGAAAAATACTTTTGCAATAAGCAATGAATCTAGAAATAAGCCAAGACCTCATTTTAAAATCATTTTTATCCTTCCAAACAAAATATATCCAGCAATCAAACTTGGGAAAAGAAACTAAACGTGTGATACCAATGCCTCAATATTTAATTTAGAACACAAAAGATTGCCATCAGAGCGTTCGAAATAAAACCAACTTGTCACAAACTTTGACACAATCTAATAAATAAAAAATACAGCAAAAGTCAGTGAGAAACCCAAAACAGAAATACCAGTTTCCTGAAATCAGGATTTAAGTATCAAAATTTATCCCCAATCACCAGAATTAACCGTACCATAATATTAGTCAAAATAGGTACTTACATTAGGTGATTAAGGATACCATCTTCTACTAAACCGGATAAGATGAGATTCTTCTTTGTTATGTCGTACACCGGTAGCTCAACTCCTGCACATACAGCAGCTCTCTGAGCAGTGGGACACACACCCTGCACATAATAGATTAAAATTTTTAAAAAAATTACAGTAGCGGATCCAAGGGGGTGGGCTTCAAAGTGAAATTATTTTTCACTAAATAAATAAAATCGCAACGATTTCATTAATTAGATACACAGTTGCACACTACAAAATTCGAACAACAATCTTACAGATAATGACATTAATTCAGCTTAGTAGCTTTTATTTATAATTGATGAGTTATGAATTTTAATGGATTATTAATTAGCTACTTCAATTAGAAGGAAAATAGGTTTGAAAATAGGCAATGGATAGTTGTAGTAACCTGGTGTTATTTTAAATAAAAAAATCTTACCCTCCACAGTCCTTTAAGCCCTTCACTTCTATAAATATCTAAAAAGCAAAGGAACATCCCTCTTTGTGCATATGCCTGCTTTTCAGCTTGTAGGCGAACCTAAATACATTACATTTTAAAGTGTTAAGCTTTATAAGATAATTTAACAAAGTTTATAACGTATATATATATCCAAAAAATGTTATCTAGAAGGTGTTCAACCTTTTTTCAAATTTTGATAAGCACAAAGATATGACTTAGACATTTATAATAACATAAAAATACATAAAAACATTTTTTAAGGATAAAAACAAACTTCTAGATACATTCATTACATATTTTCAGGTTCAACTGATAGTAAAGATTAAGCTGTATAATATAGTTTTTATAACTCCAGAATAAATTAATTGAAATATCAAATGAGTCCAGTAGACTTGTTCCATACATAATTATTTAGAAAAGAGTGCTTTAAAACGGGGTTGGGGAAAAAACAGTTTTTTTTCCCCCCCCCCCCCCCCAAAAAAAGCAGGGTTTTTTTTATAAACTTCTGGTATTTAACTAGTTTGTGTATTTGCAGGACGCTAATGATGTATATTCCATATTTTTTAATTCTATATATTTTATTAATATAAAACTAATTTTGGGACAAAATATACTCAAAGTCTTTCAATTTCCACATAGTCATACATAACCGTTAAAATTCGTAATGGATGTCAATTAAACCATTCACAGTATTATAACCTTAATTCAATAACTAAAGTAATAATGGAGTAATAATTACAAACTTTTTAGATACAATTTATTATGATCAAGGAAGACTACAATTCAACATTTTACACAAAATAAAACTAGCTTTGCAGCTTTTTTGATCTCAAGCTTATTATGCAATTTAGACTGCACTAAACCAAAAGAGGAAAAAACATGCTCAAAGTTAGCTGTTGTTGCTTTAGCAGTCAGAATGAGTTCACCTTCACTAAAAACGTTACTGTTAAACTTTTTTTTATATCTACTGCTTGGCCTCTCCACCATTCTATTGCAGACACCTATTTTACATAATCGCTCTCAAAACGATATTTCTTAAAAGATTGATTATGATTGCTGATTTTGTGGGGTTGATTTATTTTGTCAAAGTGTAAGTTACAAATAAAACTAATTAACCTTTATTATTTAAAATTCAAAAAGGTTTTTTAAAAATTCTGGAAAAAATCATTTGGTTTAAACCATGTTAACCCTGCTATAAAAATCTAAATTAATAATTACCTTAAGCACATCAGTTGGATTAGCAATTGATGCACCAATGACACCAGCTGTGACACCACACAACACATTCTTGAATAGTGTTTCCTCTGAAATAGCAAGAATTAAGATGGTGAAAATAAGATTTAAGCAGTGAGCTTTTTATTGAAAAAAGCATGTAGTTTAAAAAAAAAAATCATGAATTACTTGAAAAAGGGCAAACAGGATAGTGATAAACTACTACTACCATAAGAAATTATATTTATTATGCTTGATACAGGGTTCATACTGTATCTATGATAGGGAAATTCAAGAGTTTCTAAAGAGTTTTTCAGCAGTGCAGCAATGTAAATTCAGGTGGTAACAAGGAATAAAATTGAATATGTTTGTTTATTATCGTATTAGTCTAGTGACTTCACTGCAGTTCAAGTAATTAAACTGAAGAAATAAAATCTTCTAAAGAATTGTGCGGTGCATTTTGGGACATTAACTATTATCACGATGTCTGAACACTATTTTTTTACTACTTATGAGCAGTAAACTTATCTATAATAATAAAAGAAAGAGTCTGTCTGTCTGTGTGTGTGTCTGTTATCGGATCGTAAAAGACCTACTTATACTGCCCACAGGAATTCGAAAATTTAAAGATAGATTCCCTTTAATACTAACGTGTGCACCTGAGGCTTAGTTTTTTCATATTTGTTCCATTTTTAGAGAAAATTCGAATTTTCTGAAAAAAATACACCACTTTCGCTCAAATCCGATAATTTTTTCTCTTTCCTGATGCCAACGGCTGAAAAAATTAAATAAAACTTTTAACAAAAACATTTAAAATTCAAAATGTTCATTTTATTCTTTTGCCATTACTTTCAGAAACTAAATTCATTATTTGAAAAATAATTGACATGTTTCAAGTGACGTAATTCCACCAGTCTTCATTCCCGGATTTCATTATGGGTTTATTTGATGTTTTTTTTCATTGATTTTTCTGTTGACTGCATGTATGCATATTTAAGCAATAAATGTATAGTTAAGCTATTACTGAACTATGATGGTTAATAAAGGCCATCGCACTAGAGCTATTAGTGTTTTATGTCTTTATTTTTTGCCAAATACGTTGCCAAACTCGCCAAATTATTAACTAAAATTCGCCAAATAGGCAATTTCTTTTATAAATAATTTATAAGCTGGTCGGTTGTTCGAAGGTCAATGTGTTAGAGCTGTATAATGGGTGTGGGTAGCTATATCTATTTTCTCGCCAAATTATCTCCCAAAACGCGCCAAATGAGCTAAAAGGTTTTATGTATTTATGAGGGAATTGTGATGACATTTATGAGTGCATTTTATAGCGTATTTTTCATTTTGGAATTTTAAGGCAATGAAACGGGATTTTATAATTTATAACGAGCGGAAACAATAATAAGTTTATGATCCTATAACAGGTTATATGATACACATATTTGGAATCTATTTGATATTTTTTTATTCCGTGCGAAGAACGGGTATAAATTTGCTAGTTCTGAATAAAGTACGAGAGAAAAACGGCAGAGAAAGGACAAAAACTATTCATGTCGTCAATTTTTCAGGAGAAGGAAAAATATCAGGAGATGAGATACAAATTTCAGGAGTTATAAGGGCCCTTAGAAGAAAAAAAATGAAATTCAGGAGTTTTTCAGGAATTTCAGGAGGCGTACGAGCCCTGTTGATATAAATTTGTTTTAATATTACAAAGGTTTTAAACTTGTAGTTAAAAGATCAACACTTTAACTTAACTTGAAATACTGCACAAAAGATTTAATAAATATTGATTTACCATGTGGGCTCTTAATAAAGATCCCTTTCAATGTATAATATATGCCTATCTTGATTGTGCCGTACGTTGCTTGCCTTAGAAGTGCAGGCTTGATTCTAAAATACAAATGTACAATGCACATTAGTACACAACAATGGAATATAAAAACCACAATTGACATGAAGCAAACAAAAAAATACAATAAATCTAACACAGTAAAAAATACTTGAAATAAGTTTGTGAGCTACATCAACATTAAACAGGGTTCCCACCATACACATTTATCTCATTTTAAGATTACTGTAATTCTTTTGAAATAATAAAACTTAATTTTCAAAAAACAATTAACTTATTAATTATATATAACTAAAAATGAATTTATTCAAAAAAAATATAATGCAAAATTAATACATAAAGTATAATGAAACATTTCTCACAACATGCGTTTTTGATGAATGACTAAGTTTCTGATGATAAGTTGATGTTTTTTTTAATTTTTATAATAATTGGGTGAAACAATTTATAATTTTTGAGAAGTTCCTAAAAAAATCTTAAAAGATCTTTAGGGATATCTTTTTAAGGTATAAAGGAACCCTGTCGAAGACACTTTTAACTTACCACAAGTTATTTACCTGTTGGGAAGGGAATGAGGGGAGAAATTGCACAGCTACCATGTTCAGTACGATACAATTCTGCACAATGAAACGACACTTAGAAACACAATGGGACTTAAAAATATCATCAAATTTTAAACCCATTTAATAAGTTAACGATCAATTTATGTTGTTTAGGATTGTAAAAATTTAAATCCATTAAACATTTGTTTTAGAATACGTTAACAACAAGCAATTAATTTTTTTTTAAATATCTTTAGAATAACCCTCCTTCGTGGTTTAAAAATTTTAAATCCTTTTGCTGAAAGCTGTGTGATATGTTAGTAGTTACTGAACAGAAAAGCATATATTGTACAGAAACATGTATTTTTTAAAATGTTGCATTAAAAACTTTTACACACTACTGAAAAAAATTTTAGGGAAAATTTATGTTCAAAGAAAAAAGAAATGTATATTTTATCAATTTAATGAAAACAATTTCTTGAATCATAAAATTGAAGACCAGGTAGTAAGTAAAACAGGAAAGCCTAAGCAGACATCAAAAGAATAATATACATTTATAAGAAAAAAATACAGCATATATACCACAATCATCAAATATATTTAGTAAAATTATTGTTAGTTTAAAGTTAAACATTTTCACATACAAGAAGAAGAAAGTCAATGAAGGAGACTTTTCTAACAAATAAGATTTAAAGCAAAACTCTTTTTTATTTAAACTAAATACTCAAACATTTTTCAAAACTATAAAGCTATCAGGACATGCAATAATATTCATCGAGTTTCTAATTATCAAAGCCAAATAAATAGAAAAAAAGAAAAAATCAATGCAAAAATAACCAGGGCATTTAAAATACATAGTAATTGAATTGCCTGAAATATTATGTCAATAAAAGGAACTAATTACCATGTTTTCAAAATGCATGAGCATGTTTCATATTTTATTTATATAAAAAATTAAAGTGTTAAAAAAACTAGATGCGTGCCAACTTACTCACATGTTTAAAAGTGCTACTTTGAAAAATAAAATCACAAAATATGTTTTCTTATATTTTACACTATCTATTTTGCTGTTTTCAAACAAGAAATGTTTTGTAAATTTTAAAAATGGACTTCAATTTTTTGGAATTACATTCATTACAAGTCACGCTTCAAAATGACTATTTAAAAAAAATAATTTAAGAACTACCAATGTGTAGAGCGCTAAAAGTACGAATAAGTTTTATTTTACATTATCTGTTAATGCAAGAAATTTAATTTTGTAGAAAGATTAGTCTTAAAACTGCTTTTTTTATATAAAAATTAATAACAGTGACTTTTTAGAAGAATTAGTTAAAAAATTATTTCTCATTCTTTCCAGCTGTTGAAAGTGAAATAATTTTAGTATATAAACTATGTTAATGTCAGTAAGTAGATTAAACTTTTATTGACGCTGTAAATAGTTTGTTAGTGGGTCTGTAGAGAAGACTTGCATAAAATAAAAAAGTATCTGCACACAAAATAAGTGATACATGGATCATAACAGTTTTTAAATTTTCAGTAAAAACATAAAAAGTATCCATGCATGCAGTGCATCTATATTATATAAATCTGCTGCAGAGATTAATCAATGTATTTATTTGCCTAAAATGTTTAAAAATAGATACTATAGAATAAAAACTTAATTTTTTAGGTTTACCATGAATTTACTAAAGTAGCTAACATATGTGTACAGCACCTAGTTTATTGGTTTATGATAACAAGTTGCTTTCTTTATTAATGAAGTAGTTATCAATAACTTTTAATGGTATTTAATTCTAATTTTTTAATTAAAATGTAGGATTTAATAGAATTTTAAATAGTGAGGAAAATCAATATACTTTTACCAATGCAACCAACAAATTGTTTAAACAGAAAACCAAGATGTTACTAAAAATAATACTGTCCATGTTTAATTTTTAGCCCTTCACGACCTTAAACATCTAAGTCACCCAGTTAAAATCATGGTACATGAATTGTTTCAAAGTTTAGGAATCTCTTAAGTTATACTGAGACTCAGAAATTAATCAATTACCCTATCCCACAGTTATGAGAAAAGCTGGTGTATGGCACTTAACTGGATGATACTCTTCAAGATCAGGTAACACAAGGCAACCAAGACCAGCCATGATGACCTAACCTAGCAGACAAGATAGCACTAGGTGGTAATCATAAAATCAAACAGAAGAACCTTAGCGAACTGCATTAGGGCAAGCAAATATATAAACTGAACAAATTCCTAGGGCATGCACTAACATTTTGCATGCTGTAGCAGTTAATATAATGTCACTTGTAATGGAAATTCAGTTTTTAAAATTAAACTTAATACTGTGCTCAAGAAAAACCATTAAAAAAGTTATTATATTATCTAAGCAAGAACACTGGTTTAATTTTATCAGGTAACTAATTACTCAAATTCAAAATGTTTACAAAATTAAACCCTGTTACATTATTAATGTTTTGCTGTGAGAATTTTTTTAAAGTCTTGTTTGGATAAAACAAAATTTTACTCCAACTTTCTACATATTTGTATCTCAGTAAAAAAGGGCTGCTGTCCAATGTTATAATATTGGAAAGGGTCCTTTTCCTTCTAAGATACATATATGTGTAAGTTAAACATTATATTTACTACAGCAAGCAAAAGTATATGTTGAAGCTTATGTTAAATCAGTGTGGAATGATAAACGAAAATTTAAATAATATGTTCACTTGATAAATTTCATAATGATCTGCTAATAAATCTCAGTTTTATAAGAGTAATAAAATACGTTTAAAATCATACATGAAAGATATGATTTAAATAATGTTTTAAAAAAACTTTATGCACTTGAAATTTTCTTTATTGAAGTTTTAAAAAAATGCTGTGTAATTAAAAAAAAATTTCAGGTATATTTCCATTTTTTTGTTGTAATTGCTTAATTTGCAGAAAGTTGTTTCAAGTATTAAAGCTATTTGGCTTACAGATGATCATAACAGTGTTTCTTTAATATATCTTTGAGTTTATTTGCCAATAACATTTAGCTATAAACTCCAGTTTAAAATGGAATATACTTTTATACTATTATTTATTGGCTTAAAAATAATTCCACATTCTATAATAAAAATGCATTTTTAAACACTTAAAATTTGATAAACTTGTTTTTTTTATATTAATTTTTAACTGCTTAACGTCATCTATCAAAGTACATGCAATGTAAAATGATAACAGCATAAAATACTAGATTAAGAAAATAGTTGATATTTAACAAAATATTCATATATAGTTATTGAAAAATAGGTACTATTTAATATGTATTCTAGATAAACTTAATTTTTCTATTATTTCAAAATATTTATAGCTGTAATTGGGACAAATGTCTTAACATTTTATTCATAATAGTATGATTGAAGGTATACTCTGTCAGGTACAGAATTAGTTCTTGAAGAATTTGTGTTTAAAACAACACTTTTCATATTAATATTCAGCTAAACAAAAAATTTGAGTAATTAAACACATAAAAAATGAAATTCAAATATTAGCTTTTTTCAAATTCAATAACAAAAAAATAAAATAAATCACAAGTTCTTACAATAACAGACAAGAAAATATATTTACGTGACATACAAAATATCTGAAAAAAATACAATCATACTAAAGCAATGATATACACATCCTCATGCATACATTTATCTTAACAATGGAGGAAAACTATAATCCTCAATATATAAATTAAGCAGATTCTTGAATAAGAACGCCTACTCACCCTGAGTAAAGAGCTTTAACACCTTCTTCCTTCGAAATTCGTAGCAGGGCATGGGTCATTCCATTATACTTGATTTCCTTAAATTTTGCATCAGATACTTGACCTTGTACCTGAAGTCTTATCTTCGTTGTATCGATCGGAAACGTACCTAAGAAAAAATGATTTTATAAAAATGAGATCAGTTATAATATTGTTGTCTAATTGATCTCATTTCGTTAAATTAACATAGCACTAGAGATAAACTAAAGGCTATTGGCAATTGTCCTGCTTAAATTTTTTTCGCACCTTCCACAAAAGTGTTGAAATGACTATGTACGACCTTTTTGTTTGCACTTTTTACAGGATGGCTGAGCAACAACAGAACTATAACACACATATTCTTCTACATATGCTAGTGTCAAAATTTTACCAAAGTTTTGTACTTATAAGCAATACAAAAAAGTTGTGTTATTAACAGAAACCCTTTCAAGCATACAATTATAATCTCGAAAGTCTAGACAATAAACATTTTAAGTCACAAAATTTGAATTAAATGGTGTGAAAAAGCTTACTTACATGGATAAAAAAAAGTAGTGATAGTGGGACTTAGGATGGTGTAAATAATTGTTAAAAAAAATAATAAATGACAAAAAGTAATAATAAATAAGATTTGGGAAAAATAGTGAAAATTGCATTAAGAAAAATCTGTCAAAAGTTTAGAGAAATTTAACTTGGTGCATGTTTAATAATCTAATTTTGCAATTTCCTTACTTAATTCTATTTCTTTTTGATAAGCTAACTTAAAACACACGATTTTCAATTGAATTTACAAGAGATTTTTAACACATCTGGTTTAATTTAATACCACGAAGATAACAGTCATTTCAACACTTTTATGGCAAAATAATGCACCCATTTGCGTAAAATGTACAGCTAAATGTCTTAAAATTTGATCCAAATCGTACTGAATGTCTACTAGACAATCACCTCGATTTGCAACGTAAAATTTAATTATAGATTGCTGACAATGCTGTAGAGTTTTGAAATGTTAAAATCAAAACTACTTACCAAATTCTGCAGCAATTGATGCAAGCCCACCATAAGCAAAAGGACGCCAATCTCTATTAACCATACTTTAGATAAAACTATGTTGTGTTGGTTAATTTCTTTCTTGCACTAAAATTTTTATTCTTAAAAAGTTCTTTTTTTAGTGACTTTTCAATTTATGATTTTCACAAATAGGCTGCAACAAAAATTCTGAAATTAATATAATATCAACAACAATTAGTAATGAATCACCAGTAATGAAGATTATAAACTATGAATTAAAAAGAAACTAAATATTTATACCCAATCAACATTTATAACTGTTTGACATATGTAATTATATTAATCATACATTAATAACTCCTAGGAGTAGTTCAAAGCTAGCAAGAAACAAAATACTATTAAAAAAAAAGCAGCCAATCAAGTGTGATGAAAAACTTAAACTCTTATGCAGAATTCAAGTTACTATGCTGTTACTGAATAAAATGCTATATCTCTTTACATCTGTCAATGTTACATATCCAGAAATTTAATAAACACTCGCATTAGGGTAATTTCATTCTAAATTAAACCATAAGTTTGAGTTTGAATTCATACAGCTCACAATAGGCAATTAGAACATCATATATTACTTATTAAATTTAACTTTGAGTTCACCTGAGTATTTTTTTTCAGAAGTAAAAGTTACTAACATAATTTTTGAAAATAGTTGTGTGACGTAACTCAATAAAAATTGGGTTTATTAACTGAAACCATTTCATGCATACAATTATAAATCTGTCTCAAAAGTTTAGACAATAAAGATTTAGCCCTTTTAACACTTTTGAGTCGAAATAATGCAGCCCATTTGCGTAAGCTGTACAGCTTAATATCTTAATCCAATACCAAATTTTTATAATTCATTTTATTACTGAACAATTATTACTAATTTGATCAAAAACTTGATAGTACTGTTGCTTAGTTTCTACAACATAAGCACATACAAAATTCTGCAAATTGCCAACTGTGACTTTTATTACATAATAAATAAATTTAATATCAGATTAAATAATGCATGAACAAATTCATTTAAATTTCCTAATATGCATTTTTTACATACTTTTAACTGCCTTTATTTCTTCTAAAGGGGATTCTGGGCTCAAAATGTGAGGTCTTGCTATTTTCAACATGTGGGCATTTAAATAGTTTTAAAAATATCGATTACTGTATTTTGCCTCTTCCTTTCAATCATATTTATTCATATTCTATTTCGAAGAGGAATAATAAACAACACTTTTTCTGTGGTCAGGAAACGTTGGACGGTGTTTGAAGAAAAAATTTCAGATTAAGATATTTTAAGAGTAAATACTCAAATCATCATTCTTTATCAAAAGATCCGAAATGTAATGCAGAATTTAATCACAAATTGACTTATAGTTTAAAAGTAGATGCTAAATTCAAAATAAAGTTAATAACAGACGGTATTGTTAGTTTCAGTTTACCGGTGTGTACCACAAATAACATCCTTTTACTATCAATTTAAAACCATATAATGAAAAGAAGTATGGAAAAAAATACGTACCAAGACTCTTCCAAACTATTGTAGCTAAGGACAGTGTGTGAATATCATTTTGTATGAAAATAAACAAGTTTTTAAAAATTTTGACATGCAGAAACACGCTTCAACCGTTTTTGCGACGTACTGAAACAAAGTTGAGGTCACAGGTAAAGAGCGCAGGCATGAAGTGAAATGGAAACCGGAAACTTCAGCTACTATACCGGAAACATTATTATTTGTTGGTTTGGTTTTGTTAAAAATTGATCACTTGCTTATGAACTATTCTTACTATTTATCAGAAAAGCTCGTAAGAAAAAAACTCTGTTAAGCTACTTCAAATGTGAGTGAACGGGGTTCTTATCATTTCCTTTATCAATGTTTGACGTAATGGTTGCACAGATTACGAAATCGTGTAAAAAAGTATCAGATTAGATATGATTATTAACGTACTCATGAATTTATCTTTTATATTTTGAGATAAAATTTTCGATATCTTCTTAAGTTAAAAGTTCCTACGTATTTACAAACTGTTAAAGTTAATTTTCATACAGCTAGAAGGTGAAAGAGGTAGCTATTTCGCTACTCTTTCTACTACTTGCTCTGCTACTATTAACTATTAATAGTAAAATTTATGATGGAAAAGTTGCAAAGGAATGAGGCTAAGTCGTCAATCCTCCAAATCATCAATCAAGCACTTTTAAATATAAAGTTATTTCTTTTCTATAATAAAATTATTAATCCTAAAATGTATTCTTCCATGTTAGCTTCCACACTAAGTTTACAAGGTAAAAAGTTAAAACTTTTATCAAGGCTATTGTTATTTTTTAATTAAAATTTACAAAACATTTCAAACTTAATTAATTGTTAATTGTTACTACTACAGTTAACAATTAAATAATTGTTAATTGTAATTTTCCACTATTACAATTGATTAATTGTTAGTTGTTGTGGTTACGTTTGCCAATTAATTGTTAATCTTTAATTGTTCTTGCAATTAAAATTTGCCCAACACTGTTTTATACTAACTCTATATTTTCACCCGGACTGGACAAATTTCAGTACACCTGTATCCATACGTCGAAAAAAATAACTGTGGTGACAAAAAACACAAGTTTTTATTTAGATTTTTCTTAATTTAAAATTTTTAAATTGTATTTTATGTAAGTACATACATCTATGCAATAGATATTTGATATTATTAATATAAATCCCAATCTAAATCAATAATGAAAATTATTGATTGCACAATTTTCTACTTGAAGTTGTTGAATATTAAAAGCATGCATGATCTCAACATTATTTCAAGTATTTGTTTTAGAGAATATTTTTCTCACAATAAAATGAAAACGTCCTATCACCCATTTTTAAGATCTTTAACAGTTTACCATTAAATAACAAATTAAAGCATTGCGTTCCAAAAACTTACACAGAAAATTGCTTAATAGTTATAATCCAATATAAAATTTACCTATAATTTTTTAAAAATAGAGTAGTTAACCAAACCAATGGGAGGACAAAAGTATTATTTTTTTCAGCACTTTTTGTCTCGAATTCCCATTTATAATTATGTATATCTTTTAATTTCTACAATTTGAAATAATGAGGCAGTGACGGACAGACAAACGAATACAGCCTTTATAAAATACTAACTTTTTGCGTTATAAACGTAAAGTGGAAGTTGAAATGGCATTGTCAAATTTTCTTTTGAAATACTCAATATTTTATATTGTCTTATTAGCTGTAATTATTCAGTGTTTGGATAAATGGTTCAAGGTAATTTTTTTAGGTACGGTAGTTGACCTGCTATACCCTGCCAGAGTAAAATAGGCACTACAATTTAAAAAGCATATACAACTCATTATGATGAAATTTATTTTAATCCAAAATAATTTAATAATAAACAAATTAGAATAACTTTAAACATTTAATGAAATATAATTTTAATCAAAATTGAAAGCTGATATAGCCAAATTAATCACTATCAATACCACTAAAGATGTTTTTTCATAAGATCCGTTTTAAATTTTTAAACTTAAGATTTATGTTACTTAACAGCTTTTGTTTCACAAAAATATAATAATGCAGTGTTTTAATTTCATATTGAAGTACGGCCATCGGTTTAAGCAATATTTTTTCCCAATTAGAGGAATTCTCTTTTTTTAAACTTATTTTTGTAATTAAAAATTTATTTTCACAATGTGAATCTAATATAATGAAAACATGAATACATAGGTTTCGTTAATGACTTTGTGTGTGATTTACGTTTATTTAAATTAAATTGGTTTAACTTTTGATTGCATAAATTTTAAATGAACGTTGTTATATTTCCTATTTTTATGCTCATTAAAAAACTCCTTCTAGAATGATTTTAAAAAAAAGTTTAAATTTGTTTTTAAACCTAAGGTAGTTAACGTTGTATTCTTGAATATTTTTAGTGCAAAAATCAAAGTAAATCACTCTTTCTAAGTTACTTGAAAATATTGTTTTTACTTAAGGTAAAAAACGTTAAGGTAAATAAAAATAAACGTTACAAAATTGACTTACTTGTATAGCTGGGATGAACGGTTGTCTAACAACTCTAGAAGGACTTCGTGAACTGGTTTCTACACATCTGCAATCATCAATAGCAAGAGATCCCCAAAATGTCCCTTTTCTGAGAAGTGGGTCTTGTATTTGGGTCCCCTTAAAATACTTGGTAAAGTTTGGAAAAGTAAAGACTTCAGACTGGAAAAAGATGCCATCATTCTATAAAATTTACGAGTTTGCGACGAAGTTTACTTAACGAAAACAGAAGCCGAATAACCTTCTGCGGAAAAGATCAAAACTTTGTAACTTGAAACCCCTGCCGCCCCCTCTCCAAAACTTCGAGTTTCTGAACCTCCCAGTTAAATAGCCAAGCAGTCTGTAGATAAGGATTCCACCTCCACCCCCCTCCATGAGAAACGGTGGTACGTATCCGTTTCACACAGCCGCGGTGGACCCTCTCCCCTGATCTCAACCTCAGTGGAATGAATTTTTGTTAGGAGAAAACAAGAAATGAAGTGTAAACACATTCGACTTTAGACAAAATCGTTGGTGGGCGCCGACAGGAAGGCGCATTCACAAGAAATGCCGCTCCTTTGGTAATACACATAGTGGTCTTTTCTTTAAGGAACTAAAAATTAAAAAAAAAAACGAAGTGGAATTTACTCATAGTTAAACACTGCCGCAATTTTCCGCCCCTAGTCAAATGCCGCCTGAGGCGGCCGCCTCTCTGCATCATAGCACCACACGGCCCTGTGTGTCACAAAATTCAGCATATCGAAATTAGAAGACATTGAAAAGGTCAGAAAAAATTCGAATTCGAGGTACACACTTCAAATTTTAAGAACAAAATTCTGCAAAATATAATACTCATTTAAAAAGCATAAGAAATCAATTTTTATTGGAATTAAACCACCCTTGCCAGATTATTGCCACTCACAACAATCGCACAAGAAACTTTATTTATATTGAATAGAAATATAAAAGTAAAAATCAGCTTTGAAGTCATAATATGCTATGTCAATATCATGCTTTGATCAGGGCTAAACACTAAATTGGCTGTTTAATATTTGTAAGGAGCTCATGAATCACCGATTGCTTTACCACATAGGATTAACAACAATGAACATAGGCAATTGCAATTGAAAGAACAACAATTTCATTGCCTTAGTTAATGTACGGTAAATGAAACATTTAAATTTATAGAAGTTGGTTAAAAGTTTAATATAGAACTAATAATTCCGCGTTTGGCCATTTGGATTTTGTGTGGAAGCAGTTCTAAGAGACAGTTTCTGTTACAAACCTACTTGGTTTTTTTTTCATACTTGAATTTTTTTTTAAATACTCTCCGTGTTCTTCCTTCTCCGATCTTAATCCATTTTTGTTATTGTGAGTTGTGACTAATCCAACAGTTGTCTGACGAAGTCAGACCAACTCCAAAAGTTCGTTGACCCTTAGAAAGTCAAGAACCCAGAAAGGGGGAAAGATAAATTATTAATCCATTATTTAAATAATGATCTTGAAAACTGCGTTCACGAGATCGAAGCCGAAAGGAAAAATTTTAATGGGCTTGTTTCAACATTTTGCCAAAGAAAACAAAACAACCAATGAAATGGCAGTTCGGGCGCGTGACGTTATGAAAAACCAATGAGCTTGTTTCGACACTTTGTCAAAGAAAACAAAAAAACCAATGAAATCGCTGTTCGGAGCGCGTGACATCATAAGAAATAATCCCGTTATCACCTTTTATGGTCATTTGTTCACATGAATCGGTAATCTATTTTACTCACGAGACAAAAGAATAATCGATTGTTATCTTTGAATCGGCCCTGAGCCGTGAATGCATTTGATAATAATCAAAAGCAGATATCGGTATCTCTTTCTTCTGCACTAACTAGGAAGATGATCTATATCACGGGAAAGAATTTCTATGATTTATAAGTCTACATTATCAATTATCTTCTGATAAAGGACTTATAGATGTTAACATATCCTTTTGAGTACAGTATTTTTCTCACAAAATTTTCTAGAATATGTTTAAGTATTATTGAGAAATATAAATTTCTAATATTTAAAAAAATATCTGGTACAAAAGTGAGTAAAATCGCAACCAAGCATTATGTATGGTAAAGATAACTTATCCAAATTCTATTGTATATATGATGTCCTTATCAATTTTAAACTATAAATATTGTTTTGAACTTTTGAAGGTTATAAAGCTAGATTTTACGGTATTGTCAAGGATAGTAATCATTAATTAACGCGCATTTTTTATATCACAATGGACTATATAATCTAACTTCTCTCCTTAGTACTATAATCATAAATTAATCGGTAAAATATCAGTCAAAAGTTAACATTTAAATTATTCTTTGATTAAAAAAAGAATTAGCTTGATGGCTAAATATTCAGCAAAATTTAGCAGCAGTATAAATAGTAACATACTTTTTTTTGTATCAAAAAGGACTATGTAATACAATTTCTCTCTTAGTACTAATTTTAACTTCATCGACAAAATATATGCGAAAATAACAGTTAAATTATTCTTCAATTAAAAAAAACAAGAAAGAATTAGCTTGATCGCAAAATATTGAGCAAAATTTAGCAGAGCAGCATTGTACATAATTTTGTACTTACTCTTCTTGTACTTGCTCTCCAAACTTATTTTATTTAAACTCTGTCGCCTTGCGAAAGTATAGAATGAAAAATAATGTTTTTAATAATGCTTGACCTCCAGCTAAAACAATATCTACTTTACAAATAGTGTTTTCGCTCTTTACACTACGCAATACGAAAATTATAGCAGCAACAATATTGACGTAATAAAATTCATTATTTTATTTTTTTTGCCTCGCCGGCAAGGACAAAGAAGGTGAATCAAAATACTCGATTATGAAATATTTCGAACACGACATATTCTTTTCGTGATACTTCGAATCTTCTGCTTCTTTTTATTGTTTAAAGTCAATTTAATGGATATTTTAAGTATGAGAACAATGAAACTTAAATGTCAAGGACAACGTAAAAGACGTTACATATTTTGATAGTTATAGTAAAAATAGCGTCTCATGAAAGGGGGGTGGCGTCCGTAAATTACTTGGAGTGTTTGGTGGTGGTGGTGGGGGGGGGGGGGGGGGGGTCTCGTTAAATCTCGCGTAATTTTTTTGCGGCAAAAACAGCGAAAAATTGTGAGAAAATTTAGTTTAATTCAAGCAAAAAATGTTTCTTGACTTAAATATGGCAAAATCCAACAATATAATATTTATTGTGGCTATCCGATCCCATTTGGAAAAAGTAGGCATTTTTGCCCAGAAAGAACAATGACTCCCTTTATATTTTTGATCATACTCCTTGGGCTACCCCACGTAGGCTTATCCTTACAATTTTGCCCTACTTATGGTTATCTCTAATAAAACCATTCAATATATACGAAACTGATAATTTTTTTTCAGTACAATGTTTTTAAAATAACAATTAACAAAATTTTAGGGAAGAGTTGGGGCGAATGTGACAAGGGGCTTAAAGCAGGGGAAAATATAATTTTTTACAAATATTTATACACTACACCACGGTGCACGGGCTGAAAAAATAAAGTTGAAATTTTATTCTTGGAATTATTTGTCATTTATCTGCTTTTATGTAAAATTTACGTTATTTTTCCACTTAATCCAAGTTAAGCTGTTTGAATCATAATTGTAAAATAATGAAATTTCAGGTCAAAATCTCAATTAGCATACAAAACACACATTTAGCTCATTTTGTGTAATTTTTGGCGACTTTTGTTAGCTTGGCGATATATCTCAAGAGGACATGAAGAAGTTTGTTTTAATTTCTTTAGCTGATGAAAGACGAAAGAAAAAAATATCACCACTGAGTGAAAGTGGTGTAGTTTTGAGTACTTAATTCCAATTTTCTTCTAAAACCTAAACAACGAAAGTTCATAAATCGTAAATTGAGTAAATACTACACATTATTTGTGCTAAGTTACGACGCAAACGGTTGTATAGTTTACGAGTCTAAGGTACAATCAAACACATAATTTGATTTATTCCTAAAGTCAACGTCGAATTCCTTAAAATTATCGTTCATTTTGAGAAATACAATCTAATCTTTAATTTTTCCACATAAAGCAATGTTTCAATTTTAAGTTTGTTTCTGCTTGAATCTCAATGTGAGATCATACGAAGATTTGTCCGATTTGTCAATGTGATGGCAAAGATTATCATATCAATCCTATTATTTTTTTTTTCAAGCACAGTCTCTAGATAATTAATTTTTTTTCTTTATCTAACAGACACATAAATTACATTTGAATTTGACACTCAGCTATTCGCCGCTCGATGCTATTTTTAGAAAACAGCGCGACCATTATATTATTACACTTTTATCGTTTCTTCAGAACAAAGAACTTTCTTTACTTATGGAGGAATATAAATTAATTCTTTAATAATCTAAGCATTAAAACTGATTGTATATTTATGTGAATCAATGACTTCCTTTGTCAGTCACTTTATTTTCTCAAGAGCACTCTCTCAGTAGGCTATTTTTAGCTTATTGACTAATTTGGTACTGGTGTGTTTTCTTGTCACTCGCCAAATCCTTTGGCGCTAGTTTTTTCCATGAAAATAAATTTAAAAAACAAATAAATTCTTCTACATTATAAAATATCTTAGTTATTATATATTTTTTAATTATATAAATTTGTGTATATAATTATTATGTAATTTTTTGTAAAAAAATTATTAATTATTATTATGTTATTATATTTTATTAATTATTATATTTATTTTAAATTATATGTACTTATACTTACATATCGTGTTTGGCGATAATTATTGAGTATGGTTAAAATGGTCGAAGGGATAATACACAAGTACCCTTGTTAATAGTTTATTAGCAGAATCTAAGCTATAGGCAGTTTTGCGGAGCGCGTAATTATTCCATAGATTTTAAAAAAATAAATACGTAATTATCCATACGTTAAAAAAAATTATTGTGTGATTTACGAATAGAAAAAGAACATATACATTATACATTGAGATATTTTGAGTGTTTCAAAAGGGGAAGAAAACGAAAGGTGGTAAGAGAAATTTGCTAAAAAATCATCTTTCCTTAAAATTACACATACAAAATTATGAATACAACTTTTAATTTAATCAATGGTTAATGTCGTAAAATTTTGTCAATTATAATAGTCAAGTTCTTCAATGGAATATTTCTATTGTGATCAGGTCAAAACACAATTTGCATTATTATACATATTGAAAAATTACTCTCGAAGGTCTTACTTTATTTTTTTATTTTTAAGGTAATTATAACGGAATAACATTATTTAATAGCAAAATATAATTTCCTATTGAATATAAATAAAACAAACAAATGATATATTTTTAAAGTTTTTAATAATAAATAGTTTTTATTTACAATACTGTTAGCAATGAACTCACTTCTGTAGAAAACTAAAGCTCAACTTTTAACATTGAGTTAAAGCAGTGACAAATTTTCTGCATGGTTACCAAAGATTCTGGCACCGTAACTAAGAACTTTTCTTTGATTCCTACTTCGTATAAGACGTATACTTATATTTAAAAAATCACCGAATGAAGCAAGTAATCTATTCATACAATTTTTGCTTCCTTCCATTAGTGAACTTGTGAATCCTTTGGCAAAAAACAAGAGCATGCTTATGTTACAGGTTACGCACTAATCAGGTTTTGAGCTCTAGAATTACTTTTTAAACAAAAACAAGTGCCAAAATATTACTTAAACTCTAAAAATTAACCAAATAGCTAAATTGCGTTACCCAGTAACGCAAATAATTTAAAATGCAATGCCTGGGATCCTTTGTTTTGGGAAGAGATATATATATATTTTAAACCTCATGCCGATCAAAATTTTAAGGATCATGAAGCATGTGGTCCATTGTTGTTAGATTTTTAAATTTAAGTTGTTCAACTTTCACTTTCTAATCTTTGCAAAATTAGTTCACATATATCTTTTATTTATTTACGATGAATGACATGAATCTTCAACTTTATCTTTGATTTCGGCATGATTTAAAATAATGGACAATGGCCTTTTTGTTGTTTGTTATTATTATTTTTTTTGCTTTAATGTTTTTTTTATCAGTGATTGTTTATATGACTTTAACTCTGTGCAGGGCCACCTTTGTTGATATGCTAAAAAAGCTCTCGCATGTGAAAGCTCTCTCAGAAAAACAATGATTTTTCCTTCATGTCCGAAACTTTCCAAATATAATGACAAATTAACTCTGTTATATATATAGTTGCATGTAATGGGTATCTATGTATCATTTCTTTGACTTGAAAACGATTTTATATTTAAGTATTTACTCTTTTTAAAAAACGTCGTTTTGAAAACCAGAAAGCGACCTAAGTTTTGTACGCTCAAAAGACGACGACTAAATATTATGACGAGATACCGATTAAATATTTATGATGTTTTAAGGCATCTCATGCTACTTATTGGTAAGAATCCTAGCACTTGTAAACCAGGATCTCGAAACAGACCAGGGCTAGCCCTACATCTCAAAATTCTTGGGTCTGACCATCATCTCTGCGCCCTTGAGGGCCACATGCCCTTTCCAGTCATACCACAAGATACCCTGCCAGTTCTCCCTCTTCTCGCCCTGCTTGAAGTACTCGCCGGTGAGGAACCCAAAATAGCAACCATTGAACCACCAGCCCCCTTTGTAGGTGGCCGCACAGTTCTGCTCGAAGTTGTCGTTCTTGCGATCGAACGTGCTGAAGGGGTGACCGTTGTGGTAGGTGAGGCTGTTGGCCGCCGGGGTACTCTGTCCTGCCACGGGGGGCCCCACGTGCAGACGATAGGAAGAGGACTCGTTGCCCACAGAGAAGCTAGAGTAGTCGAGGTTGATCTGGTCGCCATCGAACGAGCTCATGTGCACCCGCAGGATGTTGGGCTCCTCGGTGGTCATGAAGTTGAGGACGTCGTTGCCCAGCCAGAACTCGCCCTCGGTGTCGCCGAAGCCGTTCTTGTAGCTCAGCCAGTTGCGGTTGAAGCTGGTCATCTTGTCGCCGTAGTCGCCTCTTCGCATCAGGATCTATAAAAGATGGAGGATTTAATTAATTTATTTATTTGGTTCGGCTGAATTAATGACGCATTACGCTAACGAGAGCTAACAGCGATGGGCATCGTGATTTAGAATTGCGATCAAATACCATTCCGACACTTGAGCTGGCACACAACGCTATCTTATTGCGAGATCGTACGCTGGCAGGACTGTGGACCACGACAGATTTTACATGCACCAGTGCATGTGCAAGATGCTATTTATTGGTAGATTTTTTTTACCCAGAACAATCCGTTCATACGATGGCTTAGGCAAGAACCAAAGAGTTCTATAGTAGGGATAGTCCCTATAGTAGGGATAGTCCCTATAGTAGGGATAGTCCCTATAGTAGGGATAGTCCCTATAGTAGGGATAGTCCCTACTATAGCACTCTTTGACAAGAACAGTGGCCTTAATCCCCAGCGTCACTTATTTTTGCTTGCATTGAACGTTTTTACTTATCTATTAAAAGCCTATGAGATGAGCTTTATCACACCCTCCTAATTCTAAACCATGTCAAGTAACGAGTTTCTGACCTAGTATCCAGCGGAAATTCGAGTGATATAGAACTCTTACGTCTTTTAGACTTCACAGATATGAGAATATATTCCAGTGGACTTAGCTTCTTCCACAATAGCCATAGTCACCCACCCAAGTTTTGCCTCGATACATAAAAATCATTTTCTTTCATTGGGAATTTCACGATTCACCACGTTTTAAGGTGAAAATATAAATCGTTATTTTTTCCATGATTATATTAATGTTCGGAAAATAAAACATGTATTACGATTCCCTGAATAAAGTTCAAACTGTAATAATTCAATATCATTCTTATTTTATAAATAAATTTTCAGCAATCCATTGCACTTTTATAAGATTAAAAAAAATATATTTTCTTTTCGTCTTATCTTTAGTCTTCTTGTCTCTCTTATCAGCGAAAAAAATATTTTAAATAAACGAGATTACTTGCACTGGAAAAGATTTCTTTAGTATAGACTGTACATAAGATATAGAACCGACGGAAAAGAAGAAGCATTGAAAAGAACGAAATCAAGAAGTTAAACTTTAGAAGCATAACACCCACGGATTAAGCAATGTAGGCAATGGATTTTGACAGGACCCACAAACGAATTTTAGAATTCAAAAAGTCTCACCCTTCAATTTGTTCCTTCGTGTATAAAAAAAGATTCTTGCAAAAATATTTTGGAAATCGGCTTAAGATTCGAAAAGCGTCAAATTTTGGTGTTTTTCTTCTCTTATTATATAAAACAAAATCTTTTCACAAATCGAAAAATATGTCCAAACGTCAGAATTTACGTTTACAAGCAAATAAATAAGTATTTTATACAGTTTGTGAGTAAATGTGATTTAAATATATTAATTGTGGAAAATTAGGAATAAAAGAAAAATTGCTATCCTGATAAAAATATTAATTTGCAAAATACGTAAAACTTTTTATTAAAATAAAAAAATCTTTTTTTATTTTGCAACAAAAACCTATGTGTAATCAAATAATTGACACTTAAAAAATTAAACGAATAAGAAATAGTAGAAATAAAGGGACCTTCACCTCTTTTCAAACTGCGTATCAATTATCAAACACATAAATTGCCGTACATTTAAGAATTATGAGATAACATTTTATGAATCAGTTATTTCTTTTATCTCAGAAAAATAATTAATCAAATAAATCATTTACATTGATTCCAACAGAAATAAACTTATTTTTGCAAGAACTTAGAAAAGCCTAGGTTGTTTTCTCTAAATCATTTCCCTGATCAATATTGTAATTAATGTCATTGATCTGTCCTAGTTTTCATATATCAGTGGAATACTTAAATCTAATCTATTTTAGTTACCAATAGCTTCAATTTTTTTAATAAAATTTTTTTTGCTATATTACAAAGATCTCACCAAACAAAATTTGGTATTTTCTAATTCACACATTTGGATTAAGTTGAAACATTTAAATGGTTCAATTTCAAAAATTTACTTCGACCGCTTTTAGAAATAGAACATATATTTCTCATTGAAAAAACATATGTATTACATAGTAGGAATGCCATTCGCTATGCGTAATAGAATTGTTTATAATATTTCAATCATTTTTTTTTGCTGCTCTCAAACTCAACCCATGTTTGAAAATAAAAAAAAAACGAAAAAAATTATAACGAAATATACCGCTCTTGTTATATTTCTTTGCAGTGGCTAAAGACGCATGGGACGCAGTGTCGTAAGTGCATTTCGCTAAAAAACTATTAATTTCATTCCGGTAGATGGCAGCATCACAAATGTGGAAATGGAACCGCACGAATGTTACCCCAAATTTAATATACTATGTCCCATGGGAAACCTAAGCACAGGGCAACATGTATTCAATTTATATATTTTTTAATTCTTCAGAACTGTTAAGCATAATTAAACTCAAATTCAATTTAAATTATCAATCTCAAATTGTAACGCGTTATTGAGAATGTTCTTTAATAAACTAATATGCTGAATAGCAAGAAGATGAAATTTTGATTACCGTTAAATAGAATTAAAAAAGATAAAATGGGACTTACCGTCCAGCCACCTCCTTGCGTTGTCATGTCACACTGAACCCTCACTGCTCTCCGCCCTTTCGGGAAAATTACATAAATTCCATCACATGTCGCCCCTCCTTTCCTCAGATCAGCACACGACTTCGGATTCGGAACATTCTGCACTGTTTTTGTACACGTGTCTATCTTAGCTCTCCTCTCGGCACTCCTCAGACTCTGTTCGGGAGGCATAATGGCTCGTCTAGGAGATACAATAGATTCCGAAGTGTCCAGAGGATCGCAGCTCGGTCGAGAACTCGCCAAGGCTGTCAAGTTCTGGAGCTTGGTGTCGATGCCTTGGATTCCCTGCTGGATTTCTTGGCGTATTTCCCTTGTGGATCGACCGAGACTTTCCACCAAGTTGTCCAGACTCCTGTCTTTATTTGTTGAAGATCTTCCCGATTGTCCCGACAGTGGTAATCTGCCGGAC